>CM037853.1:232747073-233129375 GCA_021234595.1 Delia radicum | reverse complement strand
CTCTCAGTTGGTTTAATCTTCCAAACAAACCATTAAATAACACGGCCTATAAATTTTATTAAAGCAAAACGCCATAGAAAATAATATAAAATAAAATACATTACAAAATGTTTTGTTACTTAAATTATTTAAAATTTTCAAGAACTTAAGCATTCTTTGAGGGATTTAAAATTAAATAATACTTTTAGAAGTTTGGTTGGAAATTAAATTTTAAGTTCATAAACACTCTAAAAGAGTGTTAATTTGAAATGTTAATTATTTCTAAATAATTAAAATCTAAATCTTATGATTTAAGAAAAACCAGTTTTTTAAATATTCCTGTATAATATTTAGTATAATTAAACGTTGCCTATTTTTAGGTGGAATAATAAATTGTTTTTTAATGTTTAATTAAATGTTGCCTAGTTTTAGGTAGAAAACAAATTGCTTTTTATGTTTCAGTTAAACGTTGCCTAATTTTAGGTGAACATTATTTTTTCGCTAGATACAAGATTTTTAAGTTCAGCAATGTTATTTCTTTGCTAATCAAATATTGTTGTCAACAAACGTAGTTAGTAATTCATCATCAATCGTTACTGACCTGAAAGTAGCATTTTATTCGACTCCTTTTAATACTAATAATATTTTTGAACTCAAAAGTTTTGCTTGAAAAAAAAAGAAATATATTTAAAAAATAAAAAATACTTTCTTTACACACGTACAGTAAAAACTCATATAAATTGAGGCTCTATAAAAGAAACACTTGAATTTTAATGGCTATTATAAATGAAAATGATTTTTTTAGTTTAGATTTTAAATTATTTAATTTTACACTCATAACATTACATTTCATAAAAATGCGGAATTAATTTCAAAGCAATGAAAACATTCATTAAATAAAAAAAATTTCGTTTATTTTGCGAAAATTTTTGTAGCATTGACATTTCATCGTAATTTAATGCGTGGGGTATTATCATTTCTGAGGTCATTTACCTGCGATAGTTAAACAATTTTTAAAACTGTGTTATTTTTACTTAAGTTGCTTTTAGCGAGTTTGAACTGTCGATACTTTAACAATAACATTTAACAATTTTGTTGCAATCAGTAAAATCAGTCAACCAACAAACAAACCTTTTGCTGCTACCTACTACTCTATATGTTGAAATTTGATTCATTTTAATTTTGTACTAAAATATACAAACAATATCGTTTATTTCTTTAACACCGTTTCGAAATGTCATTTAAAAAGATAATCAAAATCTAAAAGAATTCAAATTTAAATAAACCCTGAAGATGTTGGAAAAATTCAAATGAAATATTGGCAACAAGAATGACATTTTTTGTGTTTTTATTAAAATGAGAAAGGGAATTTAAGTATAAAGTTAGTTGGAAATATCTAAATATCATTTATATTAATTTATAATAGGGGAATGTTCGCTAATGTGTCCACACACGTTTTTTCCGGTTTTATTGTGTCGTTGCAAAAAATCGCAGCAAAAGTTTTCATTAAGATAAAAACAAAATAATAAGCAAGTTTTAAAGAAATTTTTATGTATACAACTTTTTTACATTACTTGTCACAAGAAAATTATCAATGGCAAACAAATACACAAGGAGTTGGCCTATAAGCTGATGGATTTGGAATATACCACTTCGTGTTTTTATATCGCCGAAAAACATAAGCGAAAATTCACTTAAACTTTTTTTTAATTTAACTTATATTAGATCCATTACTATTTGTTAATATAAAAATGATAGAAAATTGTAATCCAAAGTTTCCAAATACTTATTTAAAGAGATCAATGGTTGCCCTTTTTCTATTGGTTCGTTTTCAAAAAATTAAATTTTTTATTGTTACTTTGATGAGAATATCTCAAAATGTATTTCTCTGCTGAAAATAGTTTCAGCAATAGTAATTACAATTTTTTAAAAACTGAACGATCGAAAGATGCATTTTTCAAATACACAAAGTTGAAAATATTCCAAAATGTGACGATTTTACTCAAAACATAAATAATGGTTGGTAAAATATAAAATTATAATATGACAATTTAAAAAAAAAACATTATGTTTTTAAAAAAGTTCCATTTCCTTTTTGAATCAAGATTTGTCCATAAAATTATACAAAATAAAAATTTTTATCCTGTCAATGTTTAAACTTTCGATACTAATGTTTCAACCAGAGTGCGCTTTAAGGAAAAAATTTAATTTCTTAATGGAGCACTGTTGTATATGGACATTTTTGATATAGATGAAACTGAATCAATTTTGCAATAATTTCTTTAATTTAGAACTGTAATCTTTACTTTAACGATTAAATAGATAATCTTTTTGCAAACTCATGAAATAATACATAAGGTACCAAAAAAATTTTCATTTATCTCTTTACATTCAAGAGATATATCACAAACTTAAACGCAGTTTTTTAGACGCTAACGATTATAATGCATATCTGCAATAACTTTTAAAATTTACCGACAATTGTAATTGATATTATTTTTTATTTTCAACTTTAAAACGCTTTAACTTTCGCTGCCTTCGCTCAAATTGATACTCTATAACGGATTTAAGTTTCTTATATCTTGTATTTCAAGTGGACAAAGTGTCATTGATGTGCCATCAAAATTTTTAAAAAAAATTTTTATCCCAAATATTAAGAATGTGGAATTCAAACCATTATAATTTCTAAACCAATTGAGATTGATGTGCCATTAAACAATTTTTTTAGCCCCAAAAATTAAAAAATTTTGGAACATGTCCATATATCTACAAAGCTTGATTATGACGTGTCCTTAATAAATTAAGAATTTTGACGAATATTATAAAAGGCACGTAAAAAATTTAATGCGTATGTATACTTGTTATTAATAAAATATTTATATAATAATCATTTGTAAAAATATAGACTGGGGGTTTCAATAATAAAGGGTCACGGTCTACTTTTTGAAGTCAAATTTTTTTTCATATTAAATAAAATTTTTCAAAATTTTGCAAAATTTATATCATTTATTAATTCATTCATTTTAAGAATTATTTTGGAAATATTGTATTCCAAACTTTACTATACAATTTCGATATATTTTGTGTGTACGTACATATTACAGACCCGGGTAAAATTTTTAATATGGAGTCCAATATAATTATATCTCATTTGATAAGTTCCCATATATAGACACATACAAATTGATCCGAAAAATGGGTCATCTACATGTAACTAATTATATCAAATTAGATATGATTTGATATAATTTTATCCGAAATTTGTCCATATCCGGAACATTAAATTATATCTAATTAGATATAAATGTAACTGATTTTATATCATTTTTGGCGATAGAAGGTATGCTTTTTGTGACATGATGTTGTGCTTAAAAGTATTTAAGTTGAAAATTTAAATTTCCAGAAACCAACATTTTAAAAGGACCATTTTTGTTTTAAATGAAACAACGAAAAGTTTAAAAATTATCAAGAAAACATTTAGAGTTTAAAACTGTTAGTGTTGTCTTATAAAATGTACACATTTTTTATTTGAAATTATATAAAAGAAATCACTTGAAAATGATTTTGTTATAAAATTAATAGGGTTATATGTGAAGCCATATGTAATAAAGTCTTAACTTGCAGATAACTTAATTTGATATTGAACTTTTAGAAAATATTTATGAAATTATATATAAAGCTATATAAAATTATAAGGAAAAACTTATCAGTATAAAGTCACATATACTTTCATAAAACTAAGCATCGGACCATATATTTGGATCATTATTATATGTAATAAAGTCTTAACTAGCAGATAACTTAATTTGATACTGAACTTTACGAAAATATTAATTTTCAGTATGACGCCACATATACTTTAATAACACTAAGCATCGGACCATATATAATCATATCGATCACTACATATATTTGGATTATTATTATATGGCATGGCTTATGTTGTTATATATGGAGTAAGATTTGTAGACATATAATAATATCAGATATCATATAAAAAATTCTCTCAATAAAAATTATCAGATGTATTTGTAAATAATGACCTAAGCCAAATGTGACTCCATTCAAAGTCATATATGTCTTAATCATATTATATATGATAAGATATAAATATTTTTACCTGGGGAGTAGTTTATGTTTGATTTTCTGTAGCACTAAATATTGGCTTTTCATTATTGTAAATGAAATCTCCAACATACACATGCAATTTTAAAAAACTACAATATACATTTCTATATGATGGATTTTTGCTCTTGGTTACTGTTCGTTCGTACTTGATATTACTTATTGTTGTTGTTGATGTATTGGTAGCCAAATATTGACATACAACTTGAAATTGACAGCAACTGCTTGTTATAAAAGTATGCTTTACATTTTGATTTTTTTGTGTGTGTGTTTGCATTTGTTGATTTTTACACACTCTTTCTCTCTCTCTCAATATATATTATTGTATATATATGATTATTGTACATAGCTGTCAATTTGACAGCTTCTTTTTTGAAGTATAGAAAACCGTTAAAACGATTTTTTTTTTTTGGATAATAAATTAAGTTTAAGATTAAAGATTGTATACATTTTTTAAAGCATTCTTTTAGTTAATAAAATATTATTTAAAGCATATTATTAGGAAAATAATAAAAATTTTGTATATTGTGCAGGGTCTCTAAGCACTTCACTACCTACTTTTTGTTTGTGGATATATATTGACATGGGATTCTAGTTAGGGGTCCTTAAATTAGAAAGCAAACGGTTTACATACATGCCCCCTCCACTTTCTACCCACCAAAAAAATGGCACCGAAAATCGAATTTTTTACTCAGACCATTTTTTATCATTAAAACATTTGAATAACCATAAATGCTTTGTTTGGTTGTGTTCTGGTCATTATATGAATCTATGTGCCAAATTTCATAATTATAAAGGGTGGTTAAATTTCAAGGGCCGATGTTGATTTTGAATAAAACACAAACTATTTAGGAAATTATTGTAATTTTATTTTATTATGATATATTGGTATTACTCAATTATGTATGGAACAAAATATCGGCCAAATGGGCGCCGCGACCACGGCGGCACACCTCCATCCGATGGTCCAAATTTTCGATGACGCTGAGGCATAATGGAGGTTCTATGCCGTTAATGTGCCGAATTATCTCATCCTTTAGCTCTTGAATTGTTGCTGGCTTATCGACGTACACCTTTTCTTTCAAATAACCCCAAAGAAAAAAGTCCAACGGTGTCAAATCACATGATCTTGGCGGCCAATTGACATCGCCATTACGTGAGATAACACGGCCATTGAATTTGTTGCGCAAAAGAGCCATTGTTTCGTTAGCTGTGTGGCAAGTGGCACCGTCCTGCTGAAACCACATATTGTCCACATCCATATCTTCCAATTCGGGCCATAAAAAGTTCGTTATCATCTCACGATAGCGAACACCATTCACAGTAACTGCCCTGAACCGGCCCGATGATGCCGCCAGCCCATAAACCGCACCAAACAGTCACTCTTTGTGGGTGCATTGGTTTTTCGACAATCACTCTTGGATTCTCATTTGCCCAAATGCGGCAATTCTGTTTATTGACGAATCCACTGAGGTGAAAATGTGCCTCATCACTGAAGATGATTTTCTTCGAAAATTGATCATCCACTGTTGCCATTTCTTGCCACCATTCTGCCCATTCACGACGTTTGGAATGGTCAAGAGGCTTTAGTTCTTGAGCCAATTGCACCTTGTAAGCGTGTAAATGCAAGTCTTTATGCATAATGTTCATCAACGACGAGCGTGAGAGGTGCAATTGTTGGGCACGACGACGAGTTGAGGTGGATGGCTCTTCAGCCACACTATCGCGAACAGCAGCAATATTTTCTGCAGTACGAGCTGTACGAGCATGCACTGGTGTTCTCACATCTTCTACAGACCCGGTTTGCTCGAATTTTTCCACGATTTTTGCGATTGTACGCATATTTGGACGATCAAATTGACCAAAAAAATCACGAAGTGCACGATATGTATTTTGATTTGAACGCCCATTTTCATAATAAGTCTGGATAACTTTAACACGTTGTTGGATTGTGTATCTCTCCATGGTTCAAATTGAGTAAGTCTGAAATAGAGAAATGTCAAATAAAATTCGGAAAAAAACTTGGCGTTTAGGTGTGGTTCACATTCAACATCGGCCCTTACAATTTAACCACCCTTTAGCTTTGTTATTTTAGGAGATACACTAAACGCCACTTTTTTCGGAGGTAAAGGTCAATTAAAATAATCTGAGTTTTTTAACAAATATCGCCTCTATATAGCCCTGATGGACAGTTTATGCATATACTGATATTTTTTTCAATGACCAATATCCTAATAAATATATTTTTACGAAAATATAAAGTTTTATTTCATTGTCATATTTTTTGAAAAAATGTGTACACTGCAGTGTACAAAGGCAAAAGTTTTAATTTTATATAATAACTATAAAACTTAGATTCTTTAATATCAGAAATGTTATGAATTGCCTTAAAGAAAATTCAAGTATTCCTAGAAATATAATTTAAGTTTTTAATATTTGAATATATTGAATATCAAAGTTTTGTGAATTGTTAACCATTTATCAGTCATCTCTGCTATAAAAAAAATCTGCCTCTTCTCAAGTTTCAAATAAAATTTTTTTAATTAAATTTTTATTTAATTTAATGTTTGCTATTAGGATTAAAATGTGTTGTTTTTTTTTTAATTTTAAATCATTTTGTCTTTCAAGTGTTAATTCTATACATATTAATTTCATTTGCTTAAGGCTTTGTAATATTGAAATTGAATGCTTGACATATTTTTAAAATAAACACATTTTCCAATACAGCTAATTACGGTTATACACAAAAAACAAACGAAAAGGAATTTCAACATAAAATTTTTTTTAATACTAAAAAAACTTAAATTTTTATAATTAAAAAAAAAAATATATTTTATTGAAAAAAATATTATTTGATTTTTAGATTTAATTGTACTTCAAATTGTAACATGCGTAGTACCTCGTTGTGTTAAGGTTCATATTAGATATTAATTTAACAACTAGTAGAGAAAAACGTTTACATCAAACTCTAGGAAGTTTTATGCAAGGTGCCTGATGATTACTTTCATAATCATGAACATGCATTAGCATTAATCATTGCTTTTATAAAGTTTTTTTGGTCAAAGTTGTTTTATTAATATTCAAACATTAATTTGTGTTTTAACAAAAGGCCATTTTTTTCATTGGCATTGAAATTTAATTGGTATTACTAGTGGCCAATGCCAAAAACTTTGATTACCATTCTAATGATAATGAAATTTTGTTTAATTGTTTAATATACCAATGGTAATGAAATGGCTCCAATGCCTAAAACAACCATTTGTAATTGACGAAAAATTAATTGTTCATAAAAAATATTTTGTTTTGAAAAAAACCGATAAAAGTTTAAAATTTAAGTCCTAACTTTAAAATATTCGCTATTTTATGCAAGTTTTATCACGTATACACTATTTATTCTTATTTGGTAACGGAATAATCATGATGGATCAGCTATATACTTGATAAAATACCGAATATTTATTAAATAATACGCAAATAAAATATATAAATTTTGAAATAATTTTTTTTGTAGACAATTCCAACAAACAATTATAATAATCAATTACATTTGTCTGCCTAAGGCATTGGCATTAATCAATGCCAATTAAAATATAAAATTTCATATTCATTGTTTTAACCAATTACAATGCCACCAAATGGAATTACCACACACAAAAAAAAAAAAAACCGTTACCAAGTAACTAGGAGCACTTCAAGTAATAATGTTTTGTCACATAAATAATTCAACAATTAAGTAGACACAAGTAAAAACTTGGTAAAATCTTACTAGTTTCAGCATAACTTTTGTGTGAATACACTTTATTAGTTGAAATGCTCCAAATTACTTAGCAACAATATTTTCGTGTGCATTGAAATCAAGCAATGCCAATTAAATTGTCAATTAATTGGTCCATTCAATTAACTAGTCCCAAGTATGGTTTGTTTTGAAAATGTACAAACGTTTTTTAAATTTTACAAATTAAAAAAAAATTTCAAATTGTTATTTAATTTGCCTTTCTAATATATACTTTAATTTATGCTCTTAAAACTTATACTATACTATTTCATTTTAATAAAAATTCCTGCCCAAAAGTATGCTTTAACTTTCATACATTTTTCAACTATGATTACTTTTTTTCTTTATGCCAAACTTAATTTCTAAAATGTTGTTTTTTTTGTTTGTATATTTGGTCAACTCCCAAATGTATGCTATAGTTATTGTGCTTGAAGACAAAAATTTTCATAATTTTCCCAACTTTACATTCTCTAACAATCAAAACAGCCTAACTATATGCAACGTAGTGGAAAATAACATTTAATCCGCGGAAAATATGACACTACAAAAATTACGCAAAAGGAGCATCAACAAAATTCATGCACACACACAATCGCAACAGTATACAATATAGAGCTTACTGAATACCCGCAAAAGCTGGTTGAAAATATAAAATTGTATGAAATCTAAAAATAACTGAAAAGAAGAGAAACAGAAAATGCCTTTGGCAAGGATTAGTGATTTTAGCATTTTAATGGTTAGAGGGAATTGTGTTGAAATATTTCCATGGCTAGAATAACTGACTAGAATCAGGGGAGGGGAGTACTAAATTTTTGAGGCGGCAATTTGAAAAAAATGTTATTACATGCGGTTAAGCTTTAAATATCTATATGTAGTTAGTAGAAGTTTAAAAAGGGAGAAATAAAAGTCTCAAATCTGTGTTTTTTTTTGGAATTTAATTGTGTAATTAAGATTCTTCTTTTTCGAATTTTTTTAATACAATAAAGCGGATTAAATATTGAAATAAGCATTTAAGCATACTTAAACAATAAATTTTGAGTAAGAATTTTAATTTTTTAACCATTGAATAAGAAATTATTAAAATATCTGCAAACAGAAAAGCAATTTTAACTTCAGCAAAACTGTCTACTACAGCCCACAAATGCATTAAATGTTTTGTTGGAAAGAAAGAAATTAAAATACTTACGTCGATAGAAAACTTAATTTGCTAAATTTAATGTGAAGAAACTATTTGTGTACGAAACACGATTTAGAAGCGACAAAATGTTAAAATCAAAATTTCATAAAACTTTAAAACATTTTGAAAAGAACACGCTGCTACAAAATGGTCAGTACACTGAAATAACTTAAATCGAGTTTCAATTCAAATATTTGTAAATAATATTAAAAATTTAATTGAATTCAGTCCAATTAAGGAAATTATAGTATCCATTAACACCCATTCGTGGATTGTGTCAATTTGACACAAAGGCGCAATAACATTTCAATTGAAAAATTGTGTCAAATTGTCACAAACGGCGGATGTGTATTAAAATAATTAATAGTTTCAAATAAAATTTGTATTAAATCATTAAATATATAATTGAACACTGTTATTAATTTTAAACTAATTTTTAGTGAATACTGTTAAACATTAATAAAAATTAAAAGAAATCATAAAACTTAAAAAATAACGTTAAAATTAGAAAAAATTGCAAAAATTAAATAAAATTTCGAAATTAAAAAAAAACATCGTCAAAATTAAAATAAAACGCAATTTTTTTTTTTAGTTTTGAGGTTATTTTTAATTATTTTTTTAAATTTTGTCGATTTTTCCAAATATTATATATATTTAGACGTTTTTTAATATTAAAATTTTGGTGATTTTTTCACTTTAAAAGTGAGTTTGAAATTTACAATAATATCTAATTTTTAAAATTTTTCTTTTTAAAATTTTGTTTAAACACAATATTTTTTTAAACCCAGTTTTTATTCTAATTTATTTCAAAAGATTATAAACAAAAATTCCTAATAAACCAATTCCGATTAAAAACTAATGTATATTTTAGTATATCGACTTATACAATTTAATACTAGTACCCAAGATAAAAAGTTTATATATATTCAGATATAATTTTATGCAATTAAATATTTCAATGTATAAATTTATATAGTCATATAAAAGTATATGTTAAAGCATAAATATTTGTCTGAAAAAATATAATTTTTTTTTTAATAAAAATTATATCAAACTTGTAAAAAATACAAAGTACGGTCTTGTTTACTCCTCTTTACATCTTGTTTTTAAATAAAAAAAAACAAGTGTAAAAATAAAAAGGAGAATTAAAACAAAAAGCGTGTATTGTGTACCTATCAAAGGTATTTCTGATCAATGGTGATAATCGTTAACTTCGAGCTCAGATATTAGTTCTCATTTAGTGGGATAACTAGGTTATATGAATGTTTGATGTTTGCATGGGATTGTCACTTCTTTCAAAACGTGTTATGATGATGGGAACCTAGAAAATTCCCGAAATAGATCTATAAACACATTCCTGAAAGTGGTCAATTAATAAATTTGAAAACAAAAACTCTATAGATTATTTGTTAGGACAATATCCTAATAAGGAAATATATATGTATATATATATTTTTTTAATTAATAATCATATAATTACAAATTATATACTATTACCCTAACCGAGCACTAGCTACTATGGCCTTCGGCGCGTTGTAACCAGTGCCTCTGGTGGGAATCGAACCCACAACCCCCTCACTGATAAGCCAGCACGCTACCAATTAGCCTACCGGGGCGCACGAATGAAATATTGACTATTGGGTATGCTGTTCCTGAAAGGGTCAACTAATACATTTGAAAACAAAAAACTCTATAGATTATTTGTTAGGACAATATCCTAATAAAGAAATATAGAGTATGGCCTCGAACTTGAATAATTTTCATTTTCATTGCACAATTAAAATTAATTTTTATTTTTAATAAAAATTATATTAAACCTATATATCATTATATTATTTTATATTGTCGTATATACAATTATACTTAATATACCTAATTATAGATTACTATCTATACAATATATATATATATATGTGCGTTCGTCTATAATTCAACATAAATGTACATATAATTATATATAACTTTATTTGAACCAACATTAAAAACAAGCCACATAATGTTTCATACAAAATATAGAGACATATAAGATCCAATGCTTTGAATATTTGATTACATGTGGTACCATTGCTTTAAGATATAATTATATAATTGCCGAGTTGTGATTTATGAGATCGGTAACTTAAAAATTTTGATTTTTGTTCACAAGAACGACTCTTGCTCCCGCGGGCGCACCCTTACTCAAAAGTATTAGGGAATAGACAAAAAAAGACGTGCCTTTCTCGAAACATATCTCTTTTTTGATCCATGTTTGTTGTGTTACAAAGTGACTACTTAGTGATTCAGAATTGCATCGAATTATATCTAATTCAATGCAATTGTATCGATACAATTATATGTTCTCATTTTTCGGATCAAATTTGATATTGTCGCATATCTAATTTATATATAATTTGATGATACCGATATCATTTTTTTTTATTTGGGTATATATGTTTTATATACAGTTTTATATTGTAGCATATATTATTTAATATTGCTTCTATGGCTTTTATGGACCAACATATAAATATCAAATTACTTCAATTTCGATAAGATTGAATGGTGTAATGGTTAGCGCGTTGGACTTTTACACAGAAGGTCCCGGGTTCGATCCCCGGTGCCGGCAACATCAAAATAATATGTATGAGTTTTTTCTATCCCTCATACGTATCGCAATGTCCACCTTCGGTGTTCCCATAGCAATTAACCCCACCGAAGTAAAATAATGAATCAGGGCTATGAACCAAAAAGCTTCAATAAGTTCGCCAACTCTCCATCAGGTGGCGAGCAACAACTGTTCTAAGACTTATCATCTCGCGCAATTACAGTGTTGCCATGTCTGAAGCCCTTCATCTTTCCCCATCTTTCATCTCTATACTGTCCCTTTCCAAAGAAAGCAACACACTAAATATAGGAAGTATTTCCTGAGTGTTGCCTCTCTTTAAAAAAAAAAAAAAAAATTATATGAGACCAAAACTCCGATACAATCGAATAAAATTATATATTTTTATATTAAATTTTTTATTATTTTATTTTATTTGATCCAATTATACTGAACCAATTTCTGCATCTAATTATATCTGATTGAAAAATTTGTTTTTAACCGGGATGTTACATCGGCAAAATTTGGTCGAAAAATGCCCAAAGGATCAAGGGCGTGTCCTTAATGTGTTAAAAATTCGTTTTAAAAAATGTATTTCAATATGGTCAGTCTATCATTAAAAAAAAAATACTCAACATTCTTGGCCGTGCTTTTAACAAGGTTCAGTAAAAAATATGCATGTATATATATTTTTAAGTTTTGTTTATTTAATTTTATAAAAAATATGTGCAGAAATATACCAAAATAAATATGTTGCCTACTTTTAGGTATAACATACCAAAAAAGTCAAATATATACAAAATATGTTTAAAAAACTTTTATTTTATATACAAAACGAGTTTATTAACAATAAACAAACTGTCATCTATAACATAAACTACCAAAACACCAACACTCTCTTATTTGACACAAAAAAACTTTTTTGTTTTACTACTACTACTACCACAACTACTTGTAAAATTTTTTTGCGTATATTTTATTAGATTTTTGATTTGTGGTTGTATATAATTTTTGTTTATTTTATTTTGCTGCTGCTATATATATTTTTAAACGTGGTCATAATTTGTATTAAAGTCACGTGCTGGCGTTGTTTCATATACTAAAGCTTGCTTTTTTGCACTTTTTTCTCAGTGTTGATAACACACGAAAAAAGGTGAATGTATTGTTTGACTTTAGTGTTGTGTTTTATATATACTTTTTAATTTTTTTGCTCTAACCCGGTTATTGTTGCTTAAAAGGTAACAACGCAATTTTTAAAACAAAAAACTTTTTTTTGTAAATTTTTTTTCTTATATTTTCAGTATTTGTTGTAGTAAGATTTTATGCTATGTAAGCTTTGGTTTTTTTACTTCAAAGGATTCACAAAGAGAATATATGTTGTGAATACTAAATAGTTAAGTAAATATCATAAATAATGTGGTATAAGTATAGTATATAAGTTAAATATATCTTTGAAACAAATTTTATAGCATACTTGTAGGTGATTTTATTTTTTATATATATATATAGTTGTATAACAATTAAAGTCTATATTTTAGGAAATTTTAAGGTCATTACGATTATCTAACAAGATAAACAAGATTAGATTAGGAAAAGAAGTTAAAAAAGATCTAATACAATTTTTTTTTAATTTTCGCAGGAAAGTTCCATAAAACAATTTATGTCTGAAGCTACAAAAAAAAAACGTTAAGAATTATATATTTTTAATATATGAAATTAATAATTTTGTTTGTTAACTCGTAAAAGTAGGATTTAAAAAATTTCTTTAAAGTTTCATGACCTAAAAGTAGGTTATATATAATGGCTTTTACATGTTTCCAAACATTTAATATTTATTACTTATCTATATTATCTTGGAAAAGCCATAAAAAACTGTCATCCTAAAAATCTAAAAGAAAAACGCAGAAAACAAATAAATAAATTTTAATAGCCTTAAAGTAGGCTACAAATAAATTAACCTTTTTTTTGTTCTTAATTCCTTTACTAACAAAACTGAAAAGGAAAACAATATTTATGCTCTCCCAAAATCCTCAAAATAAACAACAACGAAACAAAAAACGAAAATGAGCAAACTAAAGACAATAAGACAAATAGAATAGTAACCTAATAGTAAACTTGGCCTTCTTTATTACAACTGAACTCCCTAAATGTATGCTATAGCAAAAAAAACAAATAAATGTTTAATTGTCTAACATAAGTGAAAGCTTAAAAAACAAAAGCATACAACTTAATACATTTCCCTTTTTTTATATTATACCTATTTTGCTCTTTCTCTCTTTCTCTTAAGCCCTACTCCCTACCTCTTAACTTGTCACCTAATACTAGTGTCATGCTTTTTTTTAAAGCAATAAATTTACTAACCCGAGGAAAAAATTCATATATATATATATATATATGGTCCTACATCATTAATATTTTGTATAAGATATAAATAAGTATATACGAGGGCGGTACTAAAATAAGCCGACCTGACGTATAGATGGGAAAAATTGGTCACCGTTATGTGATTCAATACTTTTCTTTGAAAGGTTCAGTCCAACCAATATTAAAGCCGAGCTAGATTATACTCTGGTTGAGTCTGCTCCTTCGTTTACGACTATAAAATATTGGGTAACAGAGTTTAAATGAGGCAGTACGAGCTGCCAAGACGAACTCTTTAGTGGTCGACCAATTGAGGTGTCCACGCCAGGAACGGTGACGAAAATCAACAAAATGGTATTGTGTGATCGTCAGCTGAAGGTGAGTGAGCTGGATGAAATGATAGACATTTCAAAAAGTGCTATACATGGCATATTTACCGAAAATTTGGAGATTAGGAAGCTGTTAGCAAGATTTTCGCATCGTTTGCTCACAATGCAACAAAAACAGCGTCGTGCAGATGTTGCGAAGATGATGGCCAAAATCAATGAATTAAAGTTCGAATTACTTCATCACGTACCTTATTCACCATATTTAGCTCCCTCTGATTATCTTCTGTTTCCAAACTTAAAAAAATGGATCGGTGGTAAAGTATTTACTAACACAGAAGGGAAGGAGTCTGCGGTTGATGGCTATTTTAAAAAGCTAGACAGTTTTTACTATAAACGGGTTATCGAAGCTATTGAATATCGCTGGGAAAAGTGGTTCGAGCTAAAAGAAAATTATGTTGAGGAATAAAGAAGATTTTTCCCAAATTTCTAGTGTTTTCTTTTTTAGGTTGGCTTATTTTGGGACCGTCCTTGTATTGTTATATATAGCCTCATATATAAATATGTATTCGCCTGATGACAAAATTTTTTTATTTTTTTAATTTTATTAAAAATATCAAAATATCTCATTTGGTCCACCAAAAATTACCTATCTCTTTAGATCTAATTAGATCCAATTAAATCTAAATTAGTCCCACGGGTTATTTTGTGATCTATCAGGATCTTATTTAGATATTATTGGATCCCCAAATTTAAAGATACATTTTGATCCAATTTCATCCAGTAATATATATTAGGGATCTTAATATATATTATTGGATACCCCAATTTTGGGAACAACTTGGATAAGATTTAATATCGATCTATGACAAATGAGATATGATTTCATATTTCAGATATAACTTTTTTTTGATCGGGAATTCATAAGTATTTGTTGTTGTTTACTGTTAAAGTAAAATGAGACAAGACAAAGTATGCTATAAAATAGAGTAGAAAAAAAAAAATGTCAAGTACCTTTTTAAAAATTTCTTTATTACACTATTTTCTACATTTTTAAATAATACCAACACATGCATATAAAGATATACCCATACTTGGTTAGGAGCATATAATTTTGCTAGTATATTGTTAACATGTAGCATAAAGAAGGTTAAGTATACTTGACACTTTGTGTTTAAAGTTAAAATTTATGACAAAAGGTTAGGTTAAAATAAGCTCTTCTAGCAACTACTCGTGTAATAATAAGATGAAAATAATAATAACAATATGAGAAATAATAGATAAAAAACGAACTATGTAGAAGAGAATTAATAATAAAATAAGAGGTGTTAAAATATTATGCTGATATGCAAGAAAAACTGTGCAAACCTAATAGGAAATTGATATTACTGCTTTAAACTAATTGTTCCAAATTTAAATATACAGGGGAATAATTACACTGAAAAAATTATTGTAAAAATAACATTTCAGCAAAACTTTTGTTGGATTTCAAGCTCAATTTTAATTAAAATTTGAATAACATCTATTTAATGTTTGTTTAATGTTTAATTGACAATGAATTTGCACACACTCAAAATTAAAAAAAAAAATCACCAAAATTAAAAAATAGCCAAAATGGGGAAAAAGATCGATTAAATTGGCAGGTTTTTTTCAAATATTAGCGATTTTTCACCTTTGGTGATTTTTTTTTTTAATTTTAGCGATTTATTTTATTTCTTGGAACTTTTTTCCATTTTGACTTTTTTTAATTATGGCGATTTTTTTTTATCAATTTCGGCGATTTTTTAATTTTAAAGACATTCTTAAACTTTGACGTTTTGTTTTTAATTTTGGTGATTTTTTAAAATTTTGTCATATTTTAAAATTTTCGCATTTCATTTTTGTGATTTTTTTTTAAATTTTTAGCGATTTTTTGCAATTTTAATCAAAGTTTTACAGTTTCTACTAAAAATTGTTGACCATTTTTTTCCGTTCAATTGCGGAAATATTTTCAATTTCCACTATTTTTTCTTCCTAAATTTTCGGTTTTTTTTGCCGATTTTTTTCAGCGATATTGTTTTGAATTTTAGCATTAATTTTTATTTTTTTTCCTAATTTTTTTACAATTTTAAATGAAGTTTCTATTAAAAATTTGTTTGTTTATTTTCTATACATTTTGATAATTTTTTTTTCGATTTCGGAGATTTTTAAATTTTTAACTTTTTTTTGCATTTATTCCATTTTTTTTAATGTTGGTGATATTTTTTTTTTTTTTGATATATTGACATTATTTTAATTTGTGGGATTTTTTTCAATTTTAACGATTTTTTTTTTAAATTTCATAGATGATTTCCCAAAGAGTATCACTTCCCAGATATTTCAACTTCATTCTTTTTTTGTATCACTGTGTTATCATATAAGTAAAAAATTTAGAATAAATTTTTTTACATGATTGGATGTCCTTATACATGCATTTTTTTTTTTTTTTTGTATAATATTTTGAAAATATTATTATATATAAATACATATTGATACATATGCGATTTTATACGATCATATATTTTTATATTAAATAATATATTGTTATATATACATTTTTTCACTCGGGCTTATACAAGATCGTCTCAATATTGAGGTATTCAGAAATATTCAATTTGATCGCTCAAATGTATTGCTGGATTAAATTGGATCAAAATGATATCCAATACAGATTCTTAAAATTTTCCACAGAATTAATTTCGATCTTATTGGTAAATCGAATTAGATAATTGAGTTTAATTGGATCTACTTTAATCTTAGTTAATTTTTAATAAAATTTTTACAAAAATAAGTTAATAAATTTACTATTAGTCTTTAAAAATTATCTCTTTATAACACATCTCTTTGTTTTTTTTCATAAAATTATTATCACACAAAAATTAACCTACATTTTTAAAACTCATGGTATGCATAAAAAATTGCATACAAATATAGTTTGCCAAAAAGTATGCAATTACTTCTTACAACTCTAAAATTGCGTTTTATTTTTATGTGAAAAATATATTTTTTGACATGATAATGTAGAAAAAAAATTAAAAGTTTTTTAATGCCATAATTTCGTGTTTTCATATGTTTTTAAGCCATTTTTTGTTTTTTTTGGCAAATTACCACCCACTTTGTTGCATAAAGCAATTTAAAATTAATACTAATTTGTATAATTTCTTTTAAGTGTTAGTAGTTCACAAAAATACTTTTAGCGAGCACATAAAAACTGTATGCATACATAAATATATAAAAAGTTACTCTTATAATTAAGTAGACACCATTATAAAGCAATATTTTAAAATAAAAATAAAATTTAAGGTGCATACTTTTAGGAGAGTAGGATTTTTCTTAAATTCAATTAATTCAATAAAAACAACTCTGTGCAAACTGCAAAGTGTATGTTAACTTTTGCCACTAACTGTAACTGGCGTATGTATGTGGTTTATAACATGACCTAGTTGAAAGTTAAAAAAAACTTAGTTTTTTTTTAATTTTTCAAATAAAGAGAATTTTTAAAAATGTTTAAACTTTTGTTGATTAGGGAGGCAACTAGAAAATAGCACCAACAACAGCAGCAATTGCAAATTAACAAACTAAATAAAGCGTTAAATTGGTTTAGTTAGTTGGGTAAAGGAAAGAAAATAAAAAAATTTAAGGAAAAATCCTTAAATTAGGCAAATATTTTCTTTTTTACTTTTGCTAATGGTGTTGAATTTACTATTTAGAACCCAAAATAAAGTTTGAATAAACGTTTTTTGGTGGCACATTCTAAAAATATATAATATATAAAATTTTAAAATATAAGGAAATGTTTATGGTAAAAGGAAAGTTTAAGAAACATATTAGCATTTAATTAGATGATCTTAAAAGTAGGTTATACATTGTATAACATATAATAGGGAATATTTTAGATAAAGAAAACTAATTAAAATCTTAGTAGTTTAAACTAATTAGTTCAATTTTAATTTAAAGTATAAAAAGGATGATTAGAGTTTTTGCATTAAGTAGATGTGCAATATTTTGCATAAAGAAAAAATTTAAGCTAACTAAATATTAAAATTATTAGAATTTTAGTTGATATCACCACATATAGGTATTGTACAAAGCTATTTTTTTGTATTTTTATATTTTTTTGAACTGTACTTTAATTTTATTGACCATTGAACAATACTGTTAACAAAACTAGAAATAAACTACTTTTGTGAGATACAGATTAATGTTTTATAAAAGCGCCAATTTTTATTAGGGTGGATCGTTCTAGGACTCTGAAGGAATATAGACTTACCAAAGTTTAAGAAAATTTAAAATAACCAATTTACAAAAATAGTTAGAGAGCTCTAAAAACTTTAAATACAAAAAGGTTCAGTTGATATATAGTCATTAAAAGCTCTTGAAAAATCTAAATTATTTTTGATCATAAATGAAAGCTTTACACTCAAATAATTAAAAAACTTAAAGCTTTTACAAATTAATCATATGAACTTTAAAAATTCTTGATAATTAGAAATATTTTTTTTTATAAATGAAAGCTTAACAAAAGCTTTTTAAAAACTTAACACATTTTATTTCAAAAATTTTTCAAAAAACTCAAGAATATTTGTTAACATAAAATGCGTTATAAATGAAAAGTAAAAAAAGTGATACAAATTCAAAAGCTTTGGAAAATCCCTAATATTAGTTCAGTACATAATGTAAGAAAATCAAATATTGAAAAAACACTTAAAGGTTTTTTTTAACAGATATATTTCTAAACTTCAATATATATTTTTTAAATGGTAATAGTTAAGCATATAAACTTTAAAAGCTCTTGGAAAATCAAAATAATATTTTTCATAAAAGAAAGCTTGACAATGGCTTTTAAAGGTATTCAAAATTAGAACTAAATAAGCAGAAAGCTCTAGAAAATCTGAATATAAAAATCATTTTTAATATAGATAGAAAATTCTTAGATCTTATAATTCTTACTGTGAAAGCGTTGATCTCATTTTGAATAAAAGGGCTTTTGAAATAAAAAGTTCAAAAGTCACATTAATTATTATACAAAACTAATTCGAGAGCTCTAAAAAGCTTTAATTGATAATATTAAAAGCCATACTAAATATGTACAACTATATATAAAATAACTTTTTTTCATTAATTAAAGTTTAAGAAGATTAAATATTGAAGAAATAACAAAAGCTTCTGCAATTTTAGCAAATACACTCAAAAACTCTTTCAAAGCCAATATAATTTTGCAAGTAAATAAAAGTTAACAAAAGCTTTGGAAGCCCAAAAAAGTTTTTTGTATATAAATTTAAAGTATTCAAAGTCATACTAAATACAGACAATTATAGAAGATCAAATATTGAGAAAAACTAAAGTTTATGCAGTTTATGCTTTTACAGCTTTTACAGCTCTTTTTATAACTTACCATAATAACAATTCTATAATGCAAAACATTAAAGTTTTAACAGATTTAAATTTTTTATTTCAAAGTTTTCATGTAGCTTTTATTTAATACCATCCTTATTTAAAAAAATAATATGAAAGCATTGCCTACATCTGGGTTACGTTAAAAAAAATAATTTATATTATACTTTTTGGAGCCATTTTTAATTATTCCTGTGTATAGATTTTTATATTTTTTTAAAAAGCTCATAACTTCAATTAAAACTAAAAACTAAAATTATTCTTTATTTTCTGGTAATAACCATTATTTATAACATATTTTTCTTCTACGTTTCCTACCTCCTTCTCGTTTACTATTCTAGTTTGGTAATAAAACAGTATTAACTATAGTGTCTCTATTAATATCCTGGTTACGTGTAATGGCCCTTTTAATGTGCTTTACAGTTTATAAAACAGTTTTTGTTGTTCATCATACAACAAAAATATATAAAAAGAAACCTGAAAAATGGTTAAACATTTTTTAGTAGTTTAAGCCTTTTTTTTTTTGTTAACAACCACCAGCCCATTTTGAAAATGTTTCGTGCATTTACAGGTTTGTATGCTATCCTATGGAAATTCTTTAACAACTTTGTAAGGAACAATATTATTATATTTCTGTAGAAGATTTTCTTGGTCATTAAGGCAGAAGTTGGTGTTTTTTTATGCGCAAATGGGTTGACTTAGTTTAATTGCTTTGAAGAGGAAAAAATATAATATAAAATAAAACATAAAAATTATGAAATTTTTTAAATTAACTCAAATATGATGTTAAAAATTTAAATTTTCCAATTATTTGAGTTAAGGTTTGTTTTTTATATAAAAGTTTTTTTATTTTCAATATTTCGCTACTCCTTTGTGTAGCATCTTCAGGTTTAAGTGAAAAAAATTCCTACAAAATTATAAATATTCCAATATTTTTTTTTTTATCTTTAGAGAATTACAAAAAATCGAAACTTTAAGAAAAGTTTTAATAAATTTTAATATATTTTTTTAGAATATTCTTCTACCTCAAGTTCAAAATCTAATATGATATTGTCATTTTAGATTTTATTCGTTTTAATAAAATTTACAAACTTTTATTATCCGGATTCATGTAATGTCGTATATATTGTGAACGTCGCATTTTTATAACATTATTGTCATAAATGTTTTGCCAATCCTGGAAAGTTTTTTATACAACATGTTCTGCATTTTTATTTAAATATTTCAAACATTTTAAAAAATGACAAAACAAAATTTTTTGTTTGTTTATAATAAAATATTTTACTTTATAAATATAGGAATATTTTCCGAAAGAAATAAACGTAGAATTTATGATAAAACGAAAAAATTATATTTAAACAGCGACAACAATTTTTATTTTCCGTACCTGCAAATACGCTTAGTGTATTTATACGCCAAATACAAAGCGTATTATGAATCCCCTCATTATTTTTAAAAAACTTTAACTTTTACGAGTTTATTCATAAAAAAAATTTGCTACAAAAATTTTCTTTTATTAAACTTTTTTAAAATGATTATAAAAAGCCTTTATATATTAGTTCTTATAACAAAACAAGGCCTATTTGATTTTACGCAACCTTGTTTAAAACAAATATACCAAATTCTTCAAAAAACATATGAGTCTATGTGTAGTGTAGTATTACTTTTTGCCTTAACTTCCCTAAAAGTATGCTTTAAATAAATGAATCTTTGTATTATTTGTTTTACAAAGGCCGTTATTATATAAAAAAGTCGTTTGGGAAAAAGGTCCGTCAAAAATATTACTTTAACAATATGAAAAGAAAAAGTAAAACAAAACTAGGAAAAACAACACTTAAAATGTTGGAAAAATTCGAACAAACTTTAACAAGTTTTCATACTTTACGAGTCTCCAAAGAGTAGTAAAAAACATTGTATTTTAGCATATATACAACAATTTTGTAAAAATAAAGAATGCAAGAAAACAAATAAATAAAAAACCAAGCCCTCTAAACATTGTTATACAAAAAAATTTAAATTATATAAAATAAAGCTGAGCAACAAAATAAGTTACATGCAAAGAAACTAATGACAACAAAATTCGTTTATAATGAAAATCTTCTGATTAAAATTATCTAAACCTTGAACAATTTAAGATACAGTTTTTGTAGAAGAAATATTTATGTTTTAGAGGATTTAAATAAAGAAATCGCTTAAAACTTATTACCTTAAAGAGTTAAAATGGCAAAAAGTAAAGAAAAAGCTCTTAAAAAGCTTACAAAAATAGATTGTAAAAGTTATTTGTTCAGAGATTTTTAAAGATCTAAATTTTGATCTAAAGTTTGATAAAAAACTGACTTAAACACTTTAAATAAAAAAATGTGTATTGCATCTTAAATGAATCTGCGAAGTAATGCATCTTAATAAGTTACAACAGCATGAAAAAGAGAAAAAGCTGGCAATAAGCTTCGAAACTCGTAATTTATTAAAAACTCTTTAAAGATCTAAATTAGAAAAATGAATATAAATTATATTTTATAAAAACCTGACTTTAAAGTTTTAATTAAATAAGAAGCTTAAAATGTACCTAACAATTCTCATAAAAAATAAAGCTTAATATTTTTTATAGCTAAAATATAATATTAAGCTGGTATAAAAATAACATAAATATATTTTATATTTTAAAAAACTTTTTATCACAAATCTATAAAGAGAACTTTCAATATGTTTTAAAAACTAAAAGTTCTTTAAAAGCTATATAAGTTTCATTTTGATTTTCTCTCTTTGTTTTACCTTTTTATGCTTTTTTTTACCTATTTGTGTTTGGATTTTCAAATAGATTTTTCTTGCGTTTTTATGTGTAAAAAAACGATTTTTTTACTTATGAAACATAATTTTTTTGAACTTTCCTAAACAACTTTGGTTTTTCTAAGTTTTTCTATTGGCTTTTTTTGTTTTTTTTTTCACATTAATATTTTACTTTAGTACATTGAATTTAGCTTTTTTTTTGTCTTCCCTTATATGACCCTTAATTAATTGTCATATAAAATTATACTTTCAATTAAAGCCAAAAAGTTTTTTGTTGCATTATTTAAATCATTATATTGTATGTTTCATAAAGCTTTCTTGAAAAGCTTTTATTGAAAACAAATGCAAAATGAACATGTTATTTTTTGTGAAAAACTGCCTTTAATTTAAAGCTTGAGTTTTTTAAAAGCTTTACAGCTACATATTAGTTAACATACAAAATCACGCTTGGTATTAAAACTTTTTAAAGAAGCTCTAAAAAAGCTTTGTTTACTTTTTTTTGCCTTTCTCCCCCATTTGTGCTGTTATTCCTTTTTTAATTTTCTAGTTTTTAGCATTAAAATGGAATTTAATTAAGGTTTTTGGGTCTATAATTATTTTTTAAAGAATTTCTGACCTAAAATGCTTATTTTTTCTCATAAAATATAATGTTTTTGATTAACTTTGAACTTTTTGTTAAAAGCGTTTAAAAAAACTGACTTTATAGCTTGAGTTTTTAAAACTTTTAAGATACAAGCATAGTATCAAAGCTTTTTAAGGTTATAAAAAACAATTTTTTTTTGTAATTATTGCTTAGTTTAAGTAAGTGGAAAAAAATCTAAAATAATTTTTATTTACAAATCTGTTAAAGCTTTTTATCTTTAATGATTTTATTTTCTGTAATATCTTATTTTAATCTAAAACAAATAATTCCTTAAACAGTTCAAATATTTACAGAAAATCAATAAATTTTTCTTTTTCCATGTCACAGCTTACCCCTACCCCCCCAACACTTAATACATATTGTAATAAATAGAAAGTTATATGAAGCTTTATAAAGCTATCAATAGTCCTTGTAATAAATGTGTATAACGCTGGTAGAACGCACATAATTTTGGTATTTTTAAAGGAATTTATTTTCTTATATTTATTAAATTTTTTTGTATAACTGATGCTCATAACATAAGTTCAGCGTATGCTACTGAAAGAAAAAACGCCCTACCATAACAAACACATTTAACGACACTGACAATACAACAACAACTACCAGCTAAAAAAGGCAGACACCAAAACCAGTCATCTTAAAGGACAATCATTCTTTTTTTCTGGATGATAATGATGATGACGATGCTTTCAACGACAACATTTTTATATTTATAATATTTTTTGTTATCTCAAAAATACTTAAAAATAGAAAATATAGGAGTTTGTTGTTGTTTCTTATAAAGGAAATTTTATAGATTTCTTTTAACTTGATACCCTACAGTTTTCTTTTACGAAAGAGGCATATTAAGTTAAAAATTTAGAAAAATTTTAAAAATTTAAAAATTTTAGGTCGGTTCGAAGTAGTTTGAAAACTTTTTTTAAAAAAGCTTTTATATTTGGTTCGATAGAGCAAATTCTTTCCTTATTTAAAACGAACTTGAGTAGGGTGCTTTATAAAGAAGTTTGCCGTTAGAAAAAACTCTTATTTTTTTAAATATTTCGTTATAAAAAATAGTTAACATGCACTATAAATTGATAATCATACAATATATGGCAGAGCTTTTAGAAGAGCTTATAAAAAGTAAGTTTTCTAAAGAAAAAATAGTAGAAGGGCCCTTTTTATATTTTATTGTACCATCTTAACAATAAATACACAATCAAATTGACAATTGTCCGAAATAAATAAATATCTATAACAATATTATTTTCCTTTCCAAAAAACCTTCAAATAAATTGCGTGTGTTATACGAAAGTATTAGTAACTTTTTGTCATTGTATGTGTGAGTGTGTGTGCCAGTATATAATGAAGTTTATATTGGGTGTGTAAGGATATTATCAATTCTATTACTTTGGCATTAAGTTAAGCGACTTTTATGACTTTCTATTGCCCCATATTCAGACAGTGTAGACAATATTAGTACCCAGTAAACAATTTGTAGAGATAGATAACAAATGAAAAGTATTTTTTCTAAACTTACATTTATTATGGATGGCATCCATAGATCCAATGTTTTTGTGACATAACAATTATTACACTGAGAGAATTCTCTGCATGATATTAATACATTTTTGAATAGAATCAATAAACTAACACTGCAACTCGTCCATTGCAAACTTTTCATTAAAATAATACAAGTTTACATAAAATTTTATTTACTCAATGAAGAATTTTCATTACAGGTTTTATAAAACGGATTATGCTTTTCATTAAATTATTGAAAATTTTAATTTATTTCGTAAAAAAAAGTTTACAAAAAAAATTTTACTTATTTTTCGTAAACGCAAAGAGAATTTTCGTTTCGTTCATAAAACTGAAAAAATCAAAATAGCTTTAGGGCAGTCAAACGGTTAATTTAAATTATGAGAACTTAATTGTGATTTTCAATAATTTTCTTTTCAAAAAATATTTGGATTAAAATTACTTTTTTCCCTAAAGACTCTAAATTTGTAAAGATTTATTCAAAAAAATCCAACGCAATGAAAGACAAGTACAATACTCTCTATTTCCAAATATCGGATTACTCTTGTTTAAAAATCTTTCAGATTCCTAAAACTTTCTTTTGCAATTTATGCATTTTTGAGCTTTTTTAAACCTAAACCGTATCCCAAAAATTCGTTGTTTTTTACATTCTTTCGATTTTCAGAGCTTATTTCCGTCAGAAACGCCCTAAAACTCCTTTGAACTATAAGTATGTAAGCCAAATGTTTGCAAAATAATAAAAAAAAATGTTATTGGGTTATCTTTTCGTTTATTTGTTAAGTTTATTCTCTTATATTCAATATAATTGATTTTGAAATGAGTTCTCTATTAAACATATGAGATTGTACTGTAATTAATATATACATATATACTTACAGTTATTTATATAATTAAGCATATATGTTATAACTAGGGCAAGAAACTTCATGCCCTTAAAGAACAAAAATATGCTCTTAAAAAATGCTGCTAAAAACGCAAAATATGCACTTAAAATAACATTTTTGGAAAAATCACGCACTTTAAAACATTAATTTTTCCGGCCTGCAAGATTTTGAGATGCAAAAATGATTGTGCTTAAATCAAAATAAAGGGTGTTTTTTTATAGAGGTATATAACTTTGAAATGGAATAAAAAAAATTAATTTTTTAAATTGACACGGCTGGCTTGGACGTAGTCTAGTCGGGAGCTCCAATTTTCGATAACTTTTTCCAATATTTCTGGGTGTATATTGGCAATAACGCGGGGAATGTTGAGCGACTTCACATATCCCCACAGAAAATAGTCCAGCGGTGTTAAATCGTACGATCTTGGAGGCCAATTCACGGGTCCGAAACGTGAAACTATGCGGTTACCAAACGTTTTCTTCAATAAATCAATTGTGGCACGAGCTGTGTGAAATGTTGCGCCGTCTTGTTGAAACCACAGCTCCTGCACATCATGGTCAGAAATCATGGCTCTATAGCGGTCACCATTGACTGTAACATTCTGTCCAGCATCGTTTTTAAAGAAGTACGGACCAATGATTCCACCAGCCCAAAAACGACACCAAACAGTCAGTTTTTCTGGATGTAACGGTGTCTCAACATACACTTGAGGATTATCATCACTCCAAATACGGCAGTTTTGTTTATTGACGTATCCATTTAACCAAAAGTGAGCTTTATCGCTAAACAAAATTCGCTAAATTCGTGCGCGATACGTATTTCGAACAGAACCATGATTTTGAAAATAAATTTGCACAATTTGGAAGATTTGTTCAGGCGTCAGTCTATTTATGTTGAAATGCCAAAGCAAACTAAACATAAATCACTTGACAGCTGACAAAATGGCAGCCAGTTAAAAAAGTGTTGCCAACTTAAAGTTTTATACCTGTATTAAAAACACACTTTATAATAGACGTTTAAACAAATTATGCAATTAGAAATTTATGCCATTTTGTTCTAAATTTGATGATTCCAATATATATTTAGTCCTTATCAATTTTTTACTATAGATATAAAACATGAATTTGCATGGAATTCTTTGCCCTAGTTATTACTAATTTCTAGCAAAAAAAAAGTAAGTCTAGGGTTTATAACTGGCAATATATAGGCAAAATGTTATTGGAGCCCACATCTTTACGATAAATACGAGCTATATTTTAATGAAATTCATGGATAAATTCCGAAATAATAGTCAATTTTGTGCAATCATACAAAAAAAAAAAAATCAGAGTGAAAATTATAAAATTTTTCCAAACAAAAAATATTTTTTTATTATTATTTTCAAAAGCTAGCTTAAAACAAAATTGTCCTTGTTCGGTAGCCTATAAAAACTTTTTAGATTCTTTGATACAGCTAAAGACATTTAAAAGTTTTATCAAAATTGTTACTTATAAAATATAAAAATTA
This sequence comes from Delia radicum, assembly GCA_021234595.1. NCBI lineage: Eukaryota > Metazoa > Arthropoda > Insecta > Diptera > Anthomyiidae > Delia > Delia radicum. The sequence goes on along the minus strand of CM037853.1, from coordinate 233,102,298 downwards.
TTGAAATAAAATTTTTTTATAATTTATCCCTGCTCAGGCGCATATAAAAAATGTTAAGCTTTTTAAAGATGTTTTAGAAAGACATAGTATTATTTTAGAATTTAAATATTTTATTTGAGATAAATTTTATTATATTCAATAATTTAAAATTTTACTTGTTTAAAACTAATATAATAAACATTTTTAGTATACTCTTAAATATGTTAGTAACTGTACACATGCGTTCATATAAAGTTTGTCAAAATCTTCGATTGAAAATTTGTTTGAAATTAATTTTCTATTTATTTGAAGGCTTATATGTCTGATGTAGGTGTGTACATACGTGTGTGACAGTATTAGTAAGTTCATGTAGACAAAAGTACAAGTTACAAAGGTACAGTATTAGAGAATTATAAATGTCTTCAATATTTTTTAATTTCATTGAATATCATCTATTTAATTGGAATGAATATATTCTGTTTCTTTCCTTTAGTAATAAGATGATACATTAAATATTTGCTATACAAATATTTTGCAAATTTTGCATAAAGGATCTAATATTTAATAATTATTGTTATATAAAAAATTTAGAAATTATAAAAAAAATTTCTAAAAATAAAATGGGTTAAAATAGATATAACTTTTAACATGAATATGACAAAAAATTGAACCTGTAGTAATGGAAGTAACCTCCTCTTTAGGGGAGGCCTGCTTTTTTTTTAATGGAAACCACCTTTTGGGGGGGGGGGGGGGTAAGTAACCGCACCTAAAGGTGAAGACGCTCTAGCAGGGATGGCCATATCTCAAAAAGTAGGAGGAGCTTATCCAAGATTAGGGTACCAATCTCTGCCTTGAAAGATTCTCTAGCAGATTTATGCATCAAACCTTTTTGTAGCTATAGTTTTAGCGGTTAATTTTTAAGTTGAAAAAGAGCATTTTTCAAAAAAGACTCCCCGCGGAATGGACATATCTTGGAATGTAGGAGGAGCCTATGCAAGATCATGGTACCAATCTCTTCTTTGGAAGATTCTATAGTAGATTCATGTATCATACATTTTTGTAGGTGGCGCTTAAGGGGATCATTTTTAATTAGGAAAATAGTATTTTTAGCCGTTTTTTTTTGGATAATTAACCCATCTCGGGATGGTCATATCTCAAAAAGTATGAGAACTTTATCCAAGATTAGGATACCAATCTCTTCCTTGGAAGATTCTCTAGCAGATTAATGCATAAAACATTTTTGTAAATGTCATAAAATTAAAGAAGGTGTTTTGTGACTAAATTACATTATATGTTTCTCCAAATCATTTTTCTAAGTTGATTGACAAACTTTACATAAAGTAGTTAATAGTAGAAATGCTCATACTATTGTTTAAGATATTTACAATATATTGCCTAGATTTAGGAGGAGCAATAATAAAAAAAAAAAATCATTGCCTAGTTTAAGGGGTTATACATATTAATTTAAAATTTCAATATTATTTACTTAGCGCATTTTTTATTATGTATTAATAATGAAAATTCTAGTATATTAAAAATGTATAACTTGGAATTAATTTAAATTTAGTATTGTTTCATTTATTAATTTATTTGAATTTTTTTAAAGACTTAATTGTTATAAAAAGTCCTTGTGGTTGACGAAAATATTACCAATTAGTTGTAATTTTTAGTAACACATTTATTAACCACAAAGTTATGACAATTAAATAACATTTTAATTGTTATTTAAAAAAAAAAAACTAACTGTTGGGATTAATTTATAGCATGTGGTAAAAATTACATCTAAAAAAAAATAAATATTATTTTAATTGATAGAAATTAAGCAAAAAAAAACTATAATAACAATTATACATAGGCTCCTATAATATGCATGAAAAATCCAAAAATATACATAAAAAATCCTAAAATATGCCCAAAAATTGACAAAACATTATGCACTTAAATTCATTTTAAATCAATTACTTTCATGTTTTTGAAGAATTTTAATTAAAAATGTTTTAATTTTTGTATTAACAATATAAAATTTGTATTTTCGGACTTTATATATTTTCAAATATTTAGTTAGAATATTGTGCTACCTCTAGTCAAATGATCAAATTTTTTGAAAAGCAACAAATAAAATCTAATATGACAACATCATATTAGATTTTGGACTTGAAGTAGAACAATATTCTATGACTATTTTCATTAAATTTTAAAGTTAATGTGTATTGTTTAGTATATTCTCTGAACGCGTTTTGCAGAATTAACACAAAATTCAAAAAATATATATTGAAAAGCACGCATTTAAAAATCACTAAAATCTGTATCTCTTAATTATAGTTTGCATATAACATTTAAAAGAACACTTAAAAGGGCTTATGTAGCTTGGATCCTCTTTATTTCATATGCTCGTTTTTCAAATATAAAATAATAATAAAAGAAATTTTTTACGAAAAACTATAAAAAATTCAATAAAAATATGCAAAATAAGTAAAAATATGAAATAAAAATATGCATTTTCAGCAAATTAAGTAAAAATATGCATGTAAAGCGAAATATGCAAAAATATGAACTTATAGAAAATATGCACTAACAAATCGATGTAATTTTAACACACTCTTTGCTTCGCAAAGATATTTTGTTTACTCTGTTCTCAGACTTAAGGAAAAAACATGCATTTGCATGAACTTCCGGTCCCTGATTATAAACAATAAAAAATTTATAAATAACACAAAAAATTTATCAAATATTCAATAATTCTCAACTAATAAATATCTTGTTTTTTGTTAAGAAAACAAAAAATAATTTCCAAGCAAAAAAAAAAAAAAAATGTAAAAATGTAAAATGGGAAAATTTATAAAAAAACAGTTAGCAAAAAACTAAAACTGGTAAAATATATTTGAAACCACACCAGACTGGCCCGCGCTTGTAAGTGAAAATAAAAGTGTATTCCAATTTTTTCTCCACAAGCTTTCACACAGAGTAAAGTTTCAACGATTTCCAATTGAAACTCGGTTACTACACGATTAAAATCGGTTGGTGCAACTAAAAATGTTTTTCACAAAAAAAAAAAAAAATTGGTTATTACAATAAAATTTTACTGGCAACACCCAAAATATACAAAAATCCCATTTAAATATGATTATACTTACCGAATTTTTTGGCTGTCGCAACCAAAATACACTTGTCAATTCGGTTGGCATTGGTTTTTTCTGTGTGTGCTGTTGTTTCTTTTATCAAAATATACACATATTCCAAAAATGGGCTCAATCGGACCATATTTAGCGGTCGCTATAAATTGCGACTTTCATGTTTCGTCCTTTATATTACGTGAAATTTGGTTCAGCTTTATTGTATTTGTTTATTCAGCCGAAAATATGATTGTATTCTTAGAGTGTATTTATATGATTTTGTCATTGGCTCTAATTTCCTGAAAATCGTTATACCGGCTTGCATTTCCGGGTTATGGATCAATCTTTTATTGGTCGATATTGTGGAGATGACTTTAAAATCTGTTTTATTTTTATGGATTTGAATCCTACATAAATTTAACTCTAATTTGAGTAAAACTATGTCGGGAAATGTGCAAAGGTATTTTGGAAAACCGTAGGGGTCTCGAAAATGGTCTCTTTCTGGAATTGTGACCACAACATTCAGAGTTTTCAAAAAAACTTGATATATTTAAAGCATGTTTATAACACACACTTTAATAAATAAAACGAGGGATCAAACTTGGAAATCCATTTGGTAGATCCAGAAATATAAGGAAAATAGGCCAAAGTTTTGAAGCACACCAGGCCTATATTTCGGGAGGCTAGTTGAATTTCGGTGTTTTGACTTCAGATTCTTGTTTGGACGACCAAAGTTCTTAAAACAAGGTTTATTATAAGTGCAAAAACTTTTCTATATCCATAAACTATTTGAATTTCTGTTAAATTTCGGCCTAACACTAAAAAATTGTTAATTTATAGCTTCCTCTAAATATTGACCGATTGGGGTGAAGTTTGGACCTAGCATTACTAAGAACTATTGAAAAAGACTTGTGGAGCTCTAAAATTCGACAATATTTTTTTTTTTTTTTTTGCCACCCTAAACCACGTCTTAACGAAGAAAACAGCCGGTATTTCACTATATTCCATGCATAAATTTCGATTTAATAGCCTATTTAATGAAAAAAATTTTATAAAAAAATTTAAAAAAAACTTGAATTGTGTAAAATATTCGTTTTTCGTAGAGCAAATTTTTTCTATAAATAAATTATTTGATCATAATTCTTTACAGTAAACAAAATCCATGTTTTGTTTTGTAGAGCAATAATTTTGTGTAAAAATATTATCAAAAATGAAACCGTGCAAAAAAATATTTCAGCCTTTTTCATTGCAGGTAAAATATGCTATATTTAAAAAAAATCCGTGGATAAATTATAAAATGATAGCCAATTTTGGGCAACAGATATGAAACTATATTTCAAGAAAATTCATGGATGAACTCCGAAATGATAAAAAAAACTTCTTCCTAAAGAATGGTTTTAGTTTTAATTTTTGAATTAAGCTAACCAGAATATATTAAATAACATCATGTTGCCATTCACTCTTAAAATTTCTGTAAGCTAGTGTAATATCTTCCCTATGTTGTTGAAATTTTTGCTAAACTTTAAAAAACTTTTTTTTTTTAAAGCAATTATTTTTAAATAAATATTATTTTGTGAAATTGTTGTAGTATGAATGATTAATTTTTAGGGTTAAAAAGTTGTCTACCCGATTAAAAAAAAAAAATTAATATGAGGCAACAAAGAAATGTATCAAATTTGATATAGCCTTATATCTAATTGAAATACAATGTGATACGAAAAATGGTGGATCGTATTGTATATAAATGGATCATATTACATTTAGTTTGATATAATTTGATACGATTCAATCCAGTAAAAAAACAAATTGTTAAATTGAATAATGGAGCCATAATATGTCCAATTATTAAGAGCCCAATTTATATTTAACATACAGTTAAATTTATATTTCATATGCTTAACTTTTAACCGATTCAAAACAATTAATATGGTGCAACAAAGAAAGGTATCAAATTTGATATAGCCTTATATCTAATTGAAATACAATGTGATACGAAAATGGTGGATCGTATTGTATATAAATGGATCATATTACATTTAGTTTGATATAATTTGATACGATTCAATCCAGTAAAAAAACAAATTGTTAAATTGAATAATGGAGCCATAATATGTCCAATTATTAAGAGCCCAATTTATATTTAACATACAGTTAAATTTATATTTCATATGCTTAACTTTTAACCGATTCAAAACAATTAATATGGTGCAACAAAGAAAGGTATCAAATTTGATATAGCCTTATATCTAATTGAAATACAATGTGATACGAAAAATGGTGGATCGTATTGTATATAAATGGATCATATTACATTTAGTTTGATATAATTTGATACGATTCAATCCAGTAAAAAAACAAATTGTTAAATTGAATAATGGAGCCATATTATGTCCAATTATTAAGAGCCCAATTTATATTTAACATACAGTTAAATTTATATTTCATATGCTTAACTTTTAACCGATTAAAAACAATTAATATGATGCAACAAAGAAAGGTATCGAATTTGATATAGCCTTATATCTAATTGAAATACAATATGATCCGAAAAATGGTGGATTGTATTGTATATAAATGGATTATATTACATTTAGTTTGATATAATTTGATACGATTCAATCCATTGAATGTAAATTAGTTAAATTGAATACGGGGGGATAGATATTACTGTCCGATTATTAAGAGCGCAATTTAAATTTAACGTACAAACATTTTATATGTTGACAATCAAAATTTGTATATCAAACTAAGATTTTTGGACTTGGTCCATTTAAGATAATTTCTATAGATATTTTCAATGAAAATGTTCGAGTTGATATTAAAATTTTGAATAGGATGTTAGGGATTTAAAAAAATTTCAAGTTTTCCTTAAATTTTTTTTTTATTTTTTTCATGGAGCAATACACTAGAGGTGTTCACTCTTGGTAGCAAACTACCCTAGCAAACTACCCTACTAGCAAGCTTTGCTAGGTCTGCACGCTAGGTCTTCCCTTCTTAAATCCGCGCCTGCTGTACTTGATGTCATACTTAACTATATTAAATTTTACAAAACCGGATCACATTGTATAAGATTATATAATATTATTTTAACTCGGGTAATTACATTTTTATTTTTTCTTGATGATTCTTTTTTTTAATTTCTGTTAAATGAGTTTGAAAATCTTTTCATTTTGGTAGTTCATTTTACCAGTAACAAGAAAATTATTATCTTTTGTCAAAATAGACCAAAAATAGGATTTTCTGTTTTGCCAGCATTTATAACTTTCCAAATAAGTAATAAGTATTTTTTGGGGAGGTTTAGTGTATAATGATTTGTTGTATTTTTTGTTTTTGTCTTTAAAAGTAATTAATCATCATTATTTTTGGAAGATTTTTTAGATTTTTTTGGTCTGGTTGTGAAAACAAAAACTTTAAAAGGGTTTGAAGGAAATGCTAAATGAAAACAAGTTAAAGTGATAAATTCAAAATTTTAAATATACTACGAAAGAATGCGATTAAATTGAAAGGATTAAAATTTATTAAAGTTATTAAAGGTTATGATACTTTTTAGGCTATAACTTTTTTGTTCATTGGCAGATTTAGCAGATTTTTATAACAAATTTATATGTATGACTCAACAAACACTTTCGGAAAGTTTGAGAAAACTTGTACGATTAATGGCGATTTTAATAAACCAGTAAAGTTAGAGATAATTTTATAAAAATTAAATTTCTTGTTTTAATGGTTGTCTTACCTAACAATTCACAACTTTTTTGTTTAAAGACCAAAATTGACAATTTTATATTATCAAGCTTAATTTTTTTCCAGTTATTTCAATTTTTATTAAAGCACTTGTTCAACAAAAGAGTCAAAATGTTTAAAATCCATTTTTCCAAAAAAACGACATACAGTAGTCACCTTTACCCACTGTAAAAACCTTAGATCGGTCTCTGTACTCTTTAACAACAATAAAACCCGATCTAAGATTTTTGTAGTGTTTAGAGACGACCACTGTATGCCGTTTTCTTGCAAAAGTGGATTTTATGGAGTTATGACTCTTTTGTTGAACAAGTGCTATATTTAATATCTTATTTATTTTTAACTTTATTATCATATAGAGGACATTTAATACTCTGTTTTAAAGATTTATTTATAAATATTTTCCTCACATTTATGAAATAATGAGCTTAAATTTAAGTATTTATTTAAATAATTATTTGCCATAAGTTTAAAGTACTTTTAATTTTTCCATTCTCTTACAGGGATGGTAAATGACATTAACAGACATTAAGTGATATTTAACCATAACATTTGATGATGTTTATGTGTTACTTAAGCTACACAAATATTAACCCCCTTTTTAATAATTTTTTGTCTAAAACATTTCATCAATCATTAGGACAGAAAGTAACCAGGAATACCAAAGACCTTGAATAAAATACATCAATCTTCTTGTACAAAACAATGTATACAGAAACCAAAAACTAAACATTTTTGTAAACTTCGGAACAAACAATGATAACTTTAGTAAACTATGATATGGCCTATATGTATAGCCAAAACTAGTAGACTATATTTAACTTTTACTTAAACTAATATTTTATAACAGATTTATATTACTCGTGAATATATGGTACATACACTGATCCTTCGTTTAACGGCTCTAATGTATAAAATCTTAAAATAAATTTCCTGAAAACTCCATTATGGAGGCTTTAGCTTTTCAAAAACTTCGGATTCTGATAAGATCTTTAGCCAGATCGAAATACTAGTATCAACCTAGCTAATATGTTTGATTTACGTTATTTTTGTAAATATACGGAGGTTGAAAGCTCGTTATAAATTTAAAATGACATAGAAATAATCCCGATGTATGTAAAAACAAAAAACTAATAAAACTAAAGAATATTACTTGAGCCAGAGTAAAAACTAGATTTTGTATATAAATGTAAAATTTTTGGTCTTCAAAGTTTAGTAACGTCATGATGCTTGTTAGGAAAAGACCCTAACCACGTGCTTGATTACTAAGAAGACAAGAATGGAGCAAAATTGATGATTAATAGGTTTTTTGTTAAAGTTCTGCCTGTTATGGAGGCTCTAGCTTTTTTAAAACTTCGGGTTCTGATGAGATCTTTAGCCAGATCGAAATACTAGTATCAACCTAGCTAACATATTTAATTTGCTTTATTTTTAAAAATATACGAAGGTGGAGAACTCGTTATAAATTGGAAAAAACTCCATTAATATATTTTTGCCAATTATGATCAAATTTTATAACTTTGGAATTTATTCATGGAATTTCTTAAATTATATATTATTTTCCTCTAAAGAATCTGAGATGCATACAGGAAAACAATTTTCTTAGTACTTACATTTATGATGAATTTCACTCGATTTAAGTAAAATATTTTTATTTTATGATTCAACAATTTTTATTGAATTTATTAGAAAATTCATAAATTTTGTCATCTTATCCATGGATTTGGATGTTTTTGTTTTTTTTTTAAGTGAGATCGGATTTATTTTATGTCAAATATCCGGAAACTTTAATTAAACGCTGAATACGAATCTGTCATTATATTTTCGAAAGTAAAAATGGCGGCTACAATATGGAGTATAATTTTTTAAAAAATAATTGATTACAAGTTTGATATAATTTTTATCAAAAATAAAAATTATGTTTTTTTCGACCTTTAATTGTGTAATGAAAATGAAAATTATTCAAGTTCGAGGCCATACTCTTTATTTCTTTATTATTAATTTTCATTTTCATTACACAATTAAAGGTCGAAAAAACATAATTTTTATTTTTAATAAAAATTATATCAAACTTGTATAAAAGACAAAGTACCGTCTAGTTTACTCCCCCTGTGTTGTTTATAAACTAAACAAAATATAAAAAGGAGAGAAAAAACAAAAACGTGTATTGAATATCCACCAGAGGTGGACCTTGCACATAACAAACAAGTTTTCAATTTATTTATTTTTTGATCAATGGTTATAATCTTTAACTTCAAGCTCATAAATTGAATGTTTGATGTTTGGCATGGGAATGTTACCGCTTTCAAAACGTGTTCTGATGATGGAAACCTAGAAAATTCCCGAAATAGATCTATCAACACATTCCTGAGAGGATCAAATAATAAATTTGAAAACAAAAAACTCTATAGATTATTTGTTAGGACACTATCCTAATAAAGAAATATAGAGTATGGCCTCGAACTTGAATAATTTTCGTTTGAGTTTGAATTTTAACGTCTTTTTCAGACAATTGCAATGAATACTATAATTAATATGCAATTTTATTTAATTTTAATTGTGAAAGGCGTGGTAGAGAAGAATGAGTGTATTTTCTAAAAATCATAACAACATTGTAAATTTTCAATTTTCTGAATCAGACTGCGCAGTTTCTGGTATTGAACCTTCGTCAGTTACCCTGTTTTTTTGAATAATGTAATATTTGTTATGTTTTTATTTGTTCGATTGCGTCTATATGAAATTTTCTGTGCAATCACTGACCGTGGTATAGATAAACTGATTTCTAATGCCAATTTTCATTTAATAATTGATTACTTTTTAAATTATCCATACAGTTCACTCATACAAATAATTAGTTAAAAATTACGTTGCAGGAAAAATCAGTAAAAGTAGCTGAATCCTTTTGCTAATTAATAGTAAAATAAAAACCACAAAAAAATCTGTAAAATCTACTAAATTTTAGTTAAATTTTTAGTTGTTTTGCATGAAAAGTTGCATTTATTCCTGAACATTTGTATTATAAATAATAAAACAACTGAAATACAGCTGTGTATTTATAAGACACATAAAACACAGAGTTGTATCTGTCTTTTATTTGCCTTAAAGATTTTCTTTGCTTCATTTGTATGTACATCGGAATGATATAAGTCAAAGACTGAAGCGTAATCTACAAAATAGAAAATAATAGAAAAATAAGTAAAAATTTAATTAAATATACACTTTCCAAAGCTTTCAATATCTATTCATTGTTAAAAGAAAAATATTTTTTTAATTTAAACATTTAAACATTATAAATTATTGTATAAACATCAAAAACCACTTAAGGAGCGAGATTGAATAATTCCCGACACAGATTATCACTTATAAATTTTTTAGTAAAAAAGTAAATTTTTTTAGGGATCGAGTTATCTTTTAAAAAGTAGTCAGATTAAAATATTAGCTAAATCGGATTATTAGTTTGTTTACAACTGGACTTTGAACAAAAAGTGAGGACAAACAAGTAGCATTTTTACAAAAAAATAAACTTAAATTTCTTACAAAAAAAAAAAAATTTGCTTAATTGTCCAGAACTCAGAACTATCAAATGATATTAAGATTGTTTAGACGAAGCCAACAAAACACTTTTTTTGAAAATCGTCTGTCCTATCAAATATGTCACTAAAGATGCCAAAAAAAAAAAACTGTATTACTCACTTTTTGTTCAAATTACATTCGAAAGCGAACTAATAAGACGATCCCCCCCCCCCCCCCCCCCCCTTCTTTCGGGTTTTTTCGATCTCACTCCTTATTATAGTCCTTCGAAAAAAATATTTCCCTTTTGCACGTTTTTTTTTAAACTCTTGAATATTTTCTATAGATTTATTTTGTATTAGTTTTTAATAACATACGACGCGTTCACTTCACTTGTCTAATTTATATAATATAAAAAAAAAATACACAAATAGTGAAACGCAAACATCGCATTTCAACAACCTCTGCTGATTTTTATTATCATAATAATATTTTTGGACTTTAATTAATTCCTCAAAACAAAAAAAAATTAATTACAAATTTGGTATTTCTTCAACTCGAAATAGCAAAAATTTTTAACTTAAATCTCAATTTGAACTAAAAAATTGTTTAAAAGTTGCAAAGTAATTTTTCTTCTAGCGGATTGCTAAATATGAATCTCAGATAAAATTTTTTAGAAGTAACAATAACAGATCCAATATGAGGGTTAATTTGTTTAAACTAACCCAACAGCCCTATTTTATGTCAGATTTTTTTGATTTTCGGCCCACATAAAAACAGTTGAAATGAAAAATTTTTTGTGGGAAAAATTTTAAAAAAATTTTAAAAGTTTTTCAGTAGTAAGCATTCGGGAGTCGCAATATACAAATCTGACATCAAATTTTCATAGTTAGGAATGACAGATACAATATGGCGGAAGATTTTTCCAAAAGTAATCAAACAGCTTAATTGTATGCCAGATTTTTTTGATTTCAGTCCTTAAAAACTTGAAAAATCAAATTTTTTATTTACAAGTTTTCACAATAATTCCTGAAATGTCCGTTAAGCTAGTTATAAGTGTTTTTTTTTACTTATCAATTATATAACAAAAAAGCTGTCAAAGTTTTGATATAACTACATATATTTGTGGTCAAGAGATGAATATTGTATAGAAATCTTACATTGTCATATTATATTTACAAGATTGTTTAACATTTTCCTATCAAATACATCTATGTTTAACCAAATTCATCCTCCCCATTATCAAATATATTACAAATATAGTCGTATATATAAAAACCTCAAGTATTTTGAGTTATGACTTAAGCTGACATTTCATTAGTAGGCATTATTTAGGTTTAGTATAATAGTTTTTTATTACCAAAATATTATATAAAATATTATATTCCTTAACAAACTATCATTAGTAAATGTCAAAAACAATTTTTTCAAAAAAAAAAAAAAAAAAAAATAATTCAATTAACAGTTAAAACTTTTCTTGAGATATTTTCATTTAGTAAATAACTTTTTCTTTCTTTCAAAAATTATTCATCTCTCTAAAGACATTTGATATGAAATATTTATATTGTGTAATTATTTTTTTTTTTTGATAATTTACATAATTTTATTATACTTTTTTTTTACATAATTTGGATGTCTTGGGAAATCTTATCATACTTCGAAAGTGTTAATAAAATTGATACCTGTTTTTAACAAAAAAAAAAAAAAAAAAACAAAACGACAAATAAAATCTCAAATTACTTTGGGGAAATTGTAACCATAGTCATTTAAATACGCATTATACAAGTGTATGTATGGGCGTTAATCACATTTTAATCAATTTTAATTTATGTAAATTATAAATTAATTTATAATATTAAATAAGCATTTCAAACATGGTATCAACAAGATAACTATATGCAATGAGCGGAAAATTGATAAAGATTATAAAATATAAATAAACATAAATTTTAAATAAATTGACAGTTATAATATGAAAAATATGCAAAAAAAAAAAAAAAATACAAATATTACCAAATTTAATTTAAAAAAATTCATTTAAGTTGAATTAAAAAAAAAAAATCATTAAAAATTTTAAAAGATATTTAAATGAAAAGAAATTTTGGTGAAAAAAAAAAATCTTTTAAAAAATATACTTCGCCAAACTTTCATTATGATTTAAGGGCCTGTTTTTGTAAGACGTGTCACTCAAAAAATAAATGAGTGAAGAAATTCATTTTGGGGTTCTCTATCACAAAAGTCACTTCGAATTGAGTGAAAACGTAAGAGTTGTCGTTTTCGTCTCTTTTTTTGGTTTCCACATTGCGATTTGAAATGTCACAAACGTCAAAAACAGACGTTCACAAAAAAGTATTCTTCAAACAAAAACACAATTTAATATAAAAAAAAGTACGAAAATGAATTTATTCAAGTTCAAGGCCATACTCTATATTTCTTTATTAGGATATTGTCCTAACAAATAATCTATAGAGTTTTTTGTTTTCAATTTATTAATTGACTACCTTCAAGAATCTGTTGATGGTTAAAAAAAAGTACTTTTTAACAAACAATTCACTCAGGGAACTTCTGCTTTAAAAATATGTAGTTGTTTGGGTTGTAATACAGTTTCTTTATTTTTAATGTAAATGTCAGTCATTTGTAGAACAAATTAAATTATTTACTAACCTTGTAGTTCATTTAAAAAACAACCCACATCAAATGACTGTTTTATGATTTTACATTAATTTTTTACAGTTGTTTTTTTTGTTATTTAAAAAAAATAAATTTTTGTTTATTTTTTACTACCATGTGGTTAATTTTTACTACAATTGTTAGTCATTTTTTGAACATTAAAAAACAAATGACAATGTTAGTTAGTTGAATTTAATGAAATGTAAGTCGTCCTTTTTTTAAGTGAAATTTCATTTGTTTTCAACTACAATTGCAGTGGTCTTTACCTACATAGTATTCTAAGTGGTGTAATAAAAAAGCAATAATGAGCTGTGATAAGAATAAAAAAACGCAAAACACATTTTTTTTGTTTAACAATAACGACTATATTCATTATCACTGGCACTGGAATCACTATCAAAACCCATGGCAATTGATCCGATCATTTTTATTTCTAAATATTTTTGTTTTTTTTTTTATACAAATTATATTTTTATCACCACTTTTATTGTTTTCTAAACAAAATAAATAAATTTTTTTTAAGCAAAAATCAGCTGTTTTTGTTTATATTTCATTCACAGTGTTGGGTTGCTATCTACCAACGAAAAATGAGTTATTTGTATGTGAAAAAAGCTAACAAAAAACGAGAAACAATATCATGGCAATCTGTACTGTTTGACATAACATAAAGCTTTACGTACTCAAACGTAAGTCAGACGAACGAATTATAAAAACTCATTTCCTTACGTATTCGTTCGGGTGCCACACGTTCGTCTGAAATTATACACGTATTGTAAAAACAGGCCGTAAAAGTTTTGAAGATTATTTGGCTTATTTTCATTTTTTCAATTTTAAAGTAATTTTAAATAATTTGTTAAAATAAGTTATTTACTTCAGATTTTAGTTGCTAGTCTGTAAGGATAATTTTGTATCCATAGACTGAAATAAATAAATGAATTACTGTTTGTTATTTCCCTAATGATTGAATTTTCTACTTTATTGTTTTCACTATTACTATTTTCCAAAATTAATGTCTATAAATCATCGGTTTTTATTAAACTATCAACTACCAAAAGACCTTGTTGATAAAAAAAAAAAACGTTAAACAACGAGTTGTGCGTTTTTATTGCTCATGACATATAAAAAATTATTATAGTGCATAATTTAATTTAAAATTAATTTTGTGGTTAACCATAAAATGTCAACTTTATGCGCGCTTCCAGGCCAAGGATTTCATGGACATTTGTTCTTTTGTGTTTTGTATTTCATTTATCTACTTTTTGTTTCATAAAATATTGTCATCAAATAAACAATTGTCACTGTGATATTTCAAAATTTGATACAATATAAAAAAATGCAACTCTGAGATGTGTTTTTTTTATTTGTTTAAAAGCTTTACTCCGGGGAGAACTTTAAAAATGTGCATAATGGCATAAAAAAAGCTTTGATTTTGACATTTAATGAACTTTAATACACTTAAAAGCAAATAAGGTCAGTAGTTGAGAGGTTTTAAAAAGCAGTGGAAGTGTTAAAAGTAGTGTTGATTTTTAAATTAGTTTTTTAATTTTACATTAACTCATTAGGGACCAACCCATTTTAAACGACTTTATTTTTTAACGATTAAACAAAATCAAGAGGTTTTAAAACCCAAAAAATTATTTAACATCATGGCAACATAACAAAATCAGTAGAAAACTGTTGTCAAGTATTTGCTATGAAAAAATAAATTTTTGTTCTATTTTGAAACTTTTTTCAAAAATTATTTAGAAACACAAAAAATTCTTGTCTTTTATATTTTTAAAAAGATTGTTGATCAAGAAATATGTACGAAAATTTTTTTTCTGTTAAATATTAGTAAATCAATTGTATGTAATCTCTGAAAACATGACCGATCAGACAATGAATTCCTCAATTGTAAAATCATAAGTTTATGCTATTTACACTAAAAATATAAAAAGCTAGTTTTTATTGAAATACTACTTTCAAGTATACAAATTACAATCCCGATAAAAAAAAATATATATCATAACCCATTTTATATAGATCAATAAAATCATATCCCATTTCATATAGATCAAAACTGGGGTATACAGTAATATATTATTATACCCCTCAAATATATTACTGGATTAAATTAAATCAAAATTGATCTTGAAAATTGGGGTATCCAATAATATGTAATTTAAGATCCTGATAGATCCTAAAATATACCATGGGATCAATTTAGATCTAGTTGGATCTAATTAGATTCAAAAAGATAAGTAATTTTTGATGGATAGAATCAGATATTTTGAGATTTAATTGGATCTACTTAAATTCTGTGAAAAATGTAATTTTGCTTCAAATTAAAAAAAAAAAAAAAAATAGTCAGTAAGCGCATATATAATTATGTATAGGGTTATATATAAAAATACATAATTGTCATTCGCATGGAAAATATTAATGATGTATCACCATATATAATCATATCTCAAACTATGTTGATAATCATGTGTCATATATGGTATCTTACATAATTATATCTTATATCAATTTATATTTAAAGTTGTGTTATACATATAGCACAATATATAAAACACTATATATTAATATATCTTAAGTTATATTGTCTATATGTCACCATATATTAATACATATTATGTTATATATGAGAATGTATTATTGTGTATTACAATTGCTTTACAATATCTTCTTATGTATATCATATATACTTAATATCTAATTTTATAAATGTCAATATATAATAATATATCGTTATATATGTTACCACATAAGAAATATATAATAATATTTTACAACTTATAATATTTTTTCAGATGAAAAAATATAGGACTATATATAATTTTGTTTGCTCGGGAGTCAGGGTTGCAGTATGATAATTTAAAAAAGTGGTTAAACACTAAGATATTTTTCAAAAAATTTAATAATCGGTTAACTTAAAAATAAATATTATTTTAGCGGTCCTATTAAAGAACTGAAAAATAATAATAATGTGGAAATCAAAATATATATGAAGATATATGAGCATTCATTAGCTTGTATATGATCTGACGT
The DNA here is from genome assembly GCA_021234595.1 of Delia radicum. NCBI lineage: Eukaryota > Metazoa > Arthropoda > Insecta > Diptera > Anthomyiidae > Delia > Delia radicum. The sequence continues at coordinate 233,086,255 of CM037853.1, read as the reverse complement.
AATTACGTATAACCATATGATCATCTACGTCCTACCATAGTTCAGCATATAACCATATATGATCTCATATAAGAGCATATATCTTCTGACCCAAAATTTAAAGTAATATGATTAAATATGGCCATATATATGATTAAATATGGGTATATATAAATCGTATATAACAATACATGCCTATATAAGGCCTCAAATTTTGAAATCAAAGATATATGGTCATGTATGAGATCATTAATGGTCATGCATTTAACTAAGCATGGACGTATATGATCCCGTATGTTGTGATATATTTCAATAATTGTACCCAGGGTTAAAGTACTCAAGAAAACAAAACTTTTAATAACCCTATTAACTATATTGTAGACCTAGAGTGGACACATTTTCAAATTACTTGAAATGTAGGGGGAAAAGCTCTTTCTGCAAAGTCGCATAAAAGTCAACTATCGGAAAAGGCTCAAACAACCCCTTCATTAAATTAAAAAAAAAAACAGTATTTTCATTTAACTCACTCCCCATTCCTTAATAAATAGCGAGATATAATGTTACATAAAATACATTTTTGTAATAATAAGAATACTTGAACGTTTTTAAACATATAACTGTGAATGTGTCATCAAAAAAAGCTTTCATTCGTCATAAAAAAGCCTATTCGAAGTTTATTAATATCTGCGGATTCGGCACGGGATACCACCCCTGGTAGCCCTTTTTACACCAATCGAGCGATATTTAAATTTATAAAAATCTAAGACTTCGCTTTAAAGTAGTTCTTGTAAATCCCACAGTTTTTTATATTTATAAATTCGTCTGCCAAACTGGAAAATCAAATTTTTAGGATTATTTTGTTTTTTTCTATTTTTATTTTTATTTTATTTTTAAGATTTTTGTTTGTTTGTAGTCATGGGACTATTTCCATCATACCTTGACCGCAGCACAATCATTTTTTTCACTAGTAGAACGAAGACAATAAGTTAAGCAACAATTTGTATTACCATCGTGTTTGAATCAGTTCATTAGTTTAAACACGATATACAAAAATATGTTTTAAAAATAAACTTGAGTTTTTCAAACTGAACATTTTTAAAATGAAAAAAAACCCTGCATGAAGCTTGGGGTCAAGTGTCTCCAAGTCTCCACTTTTGTCTACTATTTTGTTGACATTGTCAACTAAGCGTCTACACTTTTTACTTTATTAACTCACTAGTAAATTTTTGGTTCCAATGTCTACATATGGTGCCATAAGAACTACCTAGTCACTAGTGAATCTTTGGTTCCAATGTCTACATATGGTCCCATAAGAACTACCTATTCACTACTTAGTCAATAGTTCTAATGTCACTAGTGATTTTCAATGACACGTACATGTTAAATGTCTATAGCAAATTACATTGCCTGGGGAATATTTGGTTAGTAGTACTGGTGACACAGTCAATAGTGAATCAATACTTTTTCACTATTGGCATTTCCTGCAGGGAATATCAGGAAATAGTAATATGGCAACAAATTAAATGTTTTGTATATTTTGTATAAATCCACTATTTTTACGAAGAAAACAAGTCAATTTTCAAGACAATTCATGGATAAATTTTAAAGTTCTGGCCAATTGGGTTTTGAAGTATATTTTGTTTTATTTATATAGCTACGAGACAAATAAAGACAATTTAGGAAATTTTTTATATCTTTTATTTTTTTTTATTTTATTAATTAATGATCATATAATTACAAATTATTTAATATTACCCTAACCGAGCACTAGCTACTATGGCCTTCGACGCGTTGTATCGAAAACAGATTAGTGCCTCTGGTAGGAATCGAACCCACGACCCCCGCACTGATAAGCCAGCACGCTACCAACTAGCCTACCAAGGCGCACATTATATCTTTTATATTTTTGCCTATTTAACATAAACTACTTAAACAAATTTTTGTATTTTAATAAATTCAGAAATTTTGATAGTAAAACGGAAATAAACTGAATAATATAATGCAAGTTAGTTTTTCTTGTCAAATAAGATGTTTTGTCATAATGGCTCACGAGCAGGGACCAAATAGGTTTCTAAGTTTCTTAAGAATAGATCTAGTTTTTAATTGGCATATCGATGGTCATCAGTTGACAGAGCTTAATAGACAATTTTCTACAAATTAAACTAAGAATGCCAAATGATTTAGCAGTTTTCAGTTAACTAATATGGAAATTTCCCATATTAATTTATTCACACGATATCTTCTTTTTTTTATCAATTTAAATAAAACTTCTTTCTTGTGATTTATATCAAGTTTAACCTTGAATATTTTAACAACAACTTTTTTAACTTTTAACTCATTATGACTTCAGTAAGCCGGCATAAACGCCTCCTTTTTTGGTTAATTTCTGTTAAAGGCAGACAACAGACGCAATTTTCATAAATAATATTTTACATATGACTAACATATATTACCTACTCCATAAAGACGCTGGAATTGGCTACATATGCAAACATATTTTTCATTGCTGTTAAATGGACAAAAAAAAAATATATAATAAGAGCCTTCATTAGTAAACAAAAATGTAATAATGCGAATTTCCTTTTATTCTGCTAAAAAAAAACACTTTAGCTCTTACAAGGGAGATCTGTTGGGTGGTTCCTACAGATTTCGATGATATTCGGATATAAGATAGAGTAGCCGAAAGTAATACAATACTATTAAGAAACATACTCGCCCAATCGCATATTTAGGTGGTAAAAATGGGGTTCAAAGTTGTTTGAAACTTTTCAGTTTTAAAATTTTTTACTATTTTTTGTATATCCAAATACCTTTCATTTGATATCAAATTTATATATTGTTTCCTTGACGACGCTTGAAAAAAAAAAACGCAAATAACGGCAAATTTTATTATATTTGACCAAAAATGTTTACCCCTAAACTTGAAATTGGGCAGCTAAAAAGGTACCCAATGGGTACCTTTGCGTACCTTTGGTTACTTTAAGTACTATCGATTCTTATTTATTTGGTCCAGTTTATCACATAACCACATAATTTATGGCATTGGAAAGGTTATCCAAATACCTTTCAGATGATATCAAATTTGTATATTGTTTCCTTGAAGACGCTTTATTTATTTAATCCCAAATTTTAACCCCCAAACTTGAAATTGAGCAGCTAAAAAGGTTACCCATTGGGGTAACGTACCTTTGGTTACTTTAAGTACTACGGATTATTATTTATTTGGTCCAGTTTATCACGTATCCAAATTTTATGGCATATAGAGGGAACGCATCAGCGGTCCATCCTTGTTAGGTAACGTAGTAAATTTGAAAGAAAAAGCAATGAAAAAAAAACAAGAAGTCAAAAGATAAATTAAAGGCCTTAGCATAATATCCGAAAATATATGAACATCATAAACATAATTTTAAAAAATTCTCAAAAACCCCCACGCGGAAATCAACAAAGAACTAATGAATGTGTTCTTAGGCATAAAACTGAATAAAAAAAAAGAACCTGCATAAAAGAAACTTAAAATGGGCTCCAAAGATATCCCTCATTGCTTTAAATGGCATATGTAAATTTTATTTATACTTTACTTTGCCAACGAAGACCATCATGGAACGTGCTACGTTTCTGAAGTAGTAGCAGCCGTAGTTTAAATTTATTTGTAGTGCATTGTAAGGTAATTTTTAAAACTGACTTGAGGTCAGTTTATGTTCCGTAGTTTTTTTCAACATTATTATGCTCAATTACTAAACAAAAGAGTTTAAATATATTTTTCAATGAATTCGGTTTCTTTTTTCTTTTGCATGATTAACAATGATTTCTTTATTTATACTTTTTTTATTTCATTTCTTAGCCAGCAACTTCCTCTTCATAAACTGTAAAGTGGTTAGACCACAGTTGAAGAATGATAAAAAATGCATATTTTAAGGTAAATGTAGTTTAAAAGTTAAGGATTATTTTTTACATGGCGCCCAACATGGGAAAAAATACATAGAAACAATTATTGTCAAACAAATATCAATGAAACTTTTGTTTGTTTTTAAGCTTAGCCTCTATAAAGTCATAATTGTCGCTGAGGCAAAAATTTAAAATTTGTTAAATGAAATGAATAAATATTATTGAATGTTTAATTGAAAATTAATTTGTTGTACACAAAATTTCTACTTTTTATAACCCATTATGACAACAAAGAAAAAATTAAAAAAAAAATGGCCAAATTGAAATAAATCGCTAAAATTGAAAAAATCCACAAAAAATTAAAAACTCACCATCATAAAAAAAATTTACAAAATTAACTTTGACAATGTTTTTCAATTTTTTCTTATTTTGTCTTCTTTTTTAATTTTGGCAATTCTTTTTCATTTTCGGCAAATTTGAGGATTTTTTTTTTTAATTTTGGCGTCTTCTTTAAATTTGGCGGTTTTTTTTAAATGTTTGCGATTTGTAATATTTTTGCGATTTTTTTTTTTTTTTAAATAGAAAACAAATTTTATTTTAGGCGATTTTTTTTCAACTTTTATTTTTAATTTTGTAATTTTGGCGGTTTTTCCCCAATTTTGTTCGAAATTAAAAACAATATTCAATTAAATTTTTAATTAAAACTTTAATTGAAAACAAAAATCTATTAAATAGTTACAAACTATTTTAATTAATACAACAATTTCTTTAATAGGACCGAATTCAATTTAACTTTTATTTGAATCCTCAAATATTTAAATTGAAACTCGATTTAAGTTTTTTCTGTGTACTTCAATCAATAATTAAACTAAGATTATTTGCATTTTGTTTGGTATTCAACTTTTATTATTGATAATGTTTTCTTTTACTTCTTCCTGCAAAAATCTAACTAAAAATCTGCAGTAAATTGTAATAAAATTAATTACATTTACCACAGAAACAATTCAAAAATTTGCCCAGTGGCAACTCGATCTCTAACATACACTTGATGTCCAACTAAATGTGAATAAAGCGCATCCTAGTGTGATAATTACTTGTGAAAAAGAGATAACAATAGGATTAAAAAGAGGAATTATTATAGTTGAAAAAAAATTGTTCATAGGTATTAGTCTCTTCAAATTAAAACAATACATTGTGAATGCTGTAATTGACAAAACTCCACTTAGCCACACTCATCGCTGTATCACAACTCGCCAAGAGGCGATGCTACGAGTCCTTAGCCTGTTGTATGGCTGTGGGTTTGAAACTCATTACGACACAAAGTAAAAAGTTTTTCATTCATTCAATTGACACATAAATTAAGCAGTTACGAGTCCTTGGTCTAACAAAAAAAAAAAAAAAAATCTAAAGTAATTGTTTGTAATAAAATTAATTACCAATGACGGTTACAAACACTTTACCCCAATTCTCAGTAAGTTCACACTTTTTTTAAACCTTACGCCCAACGTGGGTCCTAAATAGTTCAATCGATATGGAAACTAAAACTACTGGCATTTTGTTACAATATATATATTAAACTTTTGTTAGTAACAACTCTCAATAAGTTTGAAATTTTTTATACTTTGTTTACACGAAAATGGCGCCAAACACGGAACCCAAATATTTATATAAATTATATGACAAAAGCTTTGTAAAGGAAAGGATATTAATTGATAACAGTTTTTATAAACTTTTTAAAGTTTCTCATCTCAAAAATTCCGTTATCATCTAAACGCTTTATTAAGTAAAGGAATTGTTATGGATTTTGTATAATGAGGTTTTGTCTTGCAATTGCTATACATTTTTGTTATAAATTTTGTAAAAAAATGTATGGCGCTTTTATAATCGTTGTTGAATGTAATGTTAATGGTATTATTGAAGTTAAAATAAGCCTTCATTTTCTGGCTTATTTGCGGTTTAGAGTTTTTTTTTTATTTAGTTTCAGAAATAAAAAGGTGAATACACAATTTTTTGTTATGTTGGTCTCTGTCTGTTGCGGCCAAACGTAAATCGGCTTTAATTTTGCGGCTTCCACTAGTAAGATATATATTTAAAAGTACACTAATACGACAAGGAACTTCATTATAACGGAAAAAATTAAAAAAAATTACTTCATTTGTAATGACAAACAGTTGATTATAATATAAAAAAAAGAGTTGCCATAATAAAATTAAAAAAGAAATCTCCGTATAATAGACCACAAATGATATAATATTTTTTATTAAAAAAAACTGGGTTTAGCCCTTTCCGCATGTAACGGAATCTTTGACTACTTACGGCGCCTAATATAATAAAAAAGAAACACTTTTTTTTTTTATAAAATACAATAAAGCCACATTAGAATTATAAAATTCTGATGAAAATATCGTCAAATGTGAAAAATTTTCCATTTTTTGACAAAAAAATGAAAAATATAAAAAATTAGTGATAAAAAATTATACTTTATAAATAATTAAATATTATTAAATGAATCGATTTTCGTAGTCAGTATCTCAAAATTGATGTCGGCCAAATACTTTTCCTAATCAAAGAATTTGCAATAAAATGACCGAATTTTGTTGTGAAACCCAATATTTAGTTATTCCAAAAGTAGCAACCGGTTTTCGGTTGAAAACCATTAAAAAAGTTTCTGTAAGTTGTTGCATTTTTGTTCATATCTTGTTATAAATGCATATTTTGGCAATTTGTGTTGCGTATTTTCAATTTAATTTCATATTTTTGCATATTTTGTAAAAATTTAAATTTCAATTAATATAAAAATAAACCAAAAATAAAGCATTTGTAGCCCTTAATATTGCATCTAGTTGTCATTTGTTAGAAATTTAAACGCTCTTTAGCAATAAATTTATTTTTAAAAATTCACAATTTTTAATATAATTCTTTTAGATTTTTAGTGCATATTTTGTGGTTTTAAATGCATATTTCGATTTAAGTGCACACACAGAACAATAAAGTGCCAACCGAATTTAATAGTGTATTTTGTAAGCTACAACCAAAAAGTTCAGTTAGTATATCCGTATTTGAATGCGATTTCTAAATATTTGTGTGTTGCAACTAAACTTCAATTGTGTTAACTAAATTTACTATCAAGATATACAACTTTTATTAAGATCTGGAATTTAATTTAGTACAGAGTTAAAAAAAACGTTTCATCCATTAATGTGTTGATAAATTCCTAAATTTTGAAAAATTTGATTTGACTTTGTACACTCAGGAAACTTCTGCTTTAAAAATATGTAGTTGTTTGGGTTGTAATACAGTTTCTTTATTTTTAATGTAAATGTCAGTCATTTGTAGAATAAATTACATTTTTTACTACCTTGTAGTTCATGTAAAAAACAAACCACACCAAATGACTGTTTTATGATTTTACATTCATTTATACAGTAATTTTTTGTTATTAAAAAAAATAAAAAAAATAAATGTTTGTTTATTTTTTACTAACATGTGTTTCATTTTTACTGCAATTGTTAGTCAGTTTTTGAACATTAAAAAACAAATGACAATGTTAGTTGAATTTACTGAATTATGAGTCGTCCTTTCTTTAAGTGAAATTTCATTCGTTTTCAACTACAATTGCAGTGGTCTTTACCTACATTGTATTCTGTGTATGTACACTACACAGGGACAATACTTTGGACGAGTTTCAATGAAATTTTTTCACTAAACTAATGAAGTTTTGTCACAATGTGAATGAAAAATTTCTTAAATTTCTCAAAAAAGCTTCATTGTTTTAATAAAACTATTTTTAATGAAACTTTTTCATTACGCGTATTAAATTTGAAATAAATATAAATTTTTTCATTAAATTTTAATAAAAACTGAATTAATTTAATGAAAAGTTTGAATGGACGAGTTACAGTGACAATTCATAGATCTAATGCAAAATTCACTGATATCATGCATATAATTCTCTCAGTGTACCAAAGTAAAAATTGGATCGTAAAGTAACGTTTATCATATATGGGTATAGCTGATAAATGGTCCCAAATACGATACTATATATTCGAACCAGATATATGATCATATGTGCTTAATATGCTCATACGTTTTTACTCGGGTTATACAAAATATTTGTTGTGTAATCTAAGATATACATATATATGGTGCCATAGGTATAATACAACTTAAGATAAAATTATATATGATATAAAATGATACAAGATATTATTATTTACAGTCGTATAAATAAGTCTGTAAAATTAGCAGAAAAGTTACTAAAAATTAGTTAAAAATGACGTTGCCGCAAAAAGCAGTAAAATTAGCAGAATCTTTTTGCTAAATCGTAGTAAAATAAAAACAGCAGAAAAAACTGTAAAAATCTACTTAATTTTAGTTACATTTTTAGTTGTTTGCATGAAAACTATAAGCCATCTATTCGTGAAAATTGTTGCTATAAATAATAAGGCAACAAAAATACAGCTCTGTATTAATAAGATAAATAAAATACAGAGTTGTATCTGTCTTCTATTTGTCTTTATTATTTCCTTTGTTCCTTTTGTATGTACATTAGAATGCCATATATCAAAGACTGAAGCGTAATCTAAAAAAATGAAGCACTGATTTTTCCAAGTCTCTCATTGTTAAAATAAAAATATATTTTTTAAATTATTTTATTCATTTTTTTAAGCGTTATAAATTTATAAACACAATAACCACTTATCCTACAATTCAGAAAAAAAGTCTTTTTCTTTTTAACTTTTTATAAAACTCTTGAATATTAGTTATATTTTTCTATTAGTTTATAATAAAACCATTTGCATAAATGTTTCTTCGTATTTTTCTAATAGGACGTGTTAAAGTGTCTATTTTATACTGATACAATATAAAAAAATCCACAAATACTGAAACGCAAACATCGCATTGCAATGACCCCTGCAGAGGTTTTGATTATTAAAATAATATTTTTAGACTTTAGTAAATTCAGCAAAAAAAAAAAAAAAATTGTTAAAAATTTAGTATTTCCTCAAGTCAAAATATTAATTTTTTAACTAAAATCTCAATTTTAACTTAAAATTAGTTAAAAACTTGCTAAATTTTATTACTAACGGCTTTACTAATTTTTCTAACTTTTTTCTATGAGTGTAAGATTCCACATATGACACAACATTAACAATTCGTTTGAGGTATGACTATATAGTGTCCAGAATTATAAATATTTTCTATGCGTATATGATGCATTTATATATTGTTATATAAAGGGTCCGCTAAATAACTTTTTTTTTTTTTTGAAAATGCTATAAAAAAAAACTACTGAATATTTTCTCAAATTTCTTTTTTTATTTGAAAGTACAATCCTTCCGGTTAATAATGGAAAATAATTTCATTCAAATGGCTGCCTCGGCTGGCCATGCAGTAGCCTACACGATCGGTCCAATTTTTAAGCACATTATCGAATTATCGATTGTGTGCAGCTGTATTTCACCAATGGCTTCACGAATATTGTCCTTTAAAGCGTCAATTGTCTCTGGCTTGTTGGCGTAACACTTATCTTTGACGGCACCCCACAAATAATAGTCCAACGGTGTCAAATCGCAGCTCCGAGGAGGCCAAACGACATCAGCTCTGCGGCTGATTTGAATTTTCGCACACATTCTGCAACATTACCATGATTTTCAAAGTAATGTCTCAATATATCCCAGCGTTGTTCAAGCGTATACACAACCATATTCGTTCAGCGGAAGGATAAAACTAATTATATGTCAAATCAGACATGAGCTAAGTGTTACCATTCACGAAATAAGCACTAGTTGAAAAAAAAAGTTAGATGGCGGACCCTTTATAACCCCATACATAATTATAAATGCGCCTGATTACTAATTTCTTAAAAAAAAAAATATTTTAATCAAAATTAAATATTTAAATAGATCTTATTTCATTTTAATATGTCTAGTTCGATCCACTAAAATTACTAATTCTTTGGTATCTATTTAGATCCAATTAGAGATAAATTTTGATCTAATTTAATCCAGTAATATATTTGAGTGCTCTAACTAGATAATACTGAATACCCCAATTTAGAACGGAATTTGGTTAAGATTAAATATCGATCAATATTAAATGAGATATGATTTTATTTTTGAGATATAACTTTTTTGATCGAGTTGTTAAAATACAAATTTCGGCTACCTTGTACCTTACAAAGTTTATATTTCCCTTTAAAATTCATTTCAAATTCCTAAAATATTTCTTCGACATATTTTCTTTCATTACTACTTCCATTTACCTTTCCAGCTTAATCTTCCTGTCTTAATCTTTTAGGTCTCTTGTTTTTTCCCCCCTTAAGTAATTAATTATCAACCAAATTAAGTTTGTTATATCAAGGTTGGTAGAGTAGTTGATTTGGTTTAATGAATTGGCTTTTAACATTGGTTTAGTGTACAGAGGATATGACCACTAATGTATTGTATTAAACACTACAAAACTACTTAATTTTTTTTTTAAATTTTTGTGCATTTATAAGAACTTTGCCATGCAAAATCTTAAGTCATTTATAAAAAGCCCTGCATAAGAAGAAATGAACAAATAAATTCTTATAGTCGTGCTTCAAGATACTACAATGTCTGCCTAAAGAAGTTTATTAACCCTTTCGACCCCAACTTTTAATGGCTTTGAATTTTTCGATCAAACTTTGTGACAACATTGATCTATGGGAAAGTTATATTTTGTATTAATCTCATGGCTTTTGCAGCACAACTAGCGGAGATATTTGTACCTAAAGTTAAAACTTTAACAAGCTGCCGGTCCCGAACGGGTTAAAATTTTTCCAAAATCTAAATTTTTTATTTTTGTTTAAACTAAACTCTACATAAAATATAAAAGGTTTTTTAATTTTGTTCATCATACGATTTTTGAGTTTTTTTTTTAAATTATGTATATATTTTTAACTATTAATAAATCACTAATTATCGCCGATGCAACTGAACATTTTTGAACATAATTAAAAATTTAACTGTAAAATTTTAGTGGTTTGTTTTGATTTCACTTCTAAAAACATTAACTTGTAAGCAACTACTTAAACAAAAGAAATATATCAATCACAGCTTCTGCTAAATGGCCACAAACAGTGAAGTTGCCCACAGGCAACTTCGGGGTCGAAAGGGTTAAGGGAAAAATTGTTTTTGTATGGTAGAGATTGAATATAAGAATTTGAAGTGGAATTTTAAAGAAGAATAGGGGGGGAAATGTTGTGTTATAGAAATGTAATTTAATTAAAAAAATATTAGCATAGTAAAATATTTTACAATATTTCAAATATATTTGCTGTTATACAAAATAAATGGAGAAAATTAGAATGGTTTTATTAATAATAAAATATTAATAATAATGGTTAGCGCGTTGGACTGTTACACAGATGGTCCCGGGTTCGATTGCCGGTGACGACAACATCAATTTAGAAAAATAATATGTATGAGTTTTCTATCACTTATATGTATCGTTGCGCCCACCTTCGGTGTTCCCATAGCACTTAACCCCACCGAAGTAAAATAATTAATCAGGGCTATGAAACAAAAAGCTTCAATAAATTCGCCAACTCTACATCAGGTGGCGAGCAACAACTGTTCTAAGACTTATCTACTCGCGCAATTACAGTGTCGCCATGTTTGAAGCCCTTCATCTTTCACCACCTTTCATCTCTCCACTATCCCCTTTCCAAAGAAAGCAACACATTAATTAATAGGAAGAATTTCCTGAGTGTTGATTCTCTTAAAAAAAAAAAAATAGAAAAAAGAAGTATTGACAGTCTTAAATGTAAAATTGAAGGTATCAAAAAAAAAAAAAAAAAATCATTTAAAGCCCATCTTTAATATAAAACTTCATACATTCATTGAAAAGATGGCGCCTAACGTGGAGTGTAGATATTTTTTTTTTTAGCCTAAGTAAAGAATATGTGAAGTGTTATATATGTAAAATATATTTTTTATCAATTAAAAAGTAATTTCTTAAAAAAAATTTAACAATCTACTAAACAATTTTGAATATTAAAGTGTTTAGCTAAATTTTTAACCCTCATAAAAAATGTTTTTTTGCTTCAAGATGTATTACCGAAGAGCTTCTTTATTTGCGTTTGATTATTTTACCATTAACAAAACAACAAATTTCCCACACCCTGTCATAGTCATTATAGTGGAAAAATTTGTCATAATATAAATTACATCTAAATAAGCTATTTTGATTGACCATTTTGTTCGTTTTGTTTGGTATATAACAATAAATAATAATAACGAAACTCTAATAATACGCTACAATTAGGATCAAAAGGAAGTTAGTACAATAAAAAGCACAAAAATAAAACACCCCCTTAAAAAAGCAACATAAATTTTATGTTTATCAACACCTCATTTGCTATGGTAAGATTTACTTAATACTAATAACACTACTCAACGGCAAAAAAAAAACCTGGCTTTGAAACACATCCTTCCTGGCTTGGAAACACATCCTCCTATGAACACTGAATCCAAATCTGGCAAAACAAATTTTAACTCATTTGCAGTTTTTGAAATGTCGCTATTTTTATATTTTATCATTTATTTATTTTGTTTAATTTTTCGCAAACTTGTGAATTTATTTTTAAGAATATAAATATACACAAAAATATCTTTAATTTGATAATAATCATGTCTGGGTTTGTACCCGGATATCTCACTTGTATTCCTAGGAATTTGGAGATTGTACTTTTTTAGTTTTATGTATGCTGAAAAATTAAAAAAATATATTATTGCACATAAACTAGACATTCCAATGCACAAATTTTTGAACTTCAAATTTTTACTAAATTTTTACCCAGATTTGGATTCTGCGTGCATGCATCTATGAAAAAAGATATGTGTTAAAGCCAGGTTATTTTTGGCCGTTGAGTAGTGTAATGAACAAAATTTCCAACAAAGTTTTCAAATGGTATGACAAATTTTGCTAAAGTACAAATAATATGTAATTGATAAAATCAATAAAATGATAAACAAAATACAAAACACACGTTTGAAACACCAATTCACACACACACACGCATACCCCCTAGTAAATAATTTCCGTTTCCTTTGTAGAGGTTTGATAGAAAAATATAAGAACTTTATATTCTTAAGCAAATTTGTTTGTTATATATAAAAAATTAAAAACCTTAGGTATAGAAGAAAAAAAAAAGTGTATGTACTTCAACACGTGTTAAATACTGATTTTTTTTTTTTCTATATTATTTGGGTTTTTAAAAGCAAACAATATTACAAAATTACAACAAAAAAAAAAAAAAAATTCTAGTCTGCATGATGTCTATCATTGTCAGAAAATGTTTGTGATACATTAAGATTTTATTAAAAGCAAGTGTTGTTTAGTGGTAGTATTATGATAATGCCTCCAGGGTATAAATGGTGATTTAAGTACTACATAGTAGTAGTAGTAGTTAGTATATGAAAACATGTTTCCAAAACATTTTGACACAAATCTACAAAGGCAGACACACATGTACGTAACAAAAAGTCATAGTAGATTTTCATTAAGTGTACACGCAGAAAAAAAGTACTAAAAGTTTAATCAGAAACGACATTGAATTAAATAGAAACAGTTTTGGAATCTAACTATTCAAATATATATTCAGACAAAATCATGTAAAATTATATCTCAATGACTTTATTAAGCCATTTTATACCACTCATTGATCCCTTGGTATTTTTGTGACGAAATTTTGTGGAAAGATGTAATGGAGTCTCAATAATGTAGAAAAAAAAACTAAAATCGAGTTTAAATTAAAATATTTGTTGATTTAATTAAAAGTTTAATTGAATTCGGTCCAATTAAGAAATTGTAGTATCAAATAAAATAATTTGTAAATATTTAATTGATTTTATTTTCAATCAATGTTTTAATCATATTTATTAAAAATGTAATCGAATATTGTTTTTAATTTCAAACAAATTTTTAGTATATTCTATTAAATCTTCAATTAAAATTTGCAAAAATAGATAGAAAATTTAAAAAAAAAATTTTAAATTAAAAAAACACCAAAATTGTAAAAAATTGCCCAAATTAAAAAAACGTCAAAATAAAAAAACCGCCAATATTAAAAAACTACAAAATTGAAAAAATCATTAAAATTGAAAAAAATCTATTTTTTTTACAAAATTTAAATAAATCGCAAATTAAAAAAAGTCGCTAAAAACGAGAAATCGCTAATATTTGAAAAATTGCAAACATTCTAAAAACAACCAGGTATGTAAAACTCAAAATTGACATAATTTAAAAAAAATACACCTAAAATTGGATGACAATGGTGAAAATTTAAAAAAAAAATAGCTCATATTGGAAAAATTCGCCAAAAATTACAAAAACGCTAATATTGAAAAAATCACTTAAATGTAATTTAAAACGTCCATATATCGAAAACGGTTTTAGTTTTTGTATTTTTTTTTTAATTGCGGCGATTTTTTTAAATTTTGTTGATTTTTTAATGTTAAATGATTTTTTTTTTTAATTTTAGCGAATTATTTAAATTTGGTGGACTTTTTCAATTTTAAGGAATTATATCAATTTGACGTTTTTTTCAAGTTTTGACTAATATTTAAATATTAACGAATATTTTAATTCAATGGCTTTTTTTAAATTTTGGCATTTTTTTCGTCATTATGGGTTATAAGTGCTGTAAATTTGATCTATTGGATTTTCTCGATTTTTGGGATTTTTAGAACATTTTTCAAAATTGTAATATGTTAATGCTGGCGAATCAGTTTTTAAAATTTGTGTGCTTGTTTAAAGAAAACAGCAAAATTAACGATTAACAGGGTTTTTGTTAAAGTTCTGCCTATTCTAAAACTTCGGTTTCTGATGAGATCTTTAGCCAGATCGAAATACTAGTATCAACCTAGCTAATATGTTTAATTTGCTTTATTTTTGTAAATATACGGAGGTTGGAAGCTTGTTAAAAATTAAAAAAAAAATAACATGAAAATTAATCACGATGTACATAAAAACAAAAAACTAACAGAACTGTAGAAAATATCTAAATTTTTACACTAAAAATTAAAATGAATATTCTGAATATAAAAGTTTTTTCAAGATCGGAAATTTCATGACCCGATTTTTTTTAAACATTCAAAAAGTTTTCCCAAACGTCCTTAACCAAATCAGCTTATAAGTTTTTTAACAACGGGCTTCTTTCTATAAATTAATAATTTTTCAAAAAGTGCTAAAAAGAACATTAGTCTTAAACTTTTTTTTTTAACTGATTGAATAGTAGTAGTAGTAAGTTCTTTATTATTTCAGATTTAAATAATTACAAAATGTTTCTTATTATAATAACTGATACATTCAACAAAGATTATACAGCATGGTTTAAAACCGTCTGCCGATTGAATAGTAAAGATCTCAGATTTTCACATGATTTTTACTTCATTATTATATCTCCCTCATATCCAAAGGTATCGGACCGTAAAAGTCGGTGTTGCTTTAAAGCAACAGTATTGTAAAATGTTTTAAATAATTGAGCTCTAGGTCACGTTTTTTTTTATAATTTAAATATGTTTGCACTTATTTTTAAAAGGTGAAATTATTATGAAATATTAATATAAATACACACAGAGAAATAAAGTGCCAACCGAATTGAAAACTGTATTTTAATGGTTACAACTTATAAATCCAGTTAGTGCAACGATATTTACATTAGATTTCTGAATATTTTGTGTGTTGCAACTAAAATTCCGTTGAATAAACCGAACTTCGTTGTATAAACTAATGTTCAATTGTACCAACCTACTGAAATTCGTAATAACCGAATTTGAGTCCTCGTAACCGAATGTCAGTTGGCAAATAGCTAAATTTTTCTCTGTGTGTATTTAAACTAATATCATATTTATTTTAATAAAATTTATACTTAATTAAAAATGTTCCTAAAAAAGATGATGTTAATTTAAATATGATTTCATAAATAATTTAACTATGATTTTTCTCTGTGTATGTTAGTTGTGTGTTTAAATATGGCAAAAGAGGAACCAAAAAAACTAAGGAAATTTGCTATTAATTATGAAAATAAACAAGAGAAATTAAAGTCGTAACAATTCCCAAAGCAGACATAACATGTTGAATAGAATATATAAAGGCAAAAACTTACCAAAATTCAAGATTTATAAAATAAATATTTAAAAATGTTATATAAAACATCCATACCTGAAATAGAAAACAAATTTAATTAATAAAATTATTCAAATTTGACAACTTATATAACTAATATATTATATAATTTCGCGATAAAAAAAAATTATATCTCAAAAATAAAAATCGTATCTCATTTGATATAGATTGGTATTTTGTGTTATGCAAATTCATTTAAAAATTGAGGCATTCAGTAATATAAAATTAGATCCCTCTAATATGTTACTGGATTAAATTAGATCATAAATCGGATATACTTAAATCTCATGAAATATTTAATTTTAAATCAAACTAAAAAAAAAAAAAATACATTTTCATATATTTTCATCAACATAATCAAAAATATAAAACATTAGTCTAATCCATATTTTTAAATATATTTTGAAAAAGCTTTTATCGAAAATATACAAAAATTTATTTTTTTAAAAATATTTGTATGGCAACTCTGGATAAAAATTTTATATTCCATATTTAAAATATACTTTTTTTGTTGTTATTTAAACTTAAGTCTATTCTAAGGCTGAATTTAGAAGTTTAAAAAATGTTTCTGCTTCAAAGCAGGAAATATTTTGTCTGACTTTTTTAGCGTCTAAAAGTATGGCAAATGTTTTTTTTGTTATTAATAAATAAAAAATATTTGTCACAATGTTTTTTATAGTTTCGATTAATGTTTATTGCTTTAAAATAGTATTTTGGATTAGCATTGAAAACCAAATGAAAGACTATTTAACCCTCAAACCAGCCTAAGCCTTTTCGCAATGAAATTTATACCATTTGTGTATCGAGAAAAATAAACAATATGTTCTTCTACCAAACATTTTCTTGTTGCCTATTTTAGGCGATATGGCCAAGAATAGGTTAAGAGCAAATCTCAAAAACTAATCCATAAAAATAAATAACTTTATGCATAAATTATTCCTCTCACCGAGATATAACTACAGTCCAAAAATTACCCTCTTTGTGCTTTTAGTAAAGCAGATATGGAGATTTTCGTTTTTCGAAAAACACGAAATTTGCGAAAATGCACCTCAACTTTAACATATATTGGTTAAACTTAAAGACTCTGCTAATAATACTTAATTGAATCTTTATACCAAATTTCATAAACATCCGTTCACACGTTTTCAAGTCTAGACGATGTTTGTTACAGGTATCCTTTTGGAATCCTGTATGTCATTATATCAAAATTAGATATTTTTTTTTAAGTTTAAGCTTAGGTTTTCTACACAGAAAAATCTTTTAATTAAAAAATTTATTGAATCAATTAATATTTTAATTGATTTTGCACCTATCACGGCAATGAATCTATCAATTAAAACTTTTGTTGAAAATTAAGGATAAAAAAAGTTATAAATAACTCCTACAAAAAATATATGATACTCACAAAATAAATTTGTGAACGATACGTTGGTATGTGTGTTTTTGCAATGCTGAGTCTGTGTGTGTGTGTGCTTGTTTGTAAACTTCAAATGTATTTGTAAACTTCAAATGTATTACACAGAAAATTATCTAATTAAGCTTACAGTGTATGAAAAAGTAATATGAGAATTACTTCTAAAATAAAATATGTATTTATATATTTAAAAGTCAATTAGTATCAACCTAGCTAATATGTTTGATTTGCTTTATTTTTGTAAATATACGGAGGTTGAAAGCTCGTTATAAATTGAAAATAACATAAAAATAATCTCGATGTATATAAAAACAAAAAACTAATATAACTGTAAAAAATATTACTTGAGCCAGAGTACAAACTAAAAATTTTTTATATAAATAGAACAGTTTTGGTCTTCAAAGTTTAGTAACGTCATGATGCTTGTTAGGAAAAGACCTAACCACGTGCTTGATTACTGAGAAGACAAGAATGGAGCAAAATTGATTATTAATAGGTTTTTTGTTAAAGTTCTGCCTATTATGGAGGCTCTAACTTTTCTAAAACTTCGGGTTCTGATGAGATCTTTAGCCAGATCGAAATACTAGTATCAACCTAGCTAATATGTTTGATTTGCTTTATTTTTGTAAATATACGGAGGTTGAAAGCTCGTTATAAATTGAAAATAACATAAAAATAATCTCGATGTATATAAAAACAAAAAACTAATATAACTGTAAAAAATATTACTTGAGCCAGAGTACAAACTAAAAATTTTTTATATAAATAGAACATTTTTGGTCTTCAAAGTTTAGTAACGTCATGATGCTTGTTAGGAAAAGACCTAACCACGTGCTTGATTACTAAGAAGACAAGAATGGAGCAAAATTGATAATTAATAGGTTTTTTGTTAAAGTTCTGCCTATTATGGAGGCTCTAACTTTTCTAAAACTTCGGGTTCTGATGAGATCTTTAGCCAGATCGAAATACTAGTATCAACCTAGCTAATATGTTTGATTTGCTTTATTTTTGTAAATATACGGAGGTTGGATGCTCGTTATAAATTGAAAATTAATTGATTCAATTAAATATTTGCTTAGAAACAAATTTAATTCAAATCAAATCTTTAATTAGATATTTAAGGTTGAAAATGTTTTCTGTGTATCGAAATAGTTTAAATTCTTATTATAAATCACTCATTTGGTGCATTTATAGCCAATTTAAAATACCCCTGCCTGGAGGCATGCTTGCCGGTTAAAGGTTTAAAGGCTAACAAAGAAGATAGTTCATATATTTTTAATAAAAAAAAATGTAGTCTATCTTAAAGCTTCAATTGAAATTTTCAATAAATTTTTGTTAAGTAGATACTTTAAAGTAAATAAGATTATGATCAGGGAACTTCAGGCACAAAAAAAGTTTATTTTAGGCCCCTATAATATGCATGAAAAATCTTACACTAAGCATTACACATTAAAAAAAGATGCACTTAATAAATAATTTAATTTGGTTTTAATTAATTACTTTTTTTTTTTTATTTAAATTTATTTTCATCGGGATAAACATTAATTGCATTTATAGTAATTAAATGTGCTAAAGTCCCAAAACTAATTTAACAAATTGTGAAAAGCAATCTGATGTAGGCGTGTCCCTATCCGGATTTCATTCCTGCCTAAGGAAATCTTCAGGGGACTTTGTTATTAGAATTTCTAGAGATATTTGTTATGTTAAATCACAAACTCAATGAGAATTTCTTGTCCTCGTCTAGGAGCGAGATTCAAAATTTAAAATATCAAAGAAAAAACACAAACAACAACAAAAAATTGTCACAATTGGCTTTGTCATCTTACTTTTTTGTTTTTAAGCAAGTTTAATTGAATCTTAAAAAATAATTTGTATTCTTTAATATATTTTCTTTATACGTTTTGAACAATTAACATAACATTTTAATTATTTATATAGAAATATACTCTTTTAAAAAAAAAAACAATAAAATCAGTTTCTCTTAATCACAGTTTGCATATAATATTTAAGGGAACACTTAACAGGGGTAAAACAGCTTGTATCCTCATTAAAAAGTGATTTTTTGTAAAAAACTAAAAAAAAATGCAATAAAAATATGCAAAATAAGTAAAAATATGCATAAAAGTAAAATATGTAAACATATGCAATAAAATATGCATTTAAAGCGAGATATGCAAAAATATGCATTCATAGCTAAACATGCAAAAATATGCACTAACAAATCGATGCCATTTCAACGAAAATTCTTTGATTCGTAAAGATATTTTGTTTACCATGTTTTCAGACTTAAGGAAAAAAACATGCAACTTTCGCTCCCTGATTATGATTATTATATTTTAGTTTATATTTGCGGAAAGAGTTTGAAAATAATAAATCTGCTTTTAGGCTTTATTTTTATTTCAATAAAAATAAGCTTAAAAATAGGCAATAATATCTTTTGATTGTATACGCCTGAGGATACACATTGTGTTAGCTTTTATTTGAAAAATAATTTCATATATTATGCAAATTAAATTATTGTGAGTTCAAAAAGTAGGCCACACATTTTATATTTAATAACATTAACTTTTTTTTTATTTTTTTTTATAAATCTGGACAAAGTAATTATTAAATTATTTTAATTATTTTGTAAATTAAATTTCAGGCAGATTCTGCACTAAATTTAATTTTGCTTACACATTTAGTTTAAATTTATCTTTGCATTTTCAAGAGTTATTATTCTTTAAGTGAGTTTTCTACTAAATATTTGTCCAATATAGCTAGTATGCTACATTTTTTTATATACTTTTTTATATATATTTTCTACTTTAACATTTTAATATGACTTAAGTTTATTTGTACAACACTAGTACTACTGTATTTTTATAGTTTTTCAAAATGACCACTTGAATGAATTTATTTTCTTTTCATACATACAGTAGGAGTAGAGTTGATTTTTATATACTACATATAATACTTTTACTCTTACAAAAAATTTTCAATATTTTTTGTGAATTTTTTTAAATGCCAATTGGCAAAGAAATATTGATATAAATAAAGCTTAAAATATTTAGAAGAGAAGAGCAATTTTAAAAATTTCAGTATTTAAGGGAAAAATTAAAAAAAAAGTATTGTTGTAATTCTCATTAGGTTCATCTTTATAATATAAAACATAAAATATTTAACCTTGAATTTTTAACATATAATTTTTAGGAACTATGTGCTGTTTTAGTGTCAAAATTGTTTAATCTACCAATTTTTAAAATATAGCAAGTTCCAGGTAAAATTTTCGTACGTTTACTGATTTTTGTTTTTTTTTTTTTTTTTAAGACACAAATATAAAACGATTTCTGTTTGATTTCTGTTTGATTACAAATGTTAAAATGGGATCATCTAAAAACATATATACTCGATAAAAAGAATTATATTTGAAATATAAAATCATATCGCATTTTATATAGATCGGTTTTTAATCTAATCCAAATTAATCTCAAAATTGGGGGGTAACAAGTAATATCCAATTATATCAGTCAAACATATTACCGCATTAAATAAGATCAAAATTTATCTCAAAATATTATGAAATTTAATTGGATCTACTTAAATCCCATGAAATATATAATTTTGAATTCCGTTTTTTCTTGGAAGCTCAGATACATTTCTAAAATTAAAAAAAAATTTAATTTAAATTCTAAAATTTAAAAGATTTATGACTTTTTGTATAAGAAATTCTTTCTTTTTGGAAAAGTTAAATTCAAACTTTCTTTAAGCAATACTTTTTTTATGATTCCAACAATTCCTTTATGAATAGAAAAATTCCTTTTATTTTACAAATTATATATTTTAAAAGAAAAAAAAAATATATATATTTGCACAAGTTTTAAAATGGTAGTTGTTAATTTTTAGTTTTTTCAGTAATTGTTTTATTTTCAAAGGCAATAAGCTTCAGGGCTTGTTATTATTACAACTACTTTTACAACTCAATAACTTTCTTATATATTTATATACAATAAAAGATAAGGAAAATGAAAAAAAATATATATACAAGGTGGCGCAAAAGTAATCCTCCTATCAGAAAATGCTATAAATTTTGCGATTGGCCCCTAATGTCAGTTCTGTTTTGACATTTGTGTAGTAAACACATGCGAAATACACGTTAATAAACAATGTTACGCTACACTGCTCCAGAACGCGGAATATTGGTGACTATTTATTTGACCAATAATCGGTCGGTGACTTTGGCACAACGTGAATTTCGTCGCAGATTTCCTGGCCGTCCAACGCCTACTGGTGAAACACTGCGACGTTTAGCCGCTCGCCTCGAAGAGACTGGCACAACACGAGATGCTGCCAGGCGTGGCAGACCCCGGAGTAGCCGTTCTGCAGAGAATATTGCTGCTGTAGCCGAGGATGTCATGGAAGCGCTGTCGACATCGACCAGACGACGTGCCACGCAAATGGGTATCAGTCGACGGTCTTTACAGCGAATTTTGGTACAAGATTTGAAGATGTTTCTGTACAAAATCCAGACGGTGCATCAGCTGTTAGCTGCTGACCGCCAATCGCGTGTAACATACGCCCAAGCCATCCTTAATCACCACCAAGAGGAAAATGATTTTTCATCAAAAATAATCATGAGTGATGAGGCCCATTTCCATCTTAGCGGGTACGTAAATAAGCAAAATTTACGCTTCTGGGGCACTGAAAATCCGCGTGTAACCCACGAAGAGCCATTACACCCGCTCAAAGTCACTGTATGGTGTGCTGTTTTCGCTGGAGGAGTCATCGGACCATTTTTCTTCGAAGACGTCGCGGGCCAAACGGTTACTGTGAATGGTGAGCGCTACAGAGCAATGATCAACGAGTTCTTTTTGCCGCAACTTGATGAATTGGGATTGGAAAACATGTGGTTCCAACAGGACGGTGCAACGGCACACACTGCACGTGCCACAACCGATATGCTGAAGGATGCATTTCCCGGGCGCCTAATCTCCCGTTTTGGCGATTTGCACTGGCCAGCAAGATCGCCTGATTTGACCGCTCCAGACTTCTTTTTGTGGGGCTTTTTGAAGTCGCGGGCTTATGTCAACAAGCCTCAGACTCTTGCAGCTCTTAAAGACAATATCCGTCAAGAATGTGAGGACCTATCGCCGGAAGTTTTGGCCAAAGTGATGGAAAATGCCATAAAAAGGGCTCAAATGACAATCAACTGTGGCGGCGGCCATTTACATGACATCATATTCTCGACTTGATGTAAAAAAAAATTAAAATACCAAATAAAAATAATCCACAAGAAGAATCAAAGTTTTTCATTTTTTTTTTAAATTACAGCCAAAAAACATCTTAAGGTTATTTTTGCGCCACCTTGTATATATATAAATCTTAACTCTCTATAGTAAATACAGCCATAAATAAGAATACACTGAGAGAATATCTCTGCATGATATAAATGAATTTTTAGAAGCAATAAAGTAACACTGGAACTGGTTCATTGAAATTTTTCATTAAATTATTGCAAATTATGAAAAATATTATTTCATTTATTAAAAGTTTCAATCACTCAATAAGAAGTTTCATTAAAAAACTAAACTAAACTAACTAAATTTTTCGTTCAATTTGTGAATAAAAGTTTCATTAGATGACTGAACGTTTTATATTTTTTTCGTTCACTTAAATTCAAATAGTAGGATCAGTCAAATCTTAAATTTATTAAAATTTGATAGAAATTGTTGATATACGAGCCAAATTTAGAAAAACTATTGCTAAACGAGTTAGTTATTTAAAAAAAATCGTAATAATTGATTTAATACAGTACACCGATTACTTGCTTAACGGCATTTTACCATTATAGTCTTTTAAAAATAATGAACAAAAATAAATTTTAACAAATTTGTCCTTAAAATGAATTAAGGACATTTTTCATTTTGAAATAAAAATCTCCCCTTTACAAGTTATCAGTGTTTCTCATAATACATAAGTTTTATTTGTTTGTAAATGTAATGGTAGTTCAATATAAATACAAAGGGAAAAACTTGATTATGTTCATATATTTTTTGTGAAATATATTTTTTTCATAGTAAAAGCATTCATCCATCTAGCCAGCCAACCAATTCAAGCCAGTAAAAAAAAAGAAGCCTTAAGTACTATTGATTTTTGTTGTTTTCACATGATAAAATACTTTACAACTACTCCCTACTATGAAATATATTTGCACTTGCAGGCATATTTAATCATACATACATAGTAGGGTGTCCCCTTAAATCATTATGAACCAATAGTTTAGGTTTCAGTGATTTCATAAATGAAATATATTGAATAATATGAGTACCAAAATAATTTTTTTATTTTATTAATTAATAATCATGTAATTACAAATTATATACCATTACCCTAACCGAGCACTAGCTACTATGGCCTTCGGCGCGTTATAGCGAAAACAGACCAGTGCCTGTGGAGGGAATCGAACCCACGACCACCGCACAGATAAGCCAGCACGCTACCAACTAGCCTACCGGGGCGCACAATATAAAAGATATACTCAACCCGATCTACACTAGGTCACATTTCAAAAATATTTTCACTGTAGCGTCTTTAATTATTACGTCTGAAAGTTTTAACATTGATAATTTTTTAAATGACAATGGCATTGTTAATCAGTAAACTTATTACCAACTAGCCTACCGGCTTGTTGGTAGAACAATTGTATTAGAACAATTTTTCAGATTATCTTTAAGACAAAGCAAATTTTGAGGTCTTTTTACCCTTTTATTCACAACATTTTAACCACTTGACCGATTTTGCTTAATTTCAATACCAAATTGCTGAGGATAATGATAAACATTTTAAATACAATTTATCAAAACCGCTCAAATACTGGGCAGGTGATCATGATTTCAATAGACTGACTGATTCGACTTCGTAATAATTACGCCAGCGGCTTTAATGCAAATGCATGTTTTTTTCGATTTTTTAGTGCATAAAAGTGGCTGCCCTGGTAATAATAAACTAAATATTTCTTTTGGCACAATGGGAGGAAAGATATTAAAATGAACATTGAAAAGAAAAATCTTTTTCTAAAATTTCTCTTTTAGGCGACTATCTTATACATATATTGAACAATATGCATACAAAGAATATTCGAATATATAAACTTTTGTATACTTATTTCATTCTTATTGATGATACTGTTTCATAAATCGTTTGTCATCGAGTATTCATCTTATACTACTCTTATTTGAAATGATGTAGGTTTATGAAACATTTGTCATACGTTTTTATGAAACTTTTCATCATATATATGAAAGTTTCATAAAAATGTATGACAAATGTTTCATAGACCTACATCATTTCAATAAAAAGTTTCATAAACTTTGTTAGAATTTTATTGAATTTTTTTTTTTGAAATTTAGAAAATATCATTTGCAATTAAAGAATGAAACATAATTGGCTTTTCGTTGGTATGAAACGAAAATTTTGAAATACAATTATTTAAATTTCAAAAAATTTAATTTCCAATTACGTGTCAGCCTTTAGACTTTTTAAAACTCAAAAACTACCAAAAATTATTTGAAGTTCTGAAACACCAATTAAAAATTTTGAAACACCAATTAAATATTGAAGCTTTTATGAAACGTTTCATAATATTTGTGAAAGACTTCATAAAAATATATAAAACTTTCATAAACATTTATGAAACTGCTTCATCCTATTTATGAAATATTTATAGTTATAATTTTTAGAGGAAAACGTTTATTCTTTTTCTTAACCTCAACCTCTCGGAATTCAATAACATTTATGAATCGTTTCATAAAAAGTTGAAAATTAAAATTCATAGATATGAAGAAGCCTGTCAACAACTTGCCCTGTTATGAAACATTTGAAAAACTTCATAAATATGATGAAGCTTTTCAATGAATGTACTCGCTTACTAAGTATATAGCACAAAAATAACAATGAACATTAAATTAAATTGCAATTTATAAATTTAAGTAATGGAGGCTATGTAATACATACATTTTCAATATATTTTTAATTTATTAAAAATAATATCAAATATAAAATCAAAGGAAAAAAAAATATGTTCCAGAATTACAGAAAAAATAGTGATAACAGCCAAAAAATATATTATTTTTTTTAAATATATTATACTACAGCTGTTAAAAATTTTAATAAAATCCCATATAAAAAAAATAGCATATTGAAGAGAAGAAATATTTGCATTATGCTCTTTAGACGCGTTCAAAATTTATCAAAATCGAAAAGTTTGTATTAAAAACTTAACTTTTTGTACAAAATTGTACAATAAACACTTAATTTTTCTGCAAAAATTATATGAATATTTTATAAAATATATTTAATTTATAATAAATTGACATAGATTTCATAAAATTCATAAAATAGCCCGACATATTAAATATAAAAGACATTTAAATATGCTAAAAAGCCAAATTTAAATATTTAAAATACGGCATTGCATAATTAAATGCCATAAATTTAATTCATTACTGTCTGAAATTTTGTTCTTCCCTTGTTAATAAATAAAAACTAAAAATATTTTAAAATTCTTTGACAGAATTAAATTGGCGCCTGAGCAGGGACAACATTTTCCATAAAAGTTAATTAATTTAAATTTATATGTATGTATATATATTACTATGATATTTGTTTCAAAGAATTAACTTTAAATTCGTAATAAATTATAGAAAAAATATTTATAAAAAGCAAGTTTAATTACAAAAATACAAAACAAGATTTAAGTTTTATAAATTTAATAATTTCAATGGTAAATTTCAGCCAAAAATAAAAAAAGTTTCATACAAAACTACTTTCCACTATCGTTAGATGAGCCTGGCTTCAATTGTTTCATGGTTGAAATAGTTTAGTTAAAAAAAATTAACAACTACACACACACTGATAGCGAAAATAATAAAAGCGCCCAAAAGCATGCCACAAAATATTAATTAAAATGCTGCATAATTTTCGCATGCTTATGCTCTACCACAAAATGTTTAACTTTATGCAAATGGTACATAATAACAAAAATAACAATAGCAAAATGTTATAGTGATAAGAATAGAGATAGAGATAGAGAGGCAAAATACGTATACAGAGAGAGAAAAGAGATTGATACAGGATTGGGAAACTTGGTTTTTATATGGTACTAATGTCTAAGCAAATGAGGGTCTTTTTTCACCAAAATCCAAGAAGTTTACAACAAAAAATTATAAATAACACTATTCGACAAGTTACAATTTTTGAAAGGACCTTCTCTTGCAATATATCATTTTCGCATAAACTTGGTACGCTTAACAAAAATATGGAAAAAATTTATCATAAGGTTAGTTTTCGAGATAATTTAACTTTTTGATTTTCATTAAACACACAGTTTTTTTTATAAGTATTGTCTCAATACCGTGGAATCTTATTTAAAATGTCTAAAGATTTGTATAGTTTTGAAATCTAGGCATTCATTTGAGTATAATAATGAATTGATGTAATATTCAAAGATATTTTCATCATTCTGATTCTGGGAACAAAATCGTTAAAATTGGAAAAAGTAAACAAAAGAAAAAAATGCCGTATTAAAAACAATCACAAAAATTTCAAAAACGCCAAAGTCTTAAAAAACATGTTGTCCTAATTGAAAAAATAGCAAATATTTAAAAAAAAAGGTTTTTTTATTATTAATTTTGGTGATTTTTAGTTTTACACACAGAGAAAAATTTAGCTATTTGCCAATTGAAATTTGGTTACCAGGACTCAAATTCGGTTAATACAAATTTCAGTCGTATGGTGCAACAAATTTCGGTTAATTCTACTGAATTTTAGTTCCAACACCCAAAATATTCAGAAATATAATGTAAATATCATTCTGCTAACTGAACTTATAAGTTGTTACCATCCCTGATACGAAATATGTTTAAAATTTTGCAAAAGTGGTTGTAAATGTGTAAATGTGTATGTGTATGTGTGTTTAAAGTTTTTTTTGTTGTAATATGCGAACTAAAAATGAAAATCGAAACTAGCTCATGCTTTCAAATACTCAAATTCAAATTTTAAAATGTCCCAGCAAACATTTTTTAAGATGTCTTTTAAACTTTTACTTTTTCATCCGTTTTTACAATAATTCTAAGCAAAACTGCAGAAGGCGTTAAGTATTTTAAAACAATTTTCTGCAGGATTTTAATAAAATCAATGAAGTTTAGTTGAAATTCAGTTAATAAAATTTTAATAAAATCAATGAAGTTTAGTTGAAAATCAGTTAATAAAATTTTTCATAAAATTATTAAAACTTTTCATTAAATTAGTGAAAATTTTTATTAAATGAATGAAATTTTTCATTAAATTAATAAAGTTTTTCGAAAAATTGTATAAAAAGATAAATGTATGAGAAGTTTAATTTCTTTTAATGAAAAAGTTAAAAAAATAGCTTTCAAGCTCATTTTTGATTTGACAATAGCTTTCATATTAACACTTACTTTTATGATTACCAGGGCAACCAGAAATATGATGTATCATATTTTTCCCTGTACTTTGTATTAAAAAATGGATGAAATATTTATGCGTTTCAGAGCAATTGACGGATTTTGGCATCGATTTGTTAGATCATATTTTTGTATATTTTGCTCTTAATTGCATATTTTTCATTTTTTGTTCATATTTTTCATAAAAAAATCAAATTTTTGAGCATATTTTTGTACTTTTAGCATAAGAACCTGATTTTAGAGTTTTTTTTGTTTTTTTTTTTAATTTTTTGTTATTGAGCAAATATATTTTTCATTAAACAATCTTCCAAATTTTTTTTTAGTTTTCTGATTCTTAATCGGTAGTCTTAGTTTTAAGACTACCGATTAAGGTATAATTAATCTTTTATGTCCTTTTTTGTTAGAAATTGAAATAAATTTCCTATAAGTTTGTCCAACTGTAGTATAAAATAAGCTTTAAAATAATTTTCAAAGAGAAATGTACTGCTAAGAGCATATTTTTTAAATTTTCAGAGCACATTTTCCGTTTTTTGGCCATAAAATCGATTGTAAGAACATATTTCTGGTTGCCCTGATGATTACTTATAAATCAAATATAAAAGACAATAACAATTTTATATTGGGATGTACTACACAAATACTCTCAAAACTTTCGTAGCTTTTTGTTTGTGTGTAGTAGTGTGAGGTGTTGGCAATAGTGCAGGGAGACTACATATGAAAACAGTATAAACATTTATTTATAGTTTAAAAACAATAAAAAAATTATATACAACTACAAGAATTTAAAAAAATAAAACTTGTTATAGTAGATACATTTGCATGTAGTGTTTGTATAAATAATTTTGTATGTATTTATATAAAACAAAAAATGCATGTGTTTCAGAGGGTTGTGTAAATGAGTTAGTATGCATGTGTATTAGGTTGATTCAAAATTTTATAAGTCGGAATTGTCCATCTCTACAGTACTCAATCAATGTGACTAAATATTAAAGTATAAATAACCAAAAATCGCTGAACAAAAGTCTTCATCTTAAGGGCGCTAAATAGCGACACAATTTCGACTATATGTTGATAAAAACTTAAAATTTAAAAAAATTATTAATATTAAATTTAATACCATTAGAACACGATACATCAAATCAATAAAATATTTTAGCGATAATTACAATTATGAACTCAAATTTTTTAATAAAATATATAATAAAATTAATAAAAATTTAATTTTTTTTTGAAAATATTTGCAGTTTGTCTTCTTATATTATAAAACTTTTGCTAAGTAGAATTTCCACTCTGCCAAAAACGTTATCAATATGAAGTCTATGTTTTAAGGCGTATTTGAATTGGTTAAATTGATCCATTGTCTATAAAGTTATTAGTCCTCTTACGGACAAACGCTGTTTAGCAATGAAATTCACACCATGTGCTAAAGAATAAGGTCTTCTACAAATTTGTTATCGTTGCCTAAATTAGGCGATATGAACCAAAATATTTTAAGATGCATCTCGAAAGTTAACGCACATACTAAACCATACTTTGGATTTTTTCATTAGCATTGAAATTTCATTAGCATTTGTTCACTAATGCTAAAGGCAAACAAAATTTATTACCACTGAGTTGTAATGACATTATTTGGCATTAGCATTTGCCATACTAATGCTAATGAAATCAAACAAATTCCTAAAAAACTAATAACAATTAAACAAAAGATGCATTTGTTTACAAAAAAGTGCTTTACATAGGAATGGAACGGAGATCGATATTAATTGTAACATAGAATACGGGAAACAAAATGTAACGAGGAATTAACTTTCTATTATGCGAGTATGTTTATATGTAATAGTTATCACGTAAATTAGTAAAAAAATATATAAATCACCCTGTGGCCGTTTTATAAAAATTGATCACTTGGGATCTCTCCCGGACCTAGCCCATTTATTAAAACTCGTCATTTTATAAAATGGCTAGTATCTCAAAAGTAAGCTAGTTATATCAAAACGGACAAATTTTTGCAAAACTTAACACGTTCCGATAATTCAAATGTGTTAAGTGTTCCGATTCCACTCGTTTCCCGATTCATTCCATATAGTTCCATTTTAGACCAATGTTCCTTTTTCTTATCGAAGTGATTAAATTGGTATTGCCACGTACGTATTTGGGTAAACAAATAATTATGACATCCTGTGACTGTTTCATAAAAAATAAATCTCTCGGGATCTTTCCCGAGATCTTTTCCTTGAGGGTTAATTAATACTCCTGTGGAGCAAAAATGTTTTCCGTTTTGCCCTATATCGCTTAGTTTCGGAGATACACTTAACTTAATATATCAAAATTTACAAAAATTTAAGAAAAATATTTTAAAGCAGCAGTTTTAATAATGGGTGAGGCCTCCTAATTGTTGAATCAACTCGAAAATTCGAGCAGACATACCGTCTACCACATTTTTTCGAAGTTCTTCCGTTATACATCTCCACGCATCAATAACTACTTCATTTAGATCAAAAACGCTTTCATATTGACAGTTTTCTGCGTAAGCTCGACGTGTTAATACTCCCCAAATATTCTCAATGTAATTTTGATCCGGAGATATAGATTTATATTTTTTGATGATAGCCATTTCATGGGGCATTGTCTTGTTGCAAAATTAATTCTTCTTCGTAGCTATTTTCAATAAATGCTTTTGGCGAGTAAATCTCTGGAAATCCTTTAAGATCCTACTTATGGTTGATTTGGACTCTTCATTGTTTTGCTGGCGCAGTTGATTATTTTACGCCGGTCCCGATCCGAGAGTTTTTTTTGGGCACCTGTTTTATTTTTACCATAAGCACTCCGATTATTTGTAAATTTGTGACAATCACATTTGCACGGCTGAAATTTTCCCTTTTTCAAAATCACTTTGACATGAACCACACGGCATTTTTTTGATAATTGATAATAATTTGTATTTATTTTGCTATATTTCTTTATGTACCGTGATATCTTATTATAGTTATGAAACACTAACAAAATATTATTGCACAATTTTTCTCTTAATTAAAAGTTTTTTACAATAAGATATCAAAAACAGTTATAAGTTTTAAAAAAATGTCTGTATTAGAAAAAATAGCAAACAATAATTTGTATTTATAGTTATGCAACGCAGTATACTAATACTAAATGTCTTCTTTCTGAGAATTTTCATAAAATCCGTCTATTAGTTGATAAGTTAAGACGATGTCCTTTAGAGGAATCCTGATGAAGTCCTGTCTGTCCTTGGACCAAAGTAAGGACTTATTATTGGAGATAAAACTTCAATCTTACTAAGATTTCATTATAAAGAAATCTCAACTTAAATTGGTTTTTTATATTTTTAAAAACTATGTTTTTTCAAAAATAATTATTTTTTGAAATTTTACGAAATTTGGAAGCTTTCTCGTCTCCAAACATAAAAAATTTCTTCTCAAAATATTTAGTAAATTTAGTTTTCTATCAGAATAGATTAATTTCTATGTATAAAACACTCATTTGACGCATTTGTGATCAACGCTTTCATATTGATAGTTTTCTGCATAAACTCGACGTGTTAATACTCCCCAAATATTCTCAATGAAGTTTTGATCCGGAGATCAGCCTGAGGCAGCCTTACCCGTTAGAGGGTTAAGGAATAGGTAAAATAACTCATATTTTATGAAAAATCATCAGGATAACATTATCCTTCCTGTAATGGGTATGTCATTCATTTTTATTTTATTCTTTAAAGAAGTGGATTAAATTAGTATATAGAATATTGGCTCTTAAAACAAAAAAATTACAAAATTTTTTTTTGTAATCACAAAAAATTCGAATATCTTGAAAACCGTTAAAAAATGTTTAAGGGTTGGTTCTACAATCTTAAGCGTAATAAAATTTTGATTCAGCATTCATGAAGTAGTCCTAAGGGCGTAGTTATAATAAGTCGTTAAAAATTTTGTGTAAACTATTTTTTTTTTAAATTTGTATGTAAATTTTCATTCAAAATATTAAAAAAAATTGAAACTTTTTGCGACTTTAAAAATGCGATTTCGTTGAAATGTGGAACATACGTTAGTGTAGTCCATACCCAACGATCCAGCCGTAAAGAACACAAATCGGACTATATCTAGTTTCTTGATACGATTTTGTAGCACCTTAATGTGTATGTATTTAAATGTGTGTACGTATTTGTGTGTAAAATATCTTGCTTAAGGCTTTTGTAACAGCTGGGTTTCATATTGAAAACATAGTTTTTAAAGAAAATTATTATAAAATTACATACATTTTTTTGTTTGCTATTTAAGTTTTGTTATACAATATTTTTATTAAATTTTTATAAATATTAATGTTAAACTGACCTACTTTTTCATTTAATAAGTATTTATTTAAATAAAACAAAGTCAAACAATATATAAAAAGTTTAAAAAAAAAATCTGCATTTATTTTTGTTTTATGACAAAACATAAAATGTAAATACAAATAAATGTTTAAAAATTAAATTTAATGTTGTTTGATGATTAAAAATTTAACTCAATTCATTTGAAATTTTCACTAGGGAACAATTAAATATGATAGATTAGTTTTGGTATTATACTAACAATTTAGTAATTTATATTAAAAAAAAATATATATAATAAATTATTTCAATTAAAATATAGTTTTAGGTATATTAAAACTAGGTCATATAATATTTTGTGTGTGTTTGATTTAATGAAAAAAATTATATTAAACCATGAACTTATAAATGAAACATTTTTGTGGCAAAAATGTGTAATAAAATTTTAATTTTGCAAAAGAAATATATCGCCTACCTTAATGGGATATAGAATTATATTTAGCTAAAGCTTACTTTTATGATAATACAAAAAAAACTTTAAAAATGTTTTAATTTTTGTGTTATAAATACTCGTACAAAAATTGTTTTTTCGGACTTTCTATATTTTCGTATGTTTAGTCAGAATATTCTTCTACCTCAAGTCCAAAAATCTGATATGATATTGTCATAATAGATTTTATTTGTTGCTTTTAAAAAGGATTGATGATAGACAATAAAATTGTTTCATTGGCATCACCCAAATCTTCAGTTGTCTGCTTTTTTATATTTCTAACTTATAATATCATTTAATTAGTTACTTTAACTAACTGCAAGTTGTACATAGAAAATGCAACCTTTGGTCGCCTAATCTCAAAAAAATATGGGGTCAAAAGTTCATTAAACTTCAAAATTTGGCCCCTCTAAAAATTGGAAATTTATAAGTACGAAGGCCAAAGTTTTGACTTTTTTCTTATTTCTAACCTACAATACCATTTAATTAGCTAATTTAACTAACAGCAAGTTGTACAAAAAATATCAACATTAAACCCCTTTAACTTTTTATTGATATTTCTAACTTGTAATATAATTTATTAGTCAATTGAACTAATTACAATTTGTACACAGAAAATTTAATCTTTGGCTCCCTTCATCCTTAAAAAAGGATGGGGCAAATAGTTAAACCAGTAGTCCTCCCTGTATCGTAAGAATAAGGAATTCCAGGTTCCAAAGGTTGGCTTTTTTTGATATTTGTTAATCTTAAGGTTTAATAGTCTATTGAACTAAATTTGAGTTTTACACAAAAATTTTACTTTTGACAATAATAAGGGATCAAATAACAGGGACCAAATATTTTTCTTTTATAGTATTTTTTACAAATGTCGGGGGTCAAATATTGGCCTTTACTGAATTTTTTTAATCCATACACTGAGAGAATTATCTGCATTGCATTAATGAATTTTTGCGTTATATCTATTAATTATCACTGGAACTCGTCGGTTAAAACTTTTCATTAAATTAATGCAGTTATTCATAAAATTTTAATTTAATTTATTAAAAATTTCATGCGCCAAACTAAATAGTTTTATTACATATCGTTTCAATACAGTTATGAAGCTTTTTCATTAATTCAAAAAAAAAAAATGCATTTACTTTGTGAAGAAAGCTTCATTAGTTTAATGAAAAAGATTCATTAAAACTCGTCGACGATCTTATTATAATGATCTCATTATCTCTGCCTAGTATTAAATAAATTAAATGTAAGTCTTACTCAAAAAATTCAATTTAAATTTTTTTAAATTTGTACAAAAAATTAAAAAAATAATTTAGTTTAATTATACACAAAGAAGTTATTAATGATGTTGGAACATTTATAATCATATCTCGAACTTAATTGTTAATCTTATATCATTTAATGTCATATATAATTATATCTTATGTTGTATTATACGTAGGCACCATACATAAGCATATCTTATATCGAACAAAAAAATTTTTTTTAAGATAGTATATATTATATCTTAATTTATATATCTTAAAAGTCACTATATGTGATTACGAATTATGTTATATATGAGAATGTATTATTATATATGACAATAGATCTATCATATCTAATTTTATAAAGATCAATATATAAAAATATATCGTTATATATAAGAAACTTATAAGCATGACACCATATATAATCACATACTACAATCTATTTTAAGACGAAAAACAAATTATTTTAATGCCTACACTTTCGTTATATATAAATTTCATAAGGAAAACAATTTTTGAGATCCTTACGTGTTCCTTAACCCTTTGACAACCATATATTTTCCGCCAGAGCTATTTTGATGTTCGTTATTTGTGACTTAATAATACGGAGAGAGAATTCCTTGCACGAGTTTTAATGGAATTTTTTCACTAAACTAATGAAGCTTTCTTTACAATGTAAATTAACAATTTCTTAAACTTTATGATAAAGCTTTATAGTTTTAATAAAACTTTTTCATTCGCCGTGTGAAATATATATAATAAATAATATGACAGTTTTCATATTTTTATTTTAAACTGCATTTATTTACTAAAAAGTTTCAATATACGAATTCCAGCGACAATTCATAGATCTAATGCAAAAATGTATTGATATAATAGATATAATATGCTCAGTGTAGTTACGCTAAATTTTGCATTTTGAGTTTCTTCAATAAAGATTAATTTTTAATCTAACTTTAGGTACTTCTGCCTGTGGTCGTTAAATGGTTAATTATATATGTATATATATATTTAAAAAAGTAGTATTTTATACTTTACCAATTTTCAATTTTACTTAAAACTAGTGTGCATTTACCATGTACCGGTATTAAATTCCTTACTTTAAATGGATTTTTCTTTTTATAAATATATATAAAAATGTCATTTACACTCATACGTTTATTATATAGTTTTATATACAGTGAATGACAATAAAGTGGAAGCAACATTCCACTTACGCAAATGTACAAAAAATTCTACATTATCAACGTCATTAAACAGATATTTTTATAAGCTATCTAATGATATAGGAAAATTGATTCAAAAATTGCTGCTAGAAATTCAAGCCCACTATAACAAAGTCCTCAAAAATATTGTCACTCACTGTATATTTTTTTAAAATTTATAGTGTACACTCTAGTTTTTATATGTCGTGTGAATTTAGTGTTAAACGAGATGATGCCTTTAACGTTTTTGTTTTGTTAAAAAATACAACATGAGTATGAAGTTGGCTGCTGCTGTTATTGTTTGTTAACAACTATAATTTTCATGTTTATGTTGAAGTTTGTAAGTCAAATGATGTTGAAACATGCTCACAAAAATAAAAATTATATTACCATGATTTTTAAGTGGTTTATATAAAAAAATATTTTTCATTAAATTCCAAAATATAAATTTGGCTACAAAAATGGCTTACA
The DNA here is from genome assembly GCA_021234595.1 of Delia radicum. NCBI lineage: Eukaryota > Metazoa > Arthropoda > Insecta > Diptera > Anthomyiidae > Delia > Delia radicum. The sequence goes on along the minus strand of CM037853.1, from coordinate 233,050,618 downwards.
CTGAAAAGTTAGGGAAATGCCTCAAGTTAAATATAAAGTAAACAAAATTTGTTTAAAATTACAAAACAAAAATTGAAAGTTTTATTATATAAACTTAAAACTACATACTTTTAGGGGAGTGCACTGTAAAGTTAAGGACAAATCAAGTTTAATATAAAGTCAACAAAATTTGTTTAAAATTACAAAAATATGTTTAAAGTCTTTATTATATAAAATTAACCCTCAAACCGGCCCAAGCCTTTTTGCAATGATATTTATGAAACATGCCTATTTTAGGCGATATGCCCCAAAATAAGTTTAGAACGAATCTAAAAAACTAATCCATAAAAATTAATACGTCTAAGCATGAATTGTTCCTCTTACCAAGATATAATTACAATTCAAAAATTACGCTTTTGTGCTTTTACTTAAGAAGATAGAGCGATTTTCGTTTTTAGAAAAATGCGAAGTTGAGCGAAAACTCACTTAACCCAGATAGCGCCGCAATTTTTTTTTTTTAAACTTCAATATTTTATTTTGAAACCTAAATCTTTATGGGATTCTTACCATTTTTTATAAAATAACGCTTTCGAGCCGCGAAGCTAAATAACAAAGCATAAACAATAATAATATAAAAAAATATGTACAGAAATGCACGTGCATAACGGCTCTTTTCTCTCATTTGTCAGATGTTCTTTTAAAAGGACGGTTGCGCCAAGTGGGTTAAACTTCAACATATATTGACTAAAATTTCAGGATTTGTCCAGCCTACTTAATATAATCTTTCTGTTAAATTTCATAAAAATTCGTCCATACGAATTAAAGTTAAGAAAATGTCCTTTACATGTATGCTTTTGAAATCCTGTATGTCCTTGGACCAAAACTAGAGGGTTTTTTTAAAAATATTAAGCTTACATCTTTGTGTTTAGTATCAACGGTTTGTAGCCTACATAAATATGTGTTCAAGATTTTTGAAAATTGCGTTCATTTAGAAATATTTATTTTTTGAAATCTTAACTTTAACGCCTTCTCATTTGGAAACCGTAACACTCATGCAAAAAATTACTTCATAAAATATGTTGTCAATTTAAATTCCTATTATAAAACACAATTTAAAATATTCCGCCTGGAAACGGGATTGACGGTTAGGGTGTTAAAAGCTAAATACTTTTAGGAAATTACACTGAAAAGGTGAAATGAAAAGATAAAGTTTAATATAAAGTAAACAAAATTTGTGAAAAATTATAAAAAAATTTTAGACTTTTTTATATAAACTTACAAATTTTAGTGGCTTACACTGAAAAGTCAGGGAAACACTTGAAGTTTATTATAAAGTCAACAAAATGTGTTTAAAATTGGAAAACAAAATTTTAAAGTCTTGATTATATATATAAACGTAAAATTGTAGTTGTTTTTAATTCGACCTTTCCAATTTAATTATAAAAATAAAATGTTTGAGCTCGAGGACTGGAAAATTAGATACTTTTAAAGATTAAAAAAATATTATTCAACACATTTTTAATATATTTCCTCAAGAGTATTTTTTTTACATATGTATATGTATAACATTTTTTCAAGCCCCTTAACATATGCAACATTTTTTATATATTTTGTTTTAAAATTGTTACAAATTTCTTTAATTTATTATTTGTTTGTTCAGTGTAAATGTGTCATTAAACTATTTCCTTCTTATTCTTCTTCTCCATACTGGGTTAATGTTATTTTAATTAAGTTTTGTGTGACTTCAAAAATATAAAAAAAAAATGTCAATTGAAAAATAGCAAACTGAAAAAATTTAGTATAATAGAATTCTTTTTAGGTCATAAAATTTGATGTTGTTGGTTTATATTTTTGATATTTTTGTTTTATTAAATTATTTGTCATTTTCTCTGGCTTAAAGGTAGTATAATATATATAAAATGTTTGTTTTCTGGTCTATAAAAATTAATGAAGTGTAAATTTGAAATGTATATATAGAAGGAAATCATTAGTGATTTTCTTTTGTTATGCGGTTCGGTATACATTTATAAGCTTTCTTTAAATTTAGAAAATTTTCGTTATAAACATTTAAGATTGTTTTTCTCTTTGATTTTATAATAATTTTCTGTATCTTTTAAAAGAATATTTTGCTGCTGTAGTTTTTCAGACTTTTTGATCGATGTTATTGAAATTTTATTTGTTTGGCCTTTTGCCTTTTGCCATTTTCTTATTTTATTATTTTTTACTTTTTTATATTTTAAGTTTAGTTTAACCCTTAACTTTTGTTCTTTTTTTTAGTATTTTGATTGTTAAAAAAAAAACAATTTTCAAACAAACTTTTTTATTATGGCTTCTGGGAAAGAAATAAAACAAAGCAAAAAAATGTTGAAGATGAAACAAAAAAAAGTTATTTGAAGGTGATTGATTTTAATGTTGATAAAATGTTTTCTCTTTTCGATACAAATTTTGAAGAATAATGTAAAAATAAGCTATTTTTAACCAAAAAGCTTAAAGATATACTTTAATTTATTTTTTAAGATTTTCTTAAATGTAGGCAATACATTTAAAAAAAAATCTTTTCTTAAACACTAACAATATTTAATATCAAAAAATGTAAAAAAGCTAAATTCGAACGAATTTAGGAGAATTCTATTAATGAATAGTTCATAAAATATATGATTTGTTTTAGATGATTTCAATTAAAATTATACATTTTTATGAAACTTTCTGAAAAGCGTTTTTTTAAACAAGTTTCATAAAAGAAATGTACTTTATGGCGAAAATTTTCATTTATTAAAAGAATTTTTTTATTGATTTGATATGCTAAAAACCTCTTAACACTTGTAAAAAATAATGAACTAAAAAAGTTTGGAAGAAAAGCATTTATTTAAATTAATGAATTTTAATGAAAAAATTCATTAATATTTTAAAAGCTTTAATATAAAACTTCTACTAAATATTTTTATTTGTTTTAAGAAATTTTTCGATTAATGTGTAAACTAGTTTTCATTAATTTAATGAAAATTTTTAATAGCGAAGTTGTCGGAAAATTCTATTTATCGCTTTGTATAAAATGTACGGCAAAAAACTTTTTAATAGAAATATTGAAATTAGTGAATTTTTGTGAAGAATTTAATTTTATATAATTATTTCTAATATGATAAATTTTATTTGTTGCTTTTCAAAAAGTTTGATCATTTTCATGACAGAAAATACAATTGTTTCATTGGCATCACCCAAATCTTCAGTTGTCTGCAATATAAAAAGACTCAAACCGAGAAATTGCATACAGCAGACAAAATAAATTCTATGAGAATCTTTTTGTCAGCCAGCTCTGGTAACCCTAATACAAAAATCATACTATTTGAAAAAAAACAACAATATTACATGTCAATATAATTTGTATGTCAGTACATGTATATGTGTTTGTTGAATTACAATTTGTAAAAACTACATATATCCCAACAAACTGTGTTTGTTGAGAAGAGTCCAAATTGCTAATTGTTCAAAAATGTTTTAATTTTTTTTCTATTGCAGACAACTGAAGATTTGGGTGATTCCAATGAAACAATTGTATTGGTTATCATGAAAATGATCAACCTCTTTGAAAAGCAACAAATAAAATCTAATTTGGCAATATCATATTATATTTTTCGACTTGAGGTAGAACAATATTCTGACTGAATATATGAAAATATGGAAAGCCCGAAAAAAACAATTTTTGTATTTTTAATACAAAAATTAAAACATTTTTGAATTTAATTTTCTTTACAAAAAGCTTAATCAAAAAACAAGTTTCATAAAATCGATTAATATATTTATTAGTATTAGAAAAATTTTAGTTTATTGTGTAAAAAAAGTTTAAACAAATTAAAGAAAAGCTTCAATAACTGAAATAACAAAAAATTATTTTTTGAATAGAAGAATACAAAAATTTCATTATTGTTCATTATTTTTAAGAAATTGTTGGTTTATTTTGTGAATAAAATTTTTATTCATTTAAAGCAAAAAACCATTGTATTTTTATACAAAATTTAATTTTATATATAAAATGTTTTATAAAAACGAATTTTATAACAACATTATTATTTTCCAGAATTTTAATAAATGTTTCGTTGATTAATTTAAGGAACAACTTCAAAAGCTGAATTGACAGAAAATGCTGTTAGTGCTTGTAAAAAAATGTTAGACCAAAGACTTTCTAATAAAAATATCGAAACTTTTCATTAAATTAATGAAATTGTTCAGAAATGCAAAATTTCAATATTATTCATTATTTTAAGAAAATTTTAGTTTGTTTTGTGAAGAATATTTTCGTTCTCTTTTCGCTACAATGCGCCGAAAGCCATAGTAGCTAGTGCTCGGTTAGGGTAATAGTATATAATATCGCACACCTAGTTGAAAAGTAACTCAACTCAAATTTTTATTTTTCGGGTTTATATGCTTAAACTATGCACAATACATTTGTTTATCTATAAAAAAAATATCAGTGTATTTTGTTGTTGTTAAATGTTGCTAAAAAACAGTTATAACTTTCTTTATATTTCATTTGGTATAAAGTTGCAAATATTTTTTTTCGAATTCTGAAAAATTTTAAATTTTGAGTTGAGTCACTTTTGAATTATGTGTGCGATATGTAATTGCAATTGAATATTAATAAATAAAAATAAAAAAAAATTAATCTTAAAGAGGAATTTCATTTTACATGCAAAGATTACAAATTATATTGATGAAATTTTTCAAGAATGAAATATTTTATACTATTTATGAAGAGTGCTTAAGAACTATGAATATATTCATTAAATTTGAAACATTTTTCGTTTAGCTTATGAAATATGTTTTCATTGATTTAAAGAAAAGAGTTAGTAGCTGAACTGACCAAAACAATTTCTCATTGAAAAGTTTTGCAAACAACATATTTCAAAAAAATGTAGACACATGTTGCCTAAAAAATGTTTGTGAAAAAACATTTTGAGCAATGTTTTTTTTTGCGTTTAAAGACTAATAAAAAAAACTATAAAAAACTGTTTGATACGGTGTAGATTGACCAATTTTACAGATCTCTTTACATTAATCTTTGCGATTTTTTTAATTTTTTTTTGTTTAAGAGAAGTGTATTTGCTAACAAATATGACTTTATGTCACTTTGACTTACATATAGAGAATTTTAGTAGACGAAAAATAATGAAAATAATGAACTAAACTAATGTACGAAAAATTTCTTAAAACTAATGAAAAGCTTCATAATTTGAATGAATGTTTAATTAAAACTTCTTAATATAAATATAAAACTACATATTTCATATGGAAACTTGCATTAATTTAATGAAAAGTTTTAATGAGTTCCTCTGCAAATTCACTGCTTTATTGCAATCAAAAAAATTCATTAATGTTATGCAGATAATTCCTTCTCACAACATATTAATGACTTTCAAAGCATTCAAATCTACTGTATGAATAGTGTAGTTGAGACCATTTCAAATGTTGCGTCTATAAATTTTTGGTTATAACTTTTCAATATATCGACCGATTTTGTTTATTTTCAATGCCAAACTGCAGGCAATAGTAACAAATATATTTAGACCAAAAATAAGATGTATTTAGTACTAAAATTAGCCGTGATTGACAATTTAATTGACATAAAATAATGATAAACTATTTTTGTAGTGTATTAGAATACCTTTTATTAATATTTTTTTTTTTAAAACCCGTTACTTAAAGCAATATTTTAATTAATGTCTATTTACTGAAGTTGAATGTCCACATTGTATTCACACAGAAAGTTCAAAATTTTCATTTTTTTAGTACTTGTAATAACGCTAGTGCAAAAAAAAAAACACTCCTTAATCACTTGTCATTTTGGTTAATTCATTAACATCAATTTGTAAACTTTTTTCAAGTTTTCTTAGTTATATCTTGGTAACAGAAAATTATCTAAAATTTATTTTATATGTACTATGGAAGACCATAAAATATCTTTACAAATGGCAGTTAATTGTTATACCTTAATCAGATTTTTTTTTCTTTAATTTTTACGGAATGATAATTTTTATTTAAAGATTTTTTTTAAGTAAGTCATTAAGGAAATCAAAAATAATTACTGTAATATAATTTTCTTACCTTATAATTAAAAAAAATTATAAATAAATCAGGTTGTTAATGTTGCTTTTTAAAACCCTTTAATTTTATCGTTACTAAAGAAACAAACATGTTTTGACATAATGAAACATTCAAAAAAAAAATTACATTAATAAGATTGTTAACATACATCACGTATGTATAAAATTCACACACTCAAGGAAAAATTTAGTATTATTTTGGTTTAACTTACTCAAAGCAATCATATACATTTGTTAATAAACTTTGCGTTTGGCACCAAAATAACGCTGCAATTATTTTGCCATTAAGGGTAATTAACTTTTCTAAAAAAATAACTTGAGTTTAACTTTAACCACATATATTATATCATGTAATTTTGAAATTTATAACTATGATTATAACCTAAACTTTGGTTATTTTAAGAAATGTTATCAGGCCTCAAAAGTATGAATTACATAAAACGTGTTAGTGAAAAGCTTGTTAAAGAACTTTCACTATTATTATATATTTCAAAATTAAAAAATTTAGTGCAAAATATTAATTTAATTAACTCCTTTTTGACACCAAGTACTGGACCAAGTACTTTCATATATACAGCATATTTTCATATATTCAGTAGAGCACGGTTATAATGAACTCATGGGCGAATTAGTTCGTAATAAGCGAAGTTCGCTTTAAGCGAGATAAACATTTTTCAAAAAATTATTAAAATTTCAGGATTTTTTCTAAACTTCTTCTAATTTTAAAATTTTTGTTTGTAATTCTGAAACAATTCCTCCATTAAATTACGTTTCATACAGTTTTAAGTTCTTTTTAGTAAATTTGTAATTAAAAAGCTAAAAATTTTAAGATTTACAGCAGGATTTTAATTTTAGAATCTCGATTATTTTAATGTGTTTGTTGTAAACGTATTTTTATGAAAACTCGTAAAAGGATGCAAAAATTTAGTTCGTTATAAACGATGTTCGTTATAACCGTATTATTTTGTGTGAAATACATTAGCATATCCGTTGGGACCAGAAAAATCGTTCGTTATAAAAAAGTTCGTTATAACCGGTTTTCGTTATAACCGAACTCCACTTTATTTGCGAAGTTTGGTTGAAAAATAAGTAGTAGTTTTTTATACAAATATTAGTCTGATATACATGTTGTCACTATTAATATTTTCTGAGTGCACTAGTAGAGTTTGTAGACTTTTAAATAGCGTGACAAGCATGTTTGTTTATTTAACCCATTTTATACCAACCATTCCGTGGGAATTTTGTAACGAAATTTGGTAGAAAGATGCAAATTTTAGTTTTTGTACACTTATTGGGCCCTCTAGCGGTGGTATTCGCAATTTAAATTCGAACTTTGACGCTTTATATTCACTTAACGGGTTAAGATTTGTTTAAATTTTTTTTTTGGAAATACACAATTTGATCTATCGGATTTTCACGATTTTTGACACATTTTTAAAAATATTAGTGTTTTTAGGCAATTTTTTAAAATCGTAATACGGCAATAATGGTTAAACAAATTTTCAACATTTTTTGTTTCTTGGAAGAAAATAGCTAATTTTTCACATTAATAAATAAAATGGTGTAATTTCTGGTTAATAAAGTTTTTACAAGTTCGGAAAGTTCTTGATCAGATTTATTAATTTTTCAAAAAAATAACATACTGCACAGCAAATTTTTCTCATTGAAAAAGTTTTTCCATACGTCCCTAACCAAATCAGCATATAACTGCGGTCTTCTTTCTCTACATTAATATATTTTAAAAAAAGTGATATAAAAAATGTCAAAAATTGTATTTTTAATTAACTATATGGCAACACTGAAACAATAGTTTTTAAAATTTTTAAAATTATTTATACACACTCAGGGAACTTCTGCTTTAAAAATATGTGGGCGTTTGGGTTGTAATACAGTTTCTTTATTTTTAATGTAAATGTCAGTCATTTGTAGAACAAATTAAATGTTTTACTAATCTTGTAGTTCATTTAAAAAAAACAAACCACTTCAAATGACTGTTTTATGAGTTTACATTAATTTTTTAGAGTTGTTTTTTGTTATTTAAAAAACATAAAAAAATGTTTGTTTATTTTTTACTAACATGTGGTTAATTTTTACTACAATTGTAAGTAATTTTTTGAACATTAAAAAACAAATGACAATGTTAGTTGAATTTACTGAAATGTAAGTCGTCCTTTCTTTAAGTTAAATTTAATTTGTTTTTAACTACATTTGCAGTGGTCTTTGCCTACATAGTATTCTAAGTGTAGAAAAGATCTCGAACTATTACATGATTTTTACTACGTTATTATATCTCTTTCCTATCCAAAATTATCAGACCTTAAACTTAGGTGTTGCTTTAAAGCAACTGCAGTGCAAAATGGGTTAAAGTTTTAAGAAAAAAAGAAGTATTTTTTAAGATTTTTTTTCCAAACATAACATGGTATTTTAAAACAGAAATAATAATAACTAGTAGCAAAATATTTTAAAAATGTAGGCGTTAAATTGCTACCTTCAACTAATATATAAAGCTATTATTAATTCATGATAAAAAAATCACACAAGATTTGTTAATTAAACGATAAAGAAAAGTGCTACAGATAGAGAAAAAAACACCTTTAAATATCTATAAAATAAAAGATTAGAGTAATTAGAAATTTGTTTGCCAACAAAACTTCGGTTACTACTACTCAAATCGGTTAGTACAACTGAATATTGCGGTCTACAACAAAATTTGATTAATTCAACTGAATTTTATTTGCCACAACCAAAATGTTTAGAAATGACATTTGAATATGGTTGTACTAACCAAATTTATTGGTTGTAGCCACCAAAATACAATTTTCTATTCGGTTGGCACTTTATTTTTCTGTGTGTGGGCCTTCAAAAAACGCAATTTTTTTAAATTTTCAACTAAGGAGTGTTTCTTTCAAAGTTTCTTTAAAAAACCACACCCTGTATAGTTTTTTTTTTGATTAATTTTATCATTATTTTATGATGGTAATTTTTGTTGTTTTGTCATTTAATATTAAGGTTAAATATAATGTCAACATTAAATTTGTAAAAAAAACCCCCAGTTAGTTAAATAATCTAGGGGTCTTTTTGTATGTGTATTGCAACGCTCTAATGATTTTAATTTACTTTCGTAAAGGTAACAACCGTGTAAATTCTGATATAAGGGTTAATTTTTATAGATAAAACTTCAACAAGTGTAATTAGTTGTCAGTTAACAAAAGTAATATAATAAATTTTTAAGAAAAATAATTTACTTAACATAACCTTAAAAATTTAACTGTTGATAAATCGTCACTCATTTTAAGGTTAATAATATAGTACTAAATTTTATTTACAAGGAAAATACACAGTGTTGAACCAGTAGATTTTAGTGAGACTAGGATATGTTGTAGAGGACAAACAATTGTTTGAAACGGTTAGGGTTTTAAAAAGCAGTCAAGAATTATTCGTATTTACATTCCGATGTATAATTTACAATGAAACCAATCACTTTTCCAAAAAATGATGTGCCTTATTGGATCAATTATAATTTTTTTTTCGTATTGCCCACGATTTTCCATTAAAAAGTTTGTTACGAATGTTTCCAAAATATTATCCGACATGTTGGCGTCCACATTTTGAATTTTTAGAATCTGATTTCATATTCATACTCAACGACCTCTTAAACTTTTCGATAAATATTTGATACGAATCCTAAGATTTCAGTGGCAGCTTTATATTAAAGTCACGCGTAACAAAAAAATTTGGATGTGATCACACAAAATTATGTCTAAAATTTGAGTAAATCAAGTTACCCCAAGTAAAAAGGTGTTGTTATAGTTACATATTACTTTATTCAGTTATTTATAATAACATACTGCGAAATATATCTTCATATAACATCATGTGTAATTATATCTCGAAAATATATAATTACACATCGATCTGTATATGATTACATATGTCACATGAAATTGCATATGCTTGTATACAATTGTATTTAATTAGATGTAAATACATCACATTATTTGATACACTTGGATGACACTCAGATGCAATTGTATCAAACTATATCTAATTTCATCAAATTATATCTAATTGTATTAAATAATACCTACTTGTTATTTTCAATTTATAACGAGCTTTCAGCCTCCGTATATTTACAAAAATAAAGCAAATCAAACATATTAGCTAGGTTGAAACTAGTATTTCGATTTGGCTAAAGATCTCATCAGAACCCGAAGTTTTAGAAAAGCTAGAGCCTCCATAATAGGCAGAACTTTAACAAAAAACCTATTAATCATCAATTTTGCTCCACTCTTGTCTTCTTAGTAATCAAGCACGTGGTTAGGGTCTCTTCCTAACAATCATCATGACGTTAGTAAGCTTTGAAGACCAAACATGTTCTATTTATTTAAAAAAAAATTTTAGTTTTTACTCTGGCTCAAGTAATATGTTTTACAGTTTTTAAGTTCCAGTTAGGAGCTAACGGGACATTGTGAAAATTTTTTACAGTTTTAAAGTTCCAGTTTTTTTTTTTTAATTTTAACCAATACTCAGGGGATGCCCCCTACTCATGCAGTGCATTGTATTGATCAGAAAAATAGGGTATGGGAGGGAGGAAAGAGGGAGTAGTGTTTGTGGATATTTGGTTTAAATGTTTCTAAATTGTAAGTAACAGGGAAGACTTCTGCGGGAAGTTTGTTCCACATACGAATCGTTCGACTAAAAAACGAATTTTCTCAGTAATGCGTTGTGCGAAACACACGACAATCAACTACAAACGGATGTGCTTTACTAGATAAGCGAGTACTACGAATAAAACTCGGGCTCGAGGAATAAGTTCACTCATCTCAGATGAGCACCTCCCATGGTAATATCGATAGAAAAGTGTCACACAACCCACATTCCGACGATGCTCCAATGAATCAATAGAGTTGGATACACTACTGTCATTGATAAGCTTCACCGCCCTCCCCTGAACACGGTACAGAAGCTTCAGAATAGACACTGAAGCCCCTGCCCATATATGAGAGTTGTATTCCATTTTCGGCCGGATATAGCTGGTATAAATAGTAAGGAGATCGGATGGATAGGAGTTAACGGGACATTCTGAAAATGAAGCTAAATTCTTTAATAAATACATAATATATGTTGTAAAAAAATACACTTTCCCATATGTACAAAAACCAGTCCTTTATCCCGCCCATATTTATCCGATGGTAACAGTGCATTCTGAATGTCCTGCAGGCAGGATCAAAGAAGGGCTTGCAGTTTTTTTTTTTTTTTTAATACTTAGGTCATTACTAAACCATATGTAAAACATCTTAAAGTTCTAGTGTGTTTCGGCTTAAATTATTTTTTCTACGATATTATGATCGATTTCCAGTCTGCAAGTAATATTTGTTCACTTTATGGAATTGTTTTTAATTTAAATGGTTAATTATGACTTGTTTATAAGAAAAACAAATATTTTTCTATTAGAAATCCTCTTGAAGTTTTTTACAAGGGGTGTTGATTATTTAAGAACCTGGTTTAGAATATAGAGCGTTATAAAGCCGCAATTGACGACGGTATTACTGCAAAGTGTTAATAAATTATTTGTTAAAAAAAAATATTATACTTTTTCTAAGTTTCCGTTTGATGTAAGTTTAATTTTTTTGAAATAAATTTCCCTCTAATTCATATCACCTTGAATTGTTAACGCTTGACTTAAACTATTTTTAAGAGGTTAAAGTTAGCCTTAATATTTTTTTTGAAAAAAAAAATACATAAAATTTTGCTTCCTTCTTTTTTTACATTAACATCCGCTTTCTTAAGGTTATTTTTTATGGCCCAAAAATTTTATGACATGATTAGAACATTTTATGTGAAAATATATAAGAAGTTATAAATTTATTTTATAAAGTGTGATAACCGTTACATTATAAAAAAAAAGAAAGCAATTGTCTTTTTGTTCATAAATATTGATTATTTATAAAAAAAAAAAAAAATTGTAATAAACACTAAAATGAATTCAATTAAATTAATTAATTAAATTTCAAAAAGAAAAATAAACCTTTTGAATAAAAATAAATAAAAAAAAGTTATACACTAGTAAGTTAAACATGAACTTGCATGTCTTATCAACAATTTATAAAATACTAACACGCCTTCAGTTTTTTTTTCTTTTCTGGTTATAAATAAATAAAATAGTTATAAAAGATACAATAAAAAAAAAAGAAATGACCCTTCGTTCTTAGGTTCTCCTTTTTTTAAATTTTTTATATGAGTATTAAATCAATCAAGTGTAAAACCTCATGAAAAAAAAAAATAATATTACCGCACTGTTTAATTTAGGACATGATATTAAGTTACATATTGTGTATATAATAAAAAAAAAAAAAAAAAAAAAAAAAAAAAAAACTATGACTACCAGAACCAGAATATAGAATAAATTCATTAGGTCTTTAAGCAACCACCATCACATTCAACGAATGTCTTTCAACCATCATCGTTAGTCATCCCTACCACAATTTTTAACATCATTTACACCACTAATTTTTTTATTTTATCTTTATTGTGTTTTTTTTTTTCTTTTTCATTAATTATTAAAAAAATTAGAGCATATAGTTTTATTTCTCTTTAATTTGTCCACGTTTTATATATTACATTTTTTTTTTGAAATTAGTAAGTTTGAAATGTGTATATAAATGCCTACCCGAGTAAAACAGTTTATATAAAATTATATATGATGAGATATTTACAGCAAATGTAAGAGGATATAATTTGATCCGAAAATGGCTATAGAGCAATTCCATATGAAAAAGATCAAAATTGGCAAATTTTTGGACGACCCCTCTAGGATTTTAAAACAAATAGTCTCAATCGATTGCCCAGCAAAAAATAATGTACCTACATTTTTTTTTTTTTTTTATAGTGACTGGTTTAGTGGTGGTGTGCACCACTGTCATGTGACAAAATTGAAGAATTCTTCATAAGGGACCTCATTGAAGCTACTAAAGCGATCGCAACGAGTGATAGCTCGTTGGAAAGGTATTGAATCAGGCTTTAATTGAAAAATAAAATTTTCCTAATTTTTCTCAGAAATTTACCTTTTTCCCATGAAAATTAAATTTTCCAATGAAAATTAAATTTTCCGATTTTCCACAGAAGCTCCTAAATTTTCCGGCTAATTTTATTTTTTTTGGATTCCTCATAATTTTTGCTTTAAGAATCAGCAATAAAAAAATGGGCCCCGACTCCTTGTTTGGACAGGAGAAGAGCATTTAAGAGACCACCTTGTTCTCATTGTTTTTATATTTTTTATAATTGAATTATTTTTAATTATTTAACAAGAAAAATTAGGAAAATTTTATTTTTCAATTAAAGTTTTTTTTTAAAACAACTTTCAATGAGGTCCCTTATGAAGAATTCTTCAATTTTGTCACATGACAGTGGTGCACACCACTTTGCGCTGTGCATACATATATATATACATATATGTATGCGTAGCGCATACTTTAGGGACATGGCCAAAATTGTCGCCGAAATATGCAGTGTATAGAAAAAATTGTCCTCATCTTAAACGCTGTGCACAGCGCATACTCTAGAGACATTTATTCATTCCCCGCATAGTTTAGGGACATTTGCTTACTTTGGGGACTGTCCCCAAATTTTTCGCGCCTTTTCATACATCTAGCGTTTAAGATGAGGACAATTTTTTCGATACACCGCATATTTCGGGTACAATTTTGGCCATGTCCCTAAAGTATGCGCTACGCATACATATATATATATATATGTATGCACAGCGCATACTATAGCGACATTTATTCGTTCCCCCGCATAGTTTAGGGACATTTGCTTACTTTGGGGACTGTCCGCAAAGTTTTCGCGCCTTTTCATACATCTAGCGTATAAGATGAAGACAGTTGGTTCGATACACCGCATATTTCGGGGACAATTTTGGCCTTAATTTATTTAAATATAATATAATTACAATGTATATTACATCCTAGGAAAAAATTACACATTCCAAAAAGAAGGTGATGCCCACACTTGCTTACATATCTCATTGCCAAATTTAGTAACTGCAATACCAAACTCATTCCAACGATATAGTCAAAAAAGCAAGTAGTATTGTAATCAATTCTTTAAATTGAAACCAGAAAGCATGAACTCAATAACAAAGTAATTATTTACTTAAAAGAAACTAACAATGTTATTAACTTATATGTATAGCTTTTTGTACTCAAGAAGTAATCATATACTTTTGCTTAATACAAGGACGTTATTGGAAGTAGTTCCTAATTTTGAAAAAAAGAAGTTATACAATTTTAAAGAATTTATCTCATATAGTTTTTCAAACAAATTTTTACTTGCAGGAAAATAATACTAAAAACAGAAATTGCATGTTGCCTAAATTTTGTTAAACAGTGGTTAGGTATAAATTAGGGAAGCGCACGTGAGCAGAAAATTGTGATTGGAAGTTGAAATTACTGACGTTACCGTGAGTGAGTGTAAAAAAAATTTTCGAGGGTGATTGTGCTTGAGTCATATTTTTGTTTTTAATTTTGAATTGTTCTTTTTTTTTGAAAAATTTATATTTTCGTGGTTTATAGCTCCAAAATTATGACAAACCCATGTTATCATAACAATTCGATGTTTCACTTTTTAGGATTTTATTTCCGTATAAGTTTTGATCGTTATATTTGAGTGACCTAGGAGAATCCTTTTTTTTAAATGTAAGTTCTTCTTATTTTTTCTAGGGAACTATTTGTTTTTTTTTTTTTTTTGTAAGTACTTCGTAGTTTTACAATGGAACTATTTCTTTATTAAAAAATGTATGTAGTTCTTAAAAATATAAAGTAAATAGTTCTTCGGTAAAAAAAAATAATCAATTCTAAAGAATCAATTATTTTAGTCTCACGGCCTGTTAAAAGAATCGAGTAGGTAATCTAGTAAGGAATGCGTTCTGCCCAAAATGCTTGATTACAAACCCGCTTACCTTTTTGGAAATTTTTTGCTGGGATCTAATTATATTATATTTCATACGCTTAGGAAATTATGTTGGTAAAGACGACAGAAATTGTAGTCAAAAACAAATGAAATTTCATTTAAAGAAAGGACGACTTACATTTCATTAAATTCAACTAACACTGTCATTTGTTTTTTAATGTTCAAAAAATGACTAACAATTGTAGTAAAAATGAACCACATGGTAGTAAAAAATAAACAAATATTTATTTTTTTTATTGTTTTAAATAACAAAAAACAACTGTAAAAAATGAATGTAAAATCATAAAACAGTCATTTGATGTGAGTTGTTTTTTTAAATGAACTACTAGGTTAGTTAAAAATTTTATTTGTTCTACAAATGACTTGCGTTTACTTTAAAAATAATGAAACTGTATTACAACCCAAACAACTACATATTTTTAAAGCAGAAGTTCCCTGAGTGTACAATTACATGTAATAAGATACAAATAGATACATAATAATCCAAATATATTTATATTAAACGGTATTAAGTAACATATATTTGACCTCCATAAAACGGGTTCAAAATATAAAATGTATGATTGAAATTTGAAAATAACTTAAATTGAAAATGAAAATTATTCAAGTTCGAGGTTATACTCTATATTTCTTTATTAGGATATTGTCCTAACAAATAATCTATAGAGTTTTTTGTTTTCAAATTTATTATTTGACCCTTTCAGGAATGTGTTGATAGATATATTTCGGGAATTTTTCTAGGTTCCCATCATCAGAACACGTTTTGAAAGCGGTAACAATCCCATGCCAAACATCAAACATTCATATGAACTAGTTTACTCACTACATGAGAACTAATATACATATGAGTTTGAAGTTAAAGATTATAACCATTGATCAAACAATAAATTGAAAACTTGTTTGATGTGCAAAATCCACCTCTGGTGGATATTCAATACACGTTTTTTGTTTTTCTCTCCTTTTTATATTTTGTTTAGTTTGTAAACAAAACAGGGGAAGTAAACTAGGCGGTACTTTGCCTTTTATACAAGTTAGTTATAATTTTTATTAAAAATAAAAATCCTGAAAGGGTCAAATAATAAATTTGAAAACAAAAAACTCTATAGATTATTTGTTAGGACAATATCCTAATAAAGATATATAGAGTATAACCTCGAACTTGAATAATTTTCATTTTCATTGCACAATTAAAGGTCGAAAAAAACATAATTTTTATTTTTAATAAAAATTATAACAAACTAATAACTTAAATTTTTACTTATATTTTTTTATGTTTGTCAATATTAAAATGGCCCAGTAAAATACAAATTTCATGTTGCAGAACAACTAATACCGCATTATAATAGCATCTAACTTCTGTTTTACAACCGATTCTTTTAAAATGGAACAAAATTTAGCACATTTTCAATTCTAATTGAAAATGTTGTAAGTTTTGTTTCCATGCATATATAACATATAAAAATCTCATATTTTCTGTTGAATCGGAATTTTTATTTTCATGCAAAATAAAGTTTATAAAGAAAAAAAAAAACAGCATATTTATTGATTTGTAATCCAGTTATTGAACAAAAAAGGCGAAAAATAAAAAAAAAAAAAAAATAAATAAAAATCGGAATTTATATTTGCATGCAAAATACAGCTTATAACGAAAAAAGCAGCATATTTGGGGATTTGTAATCCAGTTATTGAGCAAAAACGGGTGAAAAATGGGGATAAATGGGCATTTTTGCGATTTTAAAGGCACTTTTTTCGGGTAGGATTGTTCCGCATTTTTTTTCTTCTATTCAATAAAAGAGATATTCCGTACGGTATAAAGAGATATTCCGTACGCTATACCGAGATATAACCGTGTTAAAATATAGAAAAAGTTCTTAAAATCCGCCTGCAGCCATAAATCCGTACGGTATAAAGAGATATTCCGTACGGTATACCGAGATATAACCGTGTTAAAATATAGAAAAAGTTCTTAAAATCCGCCTGCAGCCATAAAATTCGTATGGCCTTTAAATTATTACTGTAGCCAACTTGATAAAACGAATGATGCAGAAGTTATTATTTTTGGGGCTTCTTTCATGTGCAATTCTCAGAATTGAGTCCCAAAGTCATGTGTTGTACTCTGTTATCATATATAAAATTCAGAATAGTATTTTTTTTTATACATGATTGGATGTGCTTATACATGAATTTTTTGTAAAACCATTTTGAAAATATCATTCATTATATATAAATACATATTGAGACATATGCTATTTTATATGATCATGTATTTTTATATAAAATATCGTATCAAATATATCGTTATAAATATTATTTTTTACTCGGGTAGTGACAAGATTTGGTGGTGTATTATTCCTTATTATTTCAAAATATC
Source organism: Delia radicum (assembly GCA_021234595.1). Lineage (NCBI taxonomy): Eukaryota > Metazoa > Arthropoda > Insecta > Diptera > Anthomyiidae > Delia > Delia radicum. Next base: position 233,033,200 of record CM037853.1, on the reverse strand, counting down.
ATATTACCTACGGTCTTGTTTTTTAGATTTCATTTTTTTTTTTTTTTTTTTGGTTTTTAAGAGTATCATATCTTAGTATTATTGTCATGGTTGTGCATGTCAAAACTTGTTTACAAACAATATTTTTACTTTATAAGGATTTTTTTATTTTTTTTTTTCATATCAATTACAATGTTGTTTTAAGAATAAAAAATATTTTTATTAAGCGCTGATTTTGTTAGGTTTATTTCAGTAAAATTCCCTAAACGCAAATAGAACTTTACACACTTAAAGATGTAAAGTTTAGAATTGCTAAAAAAAAAATACTAACTCGAAGTTTTTAAACTGTCTATCCCATTGTGCAGGGCCGTAGCCAATTTGATTTGACCAAGTTTTAAAAAATTAAAAAAACAAATTTTTGGTTATAATATTCTTCAATAAAATTAGAAAATTGTGCACAGCAAAAAGTTGTAATTCTTTCATTTTAAAATTTTTTAGCCCGGCTTTAAGTTTTGCAAAATAATTAATAGTGAAAGGCTTGCAACTCCTAGCCGGGTTTAGCAATAATACATTCTAATTTTGTGGAGTTTGTGATGACCAGAGAAGATAAAAACCCAAAATCCATTGCGTTTATAGCACAAAAATATTAGAAAAAAGTCAACCAGTAGCAAAACTGCAAAAAAAGATGAAAAATTACACTTTTTAAGAGAAAAAGGGGGAAAAAATTGCGACAAAACAATTAAAGCAAAGAAAATATGAAACAGTCAATTTTAAAGCTCAAACATTTTATAAAAAAGCTGTTTTAAGCCCAAAGATACAAAATACAAAATGGCAAAATAAGGCAATATGGGTAAAAACGGCATAAGAAAAAAAAATGCAAAATGACAAAAATTATGGAAAGTTAAAAAGTTTGTGTTTGAAACATGGGAAAAAACTAAATTGCAAAAATTTGGGTATTCTCGCTGAATACAAAAAAAGAAAGGGTCCGCCAAATAACTTTTTTTTTTTGAACTCCTGAACCAATTGGACTTTGTATGGCGGCATACTAAGGTCTTTATGCAAAATTCGTCTCAATTATGTCTCCGAAATGTTCAATTGTTGAGAACGACGGTGAATTGATGTTGATGGAGCTTCACGCACACTTTCTGCCACAGCAGCAATATTCTCGGGTGTACGCAGTGTTTTTGGCTTTTCACGCTTTGGTTTATCGATGAGGATGCCAGTTTCTTTCATTTTTTTCACAAGAAAACGAACATACGGACCATATTCGTTCAGCGGAAGGATAAAACTAATTATAAGTCAAATCAGACATGAGCTAAGTGTTACCATTCACGAAATAAGCACTAGTTGAAAAAAAAGTTAGACGGCGGACCATTTATGAAAACAAAAAATTTTTTTTATATAAATAGTACAGTTTTGATCATGATGCTTGTTAGGAAAAGACCCTAAACCACGTGATTGATTACTAAGAAGACAAGAATGGAGTAAACTTGATGATTATTTGTTTTGCTTTCTGTTAAGGATCTGCTTTTATGAAGGTTCTAGCTTTTCTAAAACTTCGGGTTCTAATTTGATATTTAGCCAGATTAAAATGCTAGTATCAACCTAGCTAATATAAAAATATTACTTGAGCCAGAGTAAAAACTAAATTTGTTTTATCTAAATAGAACATTTTTGGTCTTCAAAGTTTAGTAACGTCATGATGCTTGTTAGGAAAAGACCCTAGCCACGTGTTTGATTACTAAGAAGACAAGAATGGAAAAAAAAAGAAACTATAAAGCTATAAAGTTAAAAAATAAATATTTTTTAATGACCAAGACCTAAATAAAAATTTGAACGAGCGCAGGAAAACTAAAAATAAAAAAAAAATTCCGAATTTTAAAAGATTGCTCTACAAACGGGATTTAAAAAATTTCAATTTAAGTGCCACGAGACACTTTTTTACAAAAAAAAAACCTTTAATGACAATAACTTGAGAAAGAATGTCAAAATTAAAAATGATCGCTAAAATTAAAAAAAAAAAAAATCTAAAAAATTTAAAAAAATCAAGTAGTTGGAAAAAATTTGCAAAAATAAAAAAAATTGCAGAAATTTTAAAATAATCGTTAAAATTTCAAAAATTTCTAGTTTTTGAAAAAAATTCCCAAAAATTTTAAGAAAAAACACCACATTTTTAATTACTGCAAAAATAGCAAAAATGGTAAAATTGAAAAAATCTTCGACATTTAAAAAAAAATACGACTGTTTATTTAATTTTGTCGATCTTTTTTAATTTTGGTGATATTTCTAAATTTTGGGTTCTATTCAATTTTTGGCGACTTTTTACTATTTTTTAGACTTTTTTAATTTTAGCAATCTTTTTTTAATTTTGACGATTTTTTCCCGATTTTAAAAGCTTAACAACTTTTAAATGGGTAGCGATATATCGTACAATTTAATGGCGTTTTCTATTGATTGAATATATTTTGCATTGTGAGTATTAAAAATAAAAAAATTGTATGTAGCTATTATGTAAAAAATATTACTTTAACTTTATAATTGTTCATCCGGTAGCAATAAATTAAATAATTTAGCTTGATGCAAAACGCTTCGAAATATGATATCTCAAAGTTAGTTTTTCCAAACGCAATAATTATCTAATATCGGTCGAAAAATTCTGGACTCTTGCATGTACTTAAACTTGATTTAAGTTGTTTTTTTTTAGTCCTCAGCTAAAAATTTGTTCAAGACTTTGAAAATTGCCATATAATTTTTGACCACTCGAACAAAGCCAAATTTAGATAAAATAAAAAAAATATTCTGTGTACACAATTCCGAAAAAAGTAAATTTCGGGACTAAATGAGCTAAATCGGTGAAGCGGTTCAAAATTTTAAGATAAAATATAAAAACACATAAATTTAGTTAAAAATTTTTATTCGCCAAATTTTCAGCAATTTTTTTCTTTTATTTAGGAAATTTTTTAATTTCTATTGTGTTAGTGACGAATTATCGACCTCAACAAACATAATTTTTTTGAAACAAATATATTTTTCAAAAATTTAAAAAACATATATATTTTTTTTTTTTAAAGAGTAGCAACACTCAGGAAATTCTTCCTATTAATTAATGAGTTGGCGAATTTATTGAAGCTTTTTGTTTCATAGCCCCGATTCATTATTTTACTTCGGTGGGGTTAAGTGCTATGGGAACACAGAATGTGGGCGCAGCGATACATATAAGTGATAGAAAACTCATACTTATTATTTTTCTAAATTGATGTTGTCGTCAACGGGAATCGAACCCGGGACCATCTGTGTAACAGTCCAACGCGCTAACCATTACACCACAACGCCCACAAGTTCTTACTTTTGTCGAAGAGCACCCAGGACTCTATTAGAATATCTTTGAAGGACATCGCCTTTACGTTAAAAACGAATGGACGAATTTTTATGAAATTTGGCAGAAAAAAGAAATTTAGTATTAGTAGCAAATCGTTTAAGTTAGAGCAAAATATATTAAAGTTAAGGCGCGTTTCACCCAATTTCGTATTAATGCACAACAAATATTTGTTAACTGCAGTTTTATCTTGATAAAAGTAATAATTTTTATCCATTATTATCTTTCTCTTTTTTAAACGTTAGTTCTCGAGATGTACATTTTGGCTCTCATCGCCCTTAGAATTCAACGATAAAAATTTTCGTAGAAAAAATTAATGGTTATTTTTTGTGACGAGGACATGGTATAAATTTCGTTGCAACATGGACTATGACCGTTAGAGAGTTAACATATTGTTGTTTGGGGGAAAAAGTCAAAAATTATAAAAACTTACCATATTTTAAATTTAAATATTAAATATTTTAAAATATTATTGTGAACATACCTGAAAAGAGACAGAAAATATTTATGAATTAAAAAATTGTAAAAAAATATATAATTTTGTGTAAACTTTTGCATAATGAGTTAAAATTTAAAAAAAAATTTTCGCGAAAAATTATAGAAGCTTCATCCATACCCTCCAATGGTATTTCCACTGAGGAAAGTCGAAACCAAACAAATATGTGTCCTTTGAAATATTGGACTTGTCGTAATAATTTTTGATCTTTTTTAATTTTAAAATTAGTACTGAAATATAATTGTGTGTCTAAAATGTTTATATGTATCAATATCTGACTTAACGTTTGAAGGTTTTGACTTGAGATTATAAAATAATTTTTACCTTAACCATTATTTACAATATTTCGCTAAACCTTAAATAGCAACTTCAGGGCGTATTTTTTTTTAACACTGAATGTGCCACTTTATCCTCAAGGGAAGACCTTGATCATAAAATAAGTTTTAAGTCTAACCACAGAAAATTGAAATTAAAATTCCGATTTTGCTTTTAGGACTGACATAATTCCAACAGAATACGTTAAAAGGACAACGTCTTAACTTAACTTAACTAAATATATTTCATAGAAAATTGTATCATATACTTTATAAAAAATTATATCAGTTCCATTAAATGAAATTTATATGTAAATTAATAGAGGAACTATTCGGCAATGATTCGGTATTCGAATCCACTATTTGTGACATCTCTAGTTATTACACGAACAAGGTAAAATTTAAAATAGGCGCATCAAATTACATATACTTGTTTTTAAAATTTTATGAAATTATATATAATTTAATACAATTGTTGAGAAAAGCTAGGAACTGTTTTTAACAACTCTTATCCAATAATATTAAATTATATCTAATTCGATACAGTTATACCCAACATTTTTTATGGTTACAAAATTCGGATGTATAGTTGTATCTAACATACATCAAATTGTACAAATTTGTATCTAATTTCATCGAATTCGATCTAAATAGATAAGACTGTATCGAATTTTATACAATTTGATGTATTTTAGATACAATTATATGTTCTCATTTTCGGATCAAATTTGATATCGCATATCTAGTTTATATATAATTTAATATAATTTAATATAATTTCATATAATTTAATGTTGCCCCATTTAAGTTTTTTTTCTTGGGTTGTAGGTATTTAATTGGGTTTTCTAGATAAATTTTGACTTTTTCACCATCATCGCCTAAATTAAGCGAAAATACCCCATTTTTTTCTTTTTAATTTTCATGGCAAAATCATTATTATATTATTTTCTTTTGCAATATCAATTTTATTGCAAACATAAAGTTAGTGCATTTTTAACAAAAAGTTAATCTTTCATTTTGCATAAATAACAAAATTAAAACTTTAATCTTTTTACAAATTAACGGTTTTCAGATACCAAAAAATAAACTTTTGCCAAAATGTAGAAAATTTGCTTACATATGCAAAATGAAAAAAAAAAAAAAATAGAAAATTTTTAAACTTTTAATTTGTGGACATTTGATAAAAGTATTTTTAAACTAGTGTAAAGTTTATAACACTACACAAATTGAATATGCAAAAGAGGTTAAACAAAATCTAGAAAGGATCAATTAAATATAAATTTTAAAACGAGTTAAAAAAACAATTTTTCTACAAAAACGTTCAGATAAATGTCAGTAAATTTTCAATATTTCATATATAACTTTAAGGGATTTTTTTTATTTTTATTTTTCTAAAAAGCCTTACCCTTTCTTTCTAAGCTTTAGACTATTCTAAATAAAACTAGTAAAACTTTAGGAAAAAAAAAATTAAAAGTTAAGGGCCAGCCATTATTAATCATTGTTGAAAAACTAACTGACATGTTGTTTTTTTTTCGAACAACTTTCGTTAGTATGAGTTAAAGAAGTATGTACTAGGTACTGTGTGGTAGTGTTAGTAGTATACATTTTAAACTTTTTCCTTTAAACTTCCGTTTTAGTTTTTTTGTTAGAAGTAATACTATTTTTTCATTTATCGTAAGAAAACTTTTATGGTGTTTTTATTTTTACACTCTACCACTACAACTAGCAGCAACAAATCGAAGTTAAATATTTTTATTTTTTTTATTCAGTTGCTGTGAATTTTGAGCTTCATTTACATATCGTTAAATTTAAGTTATCAGTTTTTAGCACACCACTATTACTACTACAATACTAACAAAAACAACAACAGAAAGTATGAAAAAGAAGGAGTTAAATATTCCACCCATAAAAAAAGAAAATAAAATAAGTTTTGAATTGGTTAAAATACACTTGGAAAAAATATTGGTTATTAGCAGGGATAGGAACTTCATGCACTAAAAAAAGTGTTTTAAAATATGCACTAACAATTAAAAAAAAAATATGCACTTAAAATTTTTGTAAAATCGATAATAAGAAAATCCGAAGAAAAATAACAAAAAAACGTGAAAAGAAATGAAAGAAATTCAAATTAATTATTTTTTTTTTAATTTTATTAATTAATACTCATATACATAGGGTGATTCACAGACAATTAAATGTAAAGCCAATCAAACGCTGTATTCACGTTATTTCTCCTTTTAATTACGTATTTTACAAAAATACATTTGTCACCAGTTTTTTTTTTTTTTTTATTAATTAATAATCATATAATTACAAATTATATACTATTACCCCAACCGAGCACTAGCTACTGAGGCCCTAGGCGCGTTATATCAAAAACAAACCAGTGCCTCTGGTGGGAATCGAACCCACTACCCCCGCACTGATAAGCCAGCACGCCTAGCATACCGGGGCACACTTCAAATTAATATTTTTCATGTTTTAAGTTAATTTTAATAACATTTTAAAGTTAGTTTGTATTGTTTGATATATTATCTGTCTACGTTTTGTACAATTAAAACACTATTTAATATATTTATATGGACAAATTCTCATTTTTCCCAACTTGGATTTAAAATTTAAGAGAACACTTAATTGGGTTTAAGCAGGATGGATCATTTTTAATCTCTTTGATCGTTGTCGAATTTTAAAATAAAATATAAAGTGATTGTTTTACAAAAAACTAAGAAAAATTATATAAAAATATGCAAATATGCAAAATATTACTTCAAAATATACTGCATTTAAAGCAAAATAAGTAACAATATGCTATAAAAATATGCATTTAGGCTAAATATGCAAAAATATGCAATTTTAGCAAAATATGCAAAAATACGCACTAAGAAATCGATGTCATTTTGAGGCAAATTTTTGATTCTCAAAGATAATCTGTACTTATACTTAAGAAAAAAATCATGAATTTTCATGAACTTCCAGTCTCTGGTTATTAGTAACAGAAATTGAAAATTTTTAAGGAAATTTTTTGATAAACAGCAGACAGCTTTGAGCTCCCGATAAAAAAAGTTATTTCTTAAATATCACATCATATCTTATTTGGTATAAATAGATCCTTAATCTTATCTAAGTTCATCCAAATACATTACCGGATTAAATTATATCAAAAATCATCTCAAAATTTGTAGATCTTATAATTTCTAATTAAGATCCTGATAGATACCAAAATATCCCAAGGCACAAATTAACATCAAATTGGATCTATTTATATCCAAATTTTTGGTGAATCGAATTATATATTTTGAGATTATATTGAATCTATTTAAATATCATGAAATATTTAATTAAGATTCAAATTAGTCATTAGGCTCATATATAAATATGTATGCGGTATTATATATGGAATTATCAAACCATATCTCGAACTTAATTGTTAGTCATGTGTCCCCGAGTAAAAAAAAAAATATATACATAGTATTATGTTTTTTCGTCTTAAAATATATTATAATATATTATTATATATGGTGTCATACATAGCCATATATTACTATATGTTTCTTATGTGTTAATATATGTGTTAATATATGTATATAACGGTATGTTATTATATATTGCCCTTTATAATTAGATATGAAGCAAACTTGCTATACATTATAAATAATAATAATACATTTTCATATATGTATAACATAATATTTTATTTAAGATATCAAAAATATTTTTGTGTGTGATCTAAGATATGCTTATATACGGTGCCATATGTATAGTGCAACTTAAGAAATATTTATATATGAAATTAAATGATGTGAGATATAATTATGTAAGACTTCATATGTGACACAAGCTTAACAATTTGGTTTGAGATATGATTATATATGGTCCAACATGATTCATATTTTGCATGCGTATAAGATCTAACTAGATATTGTTGTATATAGCAGATGTCTAAATAATTTTTCTTTATATTATTTAAATTTTATTAAAAATTATATATTTTATGCGATTTAAAAAATTCAGTTTAATCTCAAAATATCTCATGCGATCCACCAAAAATTACTTATCTTTTTGGATCAAATTAGATCGAAATTAATCCCTTGCGATATTTTGGGATCTACCAGGATCTTAAATTAGATATTATTTGATCTCCCAATTTTGAGATCAATTGTGATCTAAATTAATCCAGTAATATTATTGAGAGATCTAATCGGATATTATTGGATACCCCAATTTTGATATAAACTTGGATAAGAATAAATATCGATCTATATCAAATGAGATCTGATTTTATATTTGAAATACAACTTTTTTCTGATCGGGTCATATATGGAATCTTATATAATTACACATTACATCATTTAATATTACATATAGTTATATCTTAAGTTGTATTACAATATATATAAGAATCTCATAAAATATATATTTTAGTAGACAGTATATATTATTATATCTTAAATTATATAGCATATATATGACAATATATCTATGATGTCTTATTATGTGTAGCATATATGTTTAATATCTAATTCTAAAAACGTCAATAAGAAATATATAGCTATGCAGGACACCATATATAGTAACACATCATATTATGTCCTTAGATAAAACAACATTAGAATATAAACAAATTTTTTACTCGGGTCTATTTAAATTTTTAAAAATTCCTACACTTTTAGAAAAAAGGAAGTAGAATTTTTTGCTAAAGCTACAAAAAATCTACTCACCTAAATATACTTTCTAGTTTAACTTTTAAATTCCTTGTTATATTCTGCTGTTTAAATATTTTACCAATTTTGCTAAAAATAACTATTTTTTATATCTTTTCAGGTATGTTCACAATAATATTTATTATAAAATATTTAACATTTAGAATATGGTAAGTTTTTATATATTTTGACCAGACAATAAATTGTAAATATTTTCTAAAGTTAAAGGAAGGTTTAAAAATCAATAATATTTTTTCATAAAAAATATATTCCACAAACCTCCTTTCAGCTTTATAAATTTAAAAATTTTTGTATTGATGTTTAATAATTTAACTTATTATGAACCGTGTGCAGTAGGCCGGGTCGATTTGTATGGAGGCAAAAAAATCGCTCAACGTTCAAGGAAAATCGTATTCTAGGGATCAAAATAAGAAACTTTGCAGAAGGAACCATACCTCTAAAACGAATTCTGATGTCCCGACTTTTGACCCGTAGGGTCAAATTGTGAAAAATCCCACTTTGACCCATTTAGAGTGCCCCAATCTAATCCAACCTTAATCGAATATAATTTATGCATTCATCTGCTAGAGCGTCTTCCGGAGAATAAATAGAGACCCTAATCTTGAAAAGACTTCTCGTACTTTCTGAAATATCTTAATCCCGAGATTTGTCCATTTTGCTATAAAAACACGGCTGAAAAGGCCCTCTTTCAACTTAAATTTTAACACCTTAACGGGCACCTAGAATGATGATTTGTGCATTAATCTGCTAGAGCGTCTCCCGGAGAAGAAGTAGCTCCCATAATCTTGAAAGATTCCTCCTACTTTCTGAAATATCAAAGTGGGATTTTTCAAAATTTGACCCTACGGGTCAAAAGACGGGACATCAGAATTCGTTTTAGAGGTATGGTTCCTTCGGCAAAGTTTCTTATTTTGATCCCTAGAATACGATTTTCCTTGAACGTTGAGCGATTTTTAAATCGACCCGCCCTAGTGTTTTTTAACGGCTATATTTTTTGCGGGATAAAAAAATTAAGTGTTTAAAAAACCCTGACTACAATAAAAAAAAAAGTATCTTCCAGAGTTGCCAAGTAATTTTTTGTATTGGAATATTTATCCAAATTATATAAAAAGGCCCAAAGTTGTAAATTTTTGATTATTATATTAATGATTAAATACTAAAATTTGTTTTTCTGCTAAAAACTAGTTCATCGATTTTATGAAATTTTTGAAAATCTGGCCGATACATTTTTAAAAAGTCAAAAATATTCCAAATTATATTTCGATTTTACTCAGAACATAACTTATGACTCATTTTTATTAAAATACAACTGGAATTATAAAAATTACAATGTCTGGGTCATTGTATGACGATAAAAAATTGGTAAATTTTCTGTCAAATTTACAGAATCCCACTAAAACAAAATTCTAAATGAAGTATTGTTTTTTTATAACTCGACAATTTCTATGCCGTGCCCTTAATGAGTTAAACAATAGCCCAATAAAGAAATCAAGTTATCTTTTGAAAAATTCCATGGATGATTCCAATCGACCGTGTGTGGCATGGTGCGCTTATATCAAAGCTTATTGCTTTTGGTGTCGGTAACGACTTCGCTCGCTTTGTTTCGAGCTTTCTCAGAGATCGCACTATACGCGTTGTTATAGATGGGGTCTCATCCGACGATCGCACTATACGCGTTGTTATAGATGGGGTCTCATCCGACGAGTTTCAGCTAAATTCAGGGGTACCTCAGGGTTCCGTTCTTTCTCCTTCCCTATTTCTCATTTACCTAAATGACCTTCTTGTTCAAACTTTCAACCCTATTTACTCTTTTGCAGATGACAGCAACATTTGTCATTCATTTTCCTTCGATCGTAGGCCAAGCCTTGAGGAGATTGGGGGCAAAAGGCAGAATATGAATGATACACTCAATTATGATCTTTCTACAATCTCTGAGTGGGGTCGTGCGAATTTGGTAGAATTTAATGCGCACAAGACCCAATGTTGTATGTTAACCCATAGGTCCGTGGATTTAACGCTGTCACCTGTTCAATTGGGTGGTATTAATATTGAAGAATCGGATACTCTTGATGTTCTGGGCATGAGGATTCAGTCTGATGTCCGTTGGAATAAGCACGTTTTCCAGGTGTCGAAAGAAGCATTCAAGTGTCTCGGTTTCCTGAGACGGTGTAAGAAGTACTTCACTCCTTCCGATTTACTTAATATTTATACCACCTATATCCGACTGAAAATGGAATACAACTCCCATATATGGGCAGGGGCTTCAAAGTCTATTTTGGAGCTTCTGGACCGTGTGCAAAGGAGGGCGTCGGCGCTCATCAATGACGAGAGGGTATCAAGCTCTATTGACTCATTTTAGCATCGTCGGAATGTGGGTTGTGTAACATTGTTCTATCGATATTACCATTTAAATTGTTCTGCTGAGATAAGTGAACTTATCCCCAGGGCCCGTATTTTCATTCGAAACACTCGCTTATCTAGCAGAGCTCATCCGTTTGTAGTCGATTGTCCAGTGAACCGCACAACGCATTACAGGGAAAATTCGTTCATCAGCCGTACTAGCCGTATGTGGAATAAACTCCCCGCGGAGGTCTTCCCTGTCACTTACAATGTAGCGAAATTCAAATCAAACAAACACTACTCCCTCTTTCCTCCTCCCCATAACCTAATTTCCTGATATCAACACAATGTATTGCATTATAGGGGGCATCCCCTGAGTGTTGGTCTAACGAAAAAAAAAAAAAAAAAAAAAAGCTATAGCTAATTTTTAATGGAAAATTTTCACGAAATTACAACAACTATGTGTTGTACTACAAAGCGTATGAGTATTAGCTAATCTAGAGGCAAACTTCACACTTGTCAACCCTGATTGTATTTAACAGTTTTTGAAAGCAATTTTTATTTGTTAAAAATTATTTTATTTCCCATACATTTTTCTAAGTGTATTTAAAGTAAAATTATAGAATAGAATGAGTGTTATATGGTAAAATGTTTAATATTCTTGGTAATGTGTCTACAGTGGTAAATTAAGTACTTTATTGATTTGAGGTTAGAGTTTTAAAACTAAAAGTTTTTTTTTTTTAGTTTTGAATGGTTGTGAAGAGTCCATACAAAGTAGAATTATAAATGTTTTTGAAGAACAAAATACCAAAAAAAAAAACAATGATTAATGACTTTTGATTATACAAAATAAAAATTTAAATGTTAAAATTTAGAAGGGTAAGTTTAATTGAAAATTTGTAGATACAGCTTTAAATTTAAAATTTAAGATAAAAAAGTAATATTATATAATCTTCTATACTGTGATCCAATGTTGTACAATTTAATATATTTAAAGTATGACATCATGTAAAAATAAAAAAAAAAATTTTAAGTTCTGGGAAAAGTACGTTTTTGTTTTAAAATCCGTAACCATCCTACTCAAAATTTTAATATCAACTCAAAAATGTTCATTAAAAATACCTATTAAAATTAGCTCAAATAAACATAACAATTTTTAATAACAAACTCAAAAATTTTAGTTTGACATAAATATTTTTGATTGCATAAAAAATTTAAATTTAACTTCTCCTTAAATTTAAATTGCACTCGTAATAATCGGCCTATACTATCTAGCCCCCTGAACTCAATTTAACAAATTTATTTTCACTGGATGGAATTGTATCAAATCATATCAAACTCAATGTAATATAATCCATATATATACAATACGAGCCATCAAATTTTATACACACGCAGAAAAAAGCCACGTTTGAATATGTTTGCAGGCAATTATTTATATATTTACAATGATTCATATTTTCAAACTTAAACAAAGATATATTTGAAATTTAAAAATTTTTAGATACTATGTTTGGGACATGCAAACATACATATGATAAACATATAAAGGGTCCGCTATCTAACGTTTTTTTTTTCAACTAGTGCTTATTTCGTGAATGGTAACACTTGGCTCATGTCTGATTTGACAGATAATTAGTTTTATACTTCCGCTGAACGAATATGGTCCGTATGTTCGTTATCTTGTGAAAAAAGTGAAAGAAACTGGCATCCTCATCGATAAACCAAAGCGTGAAAAGCCAAAAACAGTGCGTACACCCGAGAATATTGCTGCTGTGGCAGAAAGTGTGCGTGAAGCGCCATCAACATCAATTCACCGTCGTTCTCAACAATTGAACATTTCGGAGACATCATTGAGACGAATTTTGCATAAAGACCTTGGTATGACGCCATACAAAGTCCAATTGGTTCAGGAGTTCAAAAAAAAAAAGTTATTTGGCGGACCCTTTATTTGCAGCCAAACATATATATGTTTGGCGGTATACGGTTTTAATTTTTTCCAAACATATATATGTTAACAGGCGAATATAATTATATTTACAAGCAAACATGTTATATTAGAAACATGGGAAACGGAAATGTTTTCCAAACAAACGTAAATTACCAGCATTTATATTTCCAGCATGGCGTTTTTTTCAGCGTGTATTTCTTTGTTGGATCATATTAATTTTTTTTTAATCGGGAATAAATTAGATTTAAATAAATCTTTAAAGTTTGAAATTAAAAAAACGTGGACGAAAATTAATGAACATTTTCAGTAAACTAATTAAATGTTTCTTCATAAAGTGTATGAAAAATATTTTAAATTTAATGAAAACATCATACTTTTTATAAAACTAGTTTTTTTATGAAACTTCTTCATTGAGTGCATGAAACTGTTAATAAATAAAACGATATTTTCCATAAAATTGTATGAAAACTTGCATAAGTTTAATAAAAAGTTTTAATGCACGAGTTCCCGTGCAACTATATTACATCTATGCAAAAATTCATTAATAATTAGTGTAATTTTTTCTTAAATAATTTATTTTGAAAGTTATTTTAACAAATTTGAAAAATTTTATAAAAATTTGTGCAGTTTTTTTTATTAAAATTTTTATAATTCTCAAACTGAAACACATTTTCTTAATAACATTTAAATTTATTAGTTTATTATTACAAGTGTTTTAAGTTAAATCGAGAAACCATATTTCAAAAGTATATGCCCATCGGCTGTTTAAACATAATTTTCATTTTAAAGTCTTTGCTACTTTTTCAAAAGCAAACAAAAATCTGTCTTGTATTTTGTATAAATATTTTTTTAGGCTTTTAAAAAATTTTAAAGTTTCCATTTATTAAGTTTTTTGTTTTTCATTATAATCCCCCTTTTTCTAAAGTATTTAATAAATGCAATTTGTATAACGGGTACTCCATGAAATATTGGCCTTAAACTGAACTTAAGTCCACAGGGTTTTAAAAAATTTTGAAAAAATGTACACTTTACTATTTTTTGTGGTTTTGCTATTTTTACTTTTGGGCGTTGTGGTGTAATGATTAGAGCGTTGGACTGCTACACAGATGGTCCCGGGTTCGATTCCCGCCTGACAACAACATCAATTTAGAAAAAAAATATGTATGAGTTTTCTATCACTTATATGTATCGCTGCGCCCACCTTCGGTGTTTCCATAGCACTTAACCCCACCGAAGTAAAAATAATGAATCAGGGCTATGAAACAAAAAGCTTCAATAAATTCGCCAACTCTACATGAGGTGGCGACCAACAACTGTTCTAAGACTTATCATCTCGCGAAATTACAGTGTTGCCATGTTTGAAGCCCTTCATCTTTCACCACCTTTCATCTCTCCACTATCTACTTTCCAAAGAAAGTAACACATTAATTAATAAGAAGAATTTCCTGAGTGTTGCGTCTCTTGTTTTTAATAAAAAAAAAAAATATAAATACTTACTTTTTTACTCTGATGACAAATTCTGTTAAATCTGTTATTTGATTATCTAATTTGTAAATATAATTAATTTTTTGTTAATACAACAAAATTTACAAGTTTGATATAATTTTTATTAAAAATAAAAATTATGTTCTTTCGAAAAAAAATTTAAATTAAAAATTACCCAACAATGCAAATTGATTTCTTCTCACTCAAATGACTCGAAAAAAATGCGGCGTTAAAAATACAGTGCTGGAAAAATAATAGGGACGGTTATTTTTAAAATCCGATAGATTGCGTATAAAATAGTGCTCTTCAGTTACACAAATAATGAATTTGAAGTGAGAGCTTTTGAAAAAACTCTGATTTTTATAGTCAAAAGTATTTTGTCTGGTGTTGGTCCAACATTTAGGATAAAAGGCAAAATGTATTCTGGTAATTTCGTTGGCATCGCCTCAAATAAAATGTTATCACTCACAGGCTATGAAAATCCGATATTGTGTGAATTAATGAGTGGCAAATGCAATAATTCAGTTTGAATGGCTGAAATAGGTATAGGTGTGGCTGTAAATATCAGTTATGAAATAATTTGTTCAATGTTCTGTATCAAAATCAATTAGACATTTCTGGCTAATGGTAAAAAATAATCTAAAAAAGCATAAGGTAAAAATTTTAGCTTATTTTTGCGTTACAAATAGGTATTCTTTAGTATTTTATATCCCAGAAATTTGTCCTTATATTCCTTAAATTAACCCTCAAATGCCTGAGGCTGCCTTTTGTCCCGCTTAATTAAATTGAGCACAAATGCGTCGAATGAAAGTTTTATACTTAGAAATTGATATATTTCGATATAGAACTAATTTAGCTAAATGTTTTGGGAAAAAAATTTACGCGTCCCGTGCACGGTTGAAGCGCGATAAAACTTCAAAGTCCAAATTTTGTAAAAATTCAAAAAATAATTATTTTTTAAATAGCTAAGACTTCAAAAATCTAAAAAACAAATTAAATTTGACTAAAAACTCTTGATAATGAATCCTAGGTAAGATTAAAGCATTATATTTAATAATGAGTCCTTACTTTCGTCCAAGGACATACAGGATTTTACCAGGATATCTCGAAAGGAAATCCTCTTTACTTTTAAACTAATGGCTGGATTTTTTTGAAATTTGGAGTAAGGAAGGCAATAAGTAGTAGTAGCAAAGTGTTAAATTTTAGTTTACATATATTGAAGTTAAGGCACTTTTTCGCCCAATTTCGATTTTTTTCAAAAAGCGAAAACCTCCATATCTTATTCAAAAGAAGCACAAAAAAGTTTATTTTTGGATTGTTGTTATATCTTTCTAAGAACAATAATTTTTGGTAAAAACTTTTGTTTTACTTGCATTAGTTTTCGAGATGGATTTAAAATTTTGTTTGCTCATATCGCCTTAAGTAGGCGGCGAAAATCGTTTTTGTAAAAGCAATTATTATTTATTTTTCGAGACGAACACATGGTATGAATTTCATTGCAAAACAAAATTCAGGCATTAGAGGGTTAAGCAAAAAAGCAAAAATCAATTAATTGTTTCTCAAGTATTTGTATAATGTAGGTTTTCATATAGCAGAAAATTTTTAAATATTGCCTAATATTAGAATCGCTCCTATTTTTTTCCCAAGCAAATGGTGATCAATTTTAACAATTGTGCAATTCTACACAGAAAAAACTAAAACGGTTTTAATTATAAAATTTATTGAATCAATTAATATTTTAATTGATTTTGCACCTATCACGGAAATGATAATATTAATTAAAACTTTTATTGAAAATTAAAAAGGAAAAAAAGTTATAAATAACTTCTGCAAAAAAAAATATAATACTCACAAAAAAAAAAAAATATGTGTGGGAACGATACGTTGGTATGTGTGTTTTTGTTAATGCTGCGTCTGTTTGTATGTTTGTGTGTGTGCTTGTTTGTAAACTTCAAATGCATTTGGTACTTTATAATGAAAATTTTCTATTTAAGCTACAGTGTATGAAAAAATAATTTGAGAATTACGTCAATAAAAATATTAATTGATTCAATTAAATATTTGCTTAGAAACAAATATAAATTAAATCAAATCTTTAATTAGATATTTCAGGTTGATAATTTTTTCTGTGTATTCAATTCAATGAAACGAATCACGGAAATCTATTTACATAACGGAAGATCACTGTTTTATACACAATCTAAATCCGTTTATAACAAAGATTTTATCAATCTATTGAAATACAAGCAATCTTTCTTATTATTTTTTCCAACACTGTAGCACATAACAAATTCGGTTGTCCTAACAGAATTTCAACCAACCGAATTGATTCAGTTGCTGCAACCTCGTAAATTCGGTTGTCACAACTGAATTTGGTTGTTGTAATCGAATTGGGGGTTGTGACAACCGGATCCGGTTGTGAAAACCGAATTTACGAGGTTGTGTCAACCGAATCGATTCGGTTAGATGAAATTTTAGAATTTTTATGGTCGTTTTATTCAATATTTGCATGGAATGACCGATATATTTTATTTAAAAAAATATTTATGTTTGTTTTAGGAAAAACATACCAAAAAATACAATCGTACAATTGTGTGTTTTTGGTATTTTGTGTGATATTTTTTTGTTTTTCTTAATGTTTACTTTTGACATTTTAAATTCATTGTTTTCCTATTGTTTGAGGTTTTATTTTTGTTACTAAATATAATTATGTGGCAGCACGTAATATGGGAGAGGTTTTTTTTTGTTTCATAAAAAGATCAGGGAGATCAGTATGAAGAATTTATGTGTATTTTATGGCGAAGGGGCAAATTGACATATGCATTTTTTTTAAGGAGGGATTTTTTTTTTACGTAATTATGGAGCGTTAATTATTTTGAAGGTTTTTGAAGATATTAAATTGTGTGAAAAGAAAAATTTTAATAATTGTAGTTGGTATAAAATTTATGTTTGTCTATTATTTATTTTCAATTAGCTTTTGCTAAATCTAATGCCCCGTTCACACCTAAATGCTAAACATATATTTTACCAAAAACATGTATTCGATTACAAAAGTTAGTTTTTCCCTTCCACTCGTTTTGAAAATACTCGTGTTTTGCATTTAGGTGTAAATGTTATTTAAGCTAAAAAATCATTTAAGTTTGATTTTTTCATTTAGAGATAATATTTTTGCCTTAAAGCTATCATCTCTAGTTGTTATCGATATTTTGTCCTTCAAGTATTTACCTTTTTTATATTTCATTGTCACAAAATGTTCTTAGCAAAATTTAATTAAAAATAATTATGCAAAAAAATGTGCAATATTAACTTAAGGAAATCACTTTATAAACTAAAATACATTTCCGAGAATACTTTACAAAGTCAGTCTTTAAACGGGTTATCGAAATTTAGGTTTAAGATTTTTTGCTTCTGAAAAAAAAAAACATTAATAACAAACAAATAATGATTAGAACAAATTTTAATTTGAAATAATAATAATAATAAGCCATGACTAATTGCATTAATCAGAATTATGAAATAATTTTCATTTTAATATTTTTAATTTCAAGCTTATCTTGAATTAAAAATTAAAAATAAAATAAAATTAACCTTGAGACATATTCCAGTGATGAAATAATTGTTTATATAAAAATATTTTAATGTGTTTATATACAATAAATTGTTTTAAAAGATTTATTGTTTTCTTTAAATAACACTGTGCAACAAATTCAGGGTCACCGGTTGTATCCCAAATGAAACCAACGGGAAATAAAATTAGACTTTCAGTAGATATAAACCCCCAAAGGGTTTTGAAAACTTAGCTGGAATTTAATTTTTATGACCTTTTGAAGTTGGACTTTTTTCTGATAAATTTTTTGTATTCATTTTTGTATATTTTTAATTAAAATAAACTGCACAAAGTGAAAATGGTCTTACATAAGAAATGTATGGGCCTATATGTGATCATATATGGGTATATATGATCATATATGAGCAACTTCAGTGTAATCATTAATCATTTACGTCCATATACTCTCACATTTCAAATCCGAACATATTTGGACATATATGAGACCATTTATGATAATTTACTGGACTATATGTATCATATATAATTAGCTGTACACATGCATGCTCATATATAAGCCCGTATATCATTTTGTAGAGTTGTACCTAAAACTCTCAATTGTGACAGCTCATTTGCCGAAGAAACTAAATACGAAAACATTAAAAAAACCAACCCAAAAATACTAATTTTTTAAAATAAACTCATATTTTTTGTTCAGTGTGGAAGAGCAAATTTTTTCTTTTGTGTTTTAACGTCGGATCTAATAAGATAACTCATTAAATATGCTTTTGTGTGTATTAATCTTGTAATTGCTTAACTTCCACCCTTACAATTAGAGTCTCCCAATGGGTGCTCGCCGATCTTAATGAAATTTTGATATGTGATAAAGAAAATAAAAATAAGGTAGACGTATTTTTTTTAACGGCTCAATCTCATGTACAGTGTTTAAAAAGTGGTTTCAAAAATGGCCCCACTTTTCGTTTTGAATTGTTTTAGAGAAATTTTCGACAAATGGGGCACCAAATGAAAGAGCTTTTGGATACGCAATTAACTAGAATACGAAACATGTCCGACAACTTTCAAGTATTTTTGTTATTTAAAAAGTGTGTTTAAAGTGATATTAAAACTGGAGTTTTGTTAAAGAATTATAGTGGGATTAAGCTACAAAATATGTATATTAATGCCTAATAAATTTAATCGAGTGAGTGTCTAAGCTTTTTACGACATTCGCAATTGTTCGGCTTTTATGCGACTTTTTCTGAAAAGCTTCTTAAGCAATATTTTAAATATTTGAAATAAATGGCAACCCTAACACACTACATAGCCAATATTGGTTTCAAAATTTTAGTTTTATCGAGTACATCAAAAATGCGTTGAAAAAAATCTGAATTTCATTAGTTTTAGAAATGTTTCAATACAAAAATGTATTAACTTTGGCCCCACCTTTAAACCCTTAAACGTGACATTAGGCCACAAAAAAAGTACGTGTCTCTTATATTTTTATCGTTTATCATATATGTATATCTCATTAAGTTCAGAGAGACCAATAGGGTGACTTGTGAAAAAAACTTGTGGTTAAACTTTAAGAGGCTATCAAATTTAAATTTGAGCTAAGCTTTCAAAATCTTTTGGCGGCTTTGCTTTATTGATTGTAAATTTTGATTTCTCACTAAACTCGTTCGGTATACAATTTATTGTTGCACAGTGTAATTTATACAACAAATCTAATCATAGCTTAAACTGAAAATGTCATTTTCAAATGTCAATAAAGTCATTACTGACAATTTGATTTGGATTTTAAATAAAAATATATACAAGCAATTTGTTTAATGATTTATTTATGTATGGCATAATTTAGTTTAGTATATTTTGAGAAAAAAAGAAATATAATAAATAACGACAAATGATTTAATTTATTTTATCTTGTAGATAAATGGAGATGTCAATACAAATTATTTTATTCATAACAAAATTACTGATGGCAGGTCAAGGACTTAAAGTTTTATAGCGATAAATTTTAAGATGAGGTGTCAAAATAAAGTGACATTTTTTAGAGAGATATAATTTAGTTGTATATATATCAAATATCTGAATATTCAAATTAAAAGTTTTTAATGAAAATTAAATAAAAATGAAAAATTTATTCAAGTTCAAGGCCATTAGTTTACTCTATATGAAATTTTATTGTCATCTCTAATGATTTTTTGCTTATTAAAGGTGACAAAAATTCGATAATCCTAGAGTTGACCTAAAATGTTTAAATAAACATTTTATAGTCAATTTAGGTATAGACTCCATTTTATTTTATTTAGTGCGTAAATAAAAGTAATAACAAATAAACTTGTAAATATTTTTTTTATAATTTTTTTTTTTAATTTTTTTTGATAGAGATGACAAAATAGTGATACATAAATAAGAGATAAGAAATTATATATTTAATCTGGATTACTAAGATCTGTTTTATGGGCAATTCACACGCTATCCATCCATATCAGCTATTTCCCATTATTGGTGATACGAATTGTCAAATTATTGTAAATTTTCTTCTGAAAATGAAAAAATACTGTGAAATAGTAGACATGGATGGAGACACCCCTCTCCTTGGATTGTGAATCAAGCTTTAAGGAACTTTTTTTAAGATAATAAAATTTTAATTAAGCGATAGAAGTAGTGATATTATTTAACCCTTTGACTACCAAAGTTAACCTGCTGGAAAATTCGCATTTTTTTGCGGATTCGAGTTCTTGCATGTATGGTAACCGATTCGATGATGGTATCGGTAAGGGTAACGCTATTTTCTTTTATTTCGTTAACGGGGCAACAAATTTTAAGTTATTTCGGTAACGGTTTTTTAGCTTAAACGGTATTTTACCTATTGTGGTAACGGTATTTTAGCGGTAATGGTATTTTAGTTATTTCGGTAACGTTATTTGAGGTACAACGAGGTTTTAGTTGTTTCGATATTTTAAGGGTAATGCTATTTTTGTTATTCAGGTAATGTCAATGCACACCGATATTTATAGCTTCAATATGCCCGAGTTCCAATGACTGCCTAGATAGAGTATGATCAAACTTTGTTTAATATATCTATTTACAGCATTTTTCTTTCTTTTAGAGATGGAATAACTGGTATTATTTTATGCAGAAATTTAAAAAAAAGTCTGTTTAAATTTTTAATGAATTAAAAACCAAAGTCTTTCAACTTTTTTTATACAAAAACTTGTTTTTAGAACAAACCCTTTACTTTTCACTTACTATGTCTTTGTCACACTTACACCTGTCATTATTTCTATACAAAACTCATATTTCATACATTTTCAACATTATTAATAATTTTAGTTTGCATATTGTTTACTATTTTCTAAGTCTTTACTCATAAACAGTAAAATCTTCTGACAAAGGACATTACCATATTATTTTGTTTTTTGGGACACAACGATTTTATGCTTATTTTCTAAATTTCTTTCCTACATGCAGAGTAAAATATATATTTTAAGCTGAATTTACATTTATCATCGAAATCCAGTTTAAACAAATTTAAAATTTATTTAAAAATGTATTTAAAAATGATACACGAACTAGAATTCGAGATTTTGTTTAAACTGGATTTCGAGCGTAATGTAAAAGCAGCTTTAAGAGCATTATGAAAATACTATAATTTTGATTTAATCTAGGTATAATTCTTATGGTATTCAAAATGTTCCTAACTGATTATATTATGGTTACTGTGGCTGATATTATAATCATAGAGGATCATATTATGATCATTACACAGAAAATAAATATTAAAATATTTGTTGATTCAATTAAAAGTTTAATTGAATTAGGTCCTATTAAGGAAATTGTAGTATCAATTCAAACTATTTCTACCGATTTAATTGATTTTATTTTCAATTAAGGCTTTAATCATATCTATTAAAAATTTAACTGAATATTGTAGTCATTTTCAAACAAAATTTTTGTAGATACTTTTAAAACTTTAATTAAAAATTTCCAAAAAAAAATCGCCAAAAATCACCAAAAAATGAAAAACATCCAAAAAAAAAAAAAAAATACAAAAGTAAAAAAGTAAAAAATATCACCAACATTCTGAAAAAAAAATCTCCATAATTTAAAAAAAAAACTGTTAAAACTTAAAAAAACTCCACAATTAAAAAAACTCATCAGAATTGAAGAACCAAAGTTGGCAAAATCGGTAAACTCAAAATTGTCGAAAATGAAAAGAATTGACAAAATTAAAAAACGTCAAAATGGGGAAAATTAGAAAACAATTTTCAAAATTAAGAAAAATCGCGCATTGAAAAAATTGTCAAAATTAAAAAAAAGCTAACATTTAAAAAATCACCTAAATAAAATTTGAAGCGTCTATATCTCGAAAACACTTTTAATTTTTGTATGTTTTTATTTCCACAATTATTTTTATTTATGTGAATTTTTCAATTTTTGGTAATTTTTTTAATTTTTTTCTTCTTTTCTCTGTTATTTTGATTTTAGTTTTTTTTTTTTTTTAATTTTAAAGATGTTTAATCGATCTTTAAAATTAAAAATAAATTCTAAATTTGAAATAATGTGACTAGATGAAGAAAAAATCGCCAAATTGAAATAAATCGCTTAAATTGAAAAAAAAAATCAACAAAAATGGAAAAATACACCGAAATGAAAAAAAAATTTCTTTAAATTTTGAAGATTTTTTTTTTTTTTTTAATTTTGGTGAATTTTTTAAATATTAGTGAAATTTTAAATATAGATTCTTCTAAATTTTGGTGATTTTTAAAATTTTTTTGTTTTTTTTTTGTTTATTGGTTATGAAAATTGGAAATTTTGTGTGCACCAAATTCATTTTCAATTAAACATTATTAAACTTTTTATTGAAAGTGAGTTTTAAGTCAAACAAAAGTTTAAATATTTTTGCCAATAATTTTTTCTGTATAGGGCTATAGTCATTATGTATTTCTAATCATAATGTGATAATCTTAAACCATATTTTTGCTCTGCATAAAGTAAATTCAAATCAGTTAGTCCTTTCTGGAGAGTTTATCCTGTTATACATTTTAAGCAATTAAAGAAGAAAAATAGAATAAGAACAAGCATGAAAAACTTATGAAAAACTAAAACACACATGCACATTTTGTAATCATTTGTATTTGAAACGCATGCAAGTTGTCTTACTTTTTATTAGAAAAACAATTATTTAGTTTTTAGTTTCCTCTTCATAAAAGGAAAATTAATATTGATATTTTTTTTTGCATTTCCTTTTCCTTCTTTTTCTGGTTTAAGCAAAAAATAATACTGGAAACAAGAAGAAAACAAAGTGCATATGCTAAAGCTCAGCTGTCATTTGTCATTAGTAAAATTGGGTTTTATGTTTGTTTTGTAAAATACAAAAAAAAAAAAAGAACCATCAACAACAAATTGTAGAAAATTAATATGTCATTTTGACATTTGATGCATTTTTACATATGTTTTAAAGGAAAGAATTGAAGTAAAATAACAACAAAGAAAAAGTAACGGTATGCTTTTTTTGATATTCATTAAACATTTTTCGATTTCAAAATGAGGGGAATTTGGAATATGTTTATAACTAATTATTATTCCAAAAGAGTGTGTAGGTTTTCTTCTGATTTGTTTTCTTTGTTCTTTTCATTTTCAACGATTTTTTGTAGACATGTTGTACGAATTGTCCCATAAAATTAGTTCTATTTGATTATATTTTATATAGACATTTTTAATTTAATTTGAATTTCCAATTTTATTTAAGTGCAAAGTGCTGAAATGTCAACACAACAACCCGGGTATTGTTATATTTTAGTTTGTGTCGTATTTGAAACAAAAAAAAAAAAACATAAAATTTAATTTAGTCGGAATTTTTTTATGACCGTAAGCTATTTCAAATTTATTTTCAATTTTATTAGTATGTTAAAAAAAAATGTTTAGTTTTGTTGAAGCATAAAATTTTATAAATTAATTTTTTCTAATAAAAATAAATTCCAAAACCAAATGTAGGACAAAGTTTAATTACATGCTAGGAATTTAAAACACCTTATTAAATGAATTTTAAAAATTTTAACAACAAAATTTGTAAAATTTTTCTTAAATTCTTGCAAGACTTTTTACTACTAAAATCATTAACAGTTTTATATTGAAAAAAGTCATATAATTTGTTTAAAGTTTTTAAAATTAAAGATAAATTTGAATTGACAGGCAGCTAAAGTTTTTTAAATTTAAAGGCTCACCTTTACAACATAGAAATTTCGTACAACATAGAAATTTGGCATCTCGATCGATCCTATCGATCCTAATGTATATCGCAAAAGTACCATCTCTATCCGTTAAGAGTCGGATTTTTCTTAATTTTTTTATTTGAATTAATAATTTTTCTTTTCAAACACAAAAATATATCGCACTTGATCAACAAGAGGGTATTAACTCAAAATTTTAAAATTTTCAGTAGAGTCAAAAACTGTTTATGGCTACATTTTAACAGAATTTAAAAATAATAAGCAAATTCCATTTGAAAATATATATACATACATTGTTTTTATTTTAAATTTTACCACTCATTGCAAAAAAAATAAATTTCTTGAGTTAATACCATTTTTTTGAAATTTTATCGATTTAAATTTATAGAATAAAACAAATTTTATCAACAAAACAGTATTAACTCAAAATACAACCAAATATAAATAAAACAGTTTGATTATTTTTAACATAAATAAAGGCTCAAATCAAAATAATACCTTTTTTATGAAAATAAACGATTCATTTCTATTTGAACTTTTGTATTAAATCGAAATAATACCTTTTTGTTGAAATAATAATGCTAATGTAGTGTATCATGAAAATCGTCTCAAAAGTGGTTTTCGAGATGAAAGAGTAATCGGAATACGTTGAAATTTTTACAATAGATAGATATTGATGTTGTTAGTTGATTTCTTGAAGAAAGTGATATTTTAAAAATATTGAGTTAATACCCTCTTGTTGATCAAGTGCGATATATTAAAAACCCAGTAATGTTCAATTATTGTACAAAAAGTTTTAAAATACATGAGGAGTATATTATTTGTTAACTTTGAGGTACTCTAAAGTTATAAAATAAGTTAATTGAGTCAGAAAAATTTTTGTTGGCAGGATCCTTGCACACAAATTGCTAATATCTGCAAAAGTGTTTTGCTGAAAATCAGTGAGCCGATTTTTAACGAAAAATTAGTAAATTCAGCTAAATGTTTTGGTGACACTTAGTTCAATGCAAATGAAAATCGACTTGTTGAAATCAAAAACATTCTTTGTTGGAGCTTTGTTGAAGTAAATTGAAAAAAACTAACAAACTTAGTATACAATTTTTACTTTAGTAAATTTTTTTTGTGATTATTTTAAATATTTAAAGTCAGGACTTCCACATAGTTAACATAATGTAATTAAATATAAAATCTGGAAATAAAAAAAATATTTTGTTAACAGCATTAATAACAAAACATAATAAGTCCCAATTACTTGCATGCATATGCATGAATGATGCAATTTTACATATTTCAAATGCAGATTTTCTAAAATTCAAAAAACAAATATTCAAAATATGGGTAAATGTCATTTATTGTGTTGGACAGTCGCACCGTAGCGTATTTTATGTTTTATTTTTGCCTGCATCCTCAATTTATAAAAATATTATTTTGTACAGTAGAACCAAAGCGTTTTTTATTTTTGCCTGCATTTTCAATTTTATCAAAACATTATTCATTTAGAAAATTTTTTAAAATAGTTTATTTAATTTATATATTGTTTCTTTTTTATATTTTTTGATTCATCAAAATATTTATTATCACACACATGCGTGCGTTTGTTTGAGGTTTTGCATACAAAAGGAAACATTAAATGAATTTGATGACAAACGCGTTTGTATTTTGTGTAAGTCTTATAATGGTTGTGTTTGTTTGTATCTTTTCTTTTTTTCTCTGCTTCGTCCATACAAACCGCGACATTTACATCTAGCTTTTTTACTTGTTCTGCATGCTATTAATGTGTTTATCAGCACAATTTTGCTAGCAACGTAAATTAGTTAAACATTAGTTCAAAATTAGGTTTTTATTAAAAGAGTTTTACTAAAATTTTAGCAAAAACGCGATGTCAGCAAAAAACACTGCTGGAAGTTAGTTAAATATATAAAATAGGAGTTTAACAAAATTTTTAACAAACTTCATATATAAAACAGTTAAAAGAACCTGAAATAAGTCTAAAAAATCAATGTTCATCTATTCTATACATACTAGCATTTCAAAATGCTATAAATGTTCGATTTTGTCTTTGTCATCGCTAATACTAAAAAATTGTAATGTCTAATTTTGGTGATGAAAAATTAAATTAATTTGTATGGCTGTTATTTAAATAAATATTAATTATATGGGAAAAGCAAAAGTTTATAATTAATTAATTTAAGAAATTGTACGAAATTTCCAGATCATAGCCTTGGTGAAATTCTAATTTTAAACAATCAAAATAGTCTGAAATGAATCTAAAATAAGCGTGGTCTATTCTCGGTATTCACATATTGCCAAAAAGCTTTATATTCGCGCTTCATGTACTGAAAAATGCTATAAATATCCGGTTTTTTTTTATTCATCGCTAAAAAACAATCTCTCATTTTCGAAATGACAACTTAGAGATGACAGTTTTTTTGCCAAAAAGCTTTAGTATTTACCGGCATTAAAAAATGATATAAATATACGATTTTGTTTTTATCATCTCTAAAACTAAAAAATTGTAATATCTTATTTTAGAGATAATAAGTTAGAGATGACAGTTTTTGATGGTTGTTATTTAAAAGTTATTTATAGAAGCATTAGTTATTAACTCATTGTGAACCAGCTGTTTCATTTTCAACCCAGTACTTTTAAGATGCTATATTTTTTTATCCCATAAAGTTAATCAAGTGTAAACCAAAAAAATAATTTGACATTGCTTTGAATGCAGTCGCAAATAAAAAATAGTATAACATTGTAATAGAGAGCTGCCAAGTAGTTATTGGAGAAATAGATGTTTTCAAATTTTCGATGAGACCGTTTTCAAAAATTATTTAAAAATATAAAGAAGTCTAGTCTTTTATTTTTTTTTTTTGATTATTATGTTGACGAAAAAATACAAAACTTATTTCTACGTTACGAACAACCCAGTAAAATAGTAAAATCCAAATAACTGGTTGCAGAACAGCTTATACTGTATTATAACAGGTTCTAACTTCTGTTCTGCAACTGGTTCTTTTTATATGGAGTTTGTCCTATTTGCAATAGGTTCTTTACCTCCAAACAAGAACAGGTTGCTTTAGAACCGGTTCTAGAACCAGTTATAGAACTGGTTCTGGGGCAGTGACACCTTACATTTCGACTCCCAGGAACCTGTTCTAAAACCGGTTCCATGTAACCGGTGGTAAAAGAAGTCGTCCTAGAACAGGTTCAAAGGTAATCTGTTCTAATGTGCGCCCCGGTAGGCTATTTGGTAGCGTACTGGCTTATCAGTGCGGGGGTCATGGGTTCGATTTCCACGAGAGGCACTGGTTTGTTTTCGCTACAACGCGCCGAAGGCCATAGTAGCTAGTGCTCGGTTAGGGTAATAGTATATAATTTGTAATTATATGATTATTAATTAATAAAAAAAAAAAAAAATCTGTTCTAAAAAATTTTGCTGGGACGTTCTTCGATTGTATTTGATTTTCCAAATAACCAATCTCAAAATAATGCTCAAATTTATTCCGTTATCATAATTTTATTTAAATACTACGAGATTTATAGAAATTATAATCCAAACCCACGATATTTTTCTCAAATTAAAAAATGAAAGAAACAGTTCACTTAAAAAAAAGCCCAAAATTTATTAATATATCTTCAAAGTTTGTTTAATTTACATATCTGCAAAGTTTTATTAAAAATTGTCCACCGGATCCATGACGTGTCCTTAATCAGTTAAAGAATAAATTTAGATTTTCAAATAAATTCATTTTCGCCCACTAAATTTTTAATTGTTCTTATCATTTAGAAAATTTCAAGTAGAAATTCGATATCATTCATCACCATTTCTTGTATATAAAACCGGAAGCTAACGCAAATATACTTGAAATTGTAAATGTTTTAATAAACAACAAAATTAAAACAAGTGTTTGTTTTAAGTGTTATCGTTCTTTTAAGTAATTTTTGTGAATTTTTAAAACAACACATGGCAAGCTAAAAAATGTTTATACAAAAGCCTATAACACTTGTTTTGCCTTTCAAAAAGCTTATCGTGTTATTTTCTTCATTATAATATTGCTTTTTTTTTAAAGTGCATTTTTTATATTTATGTATATTTTTTTTTCAAGAAGCCAACTTCAAATGTTCATACTATTTCCGTTTAGTGATAAAATAAAATAATTTATAATGGAATAAAATTTTAACAATATCGTAGTAAAATATGAAATTTTAAATAATTAAGAATTTAAATGGAATTTTTTTGAAAAAGGTAGTTTTTGTTGTAAATAATATTTAAATTTTCATAATATTTTTTTGTTTTCAAATTTACGAAATAATTTTTAAAAATTATATATCTAAAAAAAGCCCCCTATTGGGCGCCATTATATGTATACACTTATATCAAATTTTCTATAAGTTCCACAAATTTTCTGTAAGTACTACTTTAATTAAGGTTGGTGTATAACACCCTTACCCTCATGATCCCCCCTCTGATACTGCACCTGGCTTTTAATAACTTTCAACCTAAATAATTCTAATAAATTTATATGAAATGTCATTTGTATGTGTATACAAATATAAGAAAAACTATTTAAAATTTATCAGTTTACTTTAAATTTCTTCTTTATTTAGTTTTGAAGATATAAAGTTTGATTTCTAGAAATATTTAAATTTTTTTAGACATTTTATTAAATACAATTTAACATTTATGAAGTGTGTTTTATTTATACATATCTTTTTTTAGTATTTTGCATAGTTGGCCACCGATACCTTTTATATATCGTTATCAGTTTCAATCCTGTTTCAAATTGATAACCGATACAATACCAATACCAAAACACCTGAATTTTATAATACCAGTGTACCTCAACCGTTTCTCTTAAAACCGCTACGATTGCGGCATTGAATCGCTTAAAATTTTTTTTTTTATATAAATAGAACATTTTTAGTAACGTCATGATACTTGTTAGGAAAAGCCCTATCCACGTGTTTAATTGATAAGAAGACAATAATAGCGCAAAATTGATGATTAATAGATTTCTTTCTAAAACTTTGGGTTCTGATGAGATCTTTAGCCAGATCGAAATACATGTATCAACCTAGCTAAGATATTTAATTTTCTTTATTTTTGTAAATATACTAATGTTAAAAGCTCGTTTTAAAAAAAATAAAAAATACAAAAAAAATATATCTCGATGTATATAAAACAAAGAAAATTTTTAAAAAATATGTTTTTGACAAAAAATATAATTTTTTAATAAATTTCAATTTATATTTTTTTTAATAGAATAGTCTGAAAATAAATCAGGAATGAAAGTGGTTCATCCAAAAGAGCCTTCTTTTTAAATTCAAAAAGATATTTAAAAAAAAATCCATATGCTCAAAAAATATTTTTTTCTGGAGCTTTTTTGGAATTGTTCATAAAAAACTCAATTTCAATAACATTTCTGTTAAAATTCTGAATCATTTTTGGATTTAATATTTTTATTTAAATTTTTGTGCTTTTATGATTCTTTTCCGAATTCTCATATTTTCGTGCAAAAAATTTATAAGTTTTGAGAACAAAATTTTTGATTTAAAAAATAAGTGCTCTATTTGATTTATTTTCGACTCATAGTATAAAAACCCCTCGTTTTTTTTGTATTTGTATGACATTTTTTCAATGGTACCGGTACATACCGCTACCGGTACATACGGAAACAAACAAAAATCGATACAAATGCCGATACCGTTATTCGTTTTGGTGGCCAACCTTGGTATTTTGTGTTTAAATGCAAATTAGTTTTTACCAAGAATATATATTTTAGCTTAGATTTGTTTATATATTTTTCTAGATGTAGATTACGCAGTATAAAACATTTCATTTGTCTGTAGCTTTTTATGAAATTGTAAAAAAATGTTTCCTCTTTCTTTTGCCGAGATTTTATTCAAATTTATAAGAATAAAGATTTATTTTGCAAATAAACATCTTGATAATTTAAGCAGACATTTATTCTAGTTTAAATATAACAGAACGTGTCTGAGTAGCAGTAAAGAATTTTATTTTTCAAATATTTTGATTTTAATTAACTGGTCATTTTTATATGGAAAAAACTTAATTCAATCAATCATTTTGAATAATACTAAAAATTATGTTGAAAACAACATCATCATTATTATTTATTATTAATGAATATTAAACATTTGTAATATTAACAAATGTTATGATCTGGTTAAAGTTAGAGAAAAATATTCATTTTAATTATAAGTAAGAAGTAATTTTAACTATAAACATTAATAATTTTAACCCTTAAGAAATTGTAACCCTTGGTCTTCATGTGAAACATGTCGCACTTGTTAAACAAAAGGGTAATAACTCAAAAGTTTTCAAACTCCATTTTTTGTAAGAAAACGACATATAGTGATAATATCTACATGATGTAAAAATCTTAGATCGGTCTATGTACTCTTTAGCAACAAGAAAGTGCGATCTAAGATTTTTACAGTGGGTAGCTACGAACATTGTATTCCGTTCTGTTGGAAAAAATCGATTTTGAATTATGACCCTTTTGTTGAACAAGTGCGATGTATGGCATGTGTTTCAAAGGGGTAAGTGACAAAGAAAAGGGCTAGTGAAATTTTATTTTAACAATTTAGTCCTGTTAAAATTATATCCCATCTGTTATGTTTGTTGGCTCAAATTTACCCAATTTAAAAATCATTTAATATGGGAGTAAAAAGTCGATCGCTCAAAATTTGATTGTTCTACAGATAAAAAATTGTAATGTGTTTATTATGATATGAATTTAAATGAAAAGACTAAAATTTATCTATTGTAGAAATATGAAAATATAATATTGGGTCAAAAGGACCCAAACATAACAAAGTTGTTAGGTGTTGTAAAAATTAAGGAATTAAGCTGAATGTTTTCTTTTTTGAGGTTTTTGGTTTATTTTTTTAATAAATCGTCAGATAATTGTTGACCCACCGACCATTTATGAAAAATTTGAGTTTGGAATGTATTATATAAATATAATGTAAATATCCCCTTTCTGATTGCGAAACCCGTTTTGCGATATCATATCTGAGATATCAAGCAAAAACTTTGATTTACCTGCATATTTTGCATACAAATATAATATGCGTACTTTCTTTATTAATTTTCTCGATAACGAATTTTCGGTGTATGGGTCAAATCTATAATAACTGACGATATGTGGAATTAAACATTCTTGGCGCATACATTTTAAAACTATTATATTTTTAACAGAGAATGGTTCTTAAAAATCTCTTTCCATTACTACAATTTATTTAACCCTTTATCAAACTGTACAGGAGTTTATATATCAGTTTGTCATTCCATTTGTAACTCAGTGAAAAAATTCTGTATACATATCATTGATCAGCATGAATAGCGAAGTCGATATAGCAATGTCCGGCTGTCTGTTGAATCGGGAAATACTCTACCAATATAAAATCGGTGTTGTTAGTTTTTAGTCAAATTATTTTATGAGATTAAAAGAAGTTTGGTGTAGAAAGCGAGCGAAATCAGATGACTTATTCAATAATAGGGCAACCAAAAAGCAGCTGTAAAAACAATGTATTAAGCGATTAAAAAAAGCACGAAAAATAGTAAAATAAACCGTTAAAATATAAAAATAAGCTGTTAAATTAAAAAAATAAACCATTATATTTGAAAATTTCAATTAAAAAAGAAATCCAAATTAAATTTGTCAAATACATATTAGTTAAAAAATAATTGCGACTGTCTATATGACGTTAAAATAACACTGTAAATCAAAATACCGTTCGCTAAAGAATTGCAAAAAAGCTCTATTTTAAAGGAAAAAAGCTTAAATAAGCGTAATTTTCAAATAAAAAAAGTCAAAAAGTAGCTAATATTTACAAAACAAACTAAAGTAGTCAAATATAAAAAATAAGCTAAAAAATCTCTAAAAAATGTAGCTTAACATTTTCATAATTTCAGGATAAGAACTTGTGTAATAAAAAAACAAGCTCTAGCTTATTTTTAGTTGCCTTAGTTATGAGTAAAATTGTTAAGTAGTCACTAATTTTTTTAATTTTATTTATACCTCTTGCAATTGTAACAATTAACCGTAAAAAAAAAACGCTGAAAACCATAGGGATTAAAAAATGCAATTTTTTTTTTGTGAAAATTTGTCCGCAATTTTTTTCACGAAAAATTGTTCCAGCAAAATTTTTTCTGATTTTTTTTATATTTAATGTGTTAAAAGAAATGATCTAAATTGATGCAGGGTATACAAAATTCGGCACAGCTGAATTTAATACTTCCACTTGTTGAGGTTAGAACTTCTCTAAAACCTGATGTGATGGAACTAATGCTTAAGATAAATTCGGATTTAGCATGAGATGACATCGGTTTAGGGTGTTAAAATCGGTCAGTGTTTTTTTTTTTCGGTTCGAGGTACCAATATGTTTTAACCCTCTAACGGGTAAGGCGGGTATTCTAATAGATAACTTAATTTGCTAAATATTTTGCGAAGAAATTATTCGTGTGCCGTTCACGGTTTGGAAGCGAGAAAGCTTTAAAATCAAAATATCGTAAAATTTCAAAAACTAATTATTTAAAAAAAAAATAGTTTTCAAAAATCTAAAAAACCAATTTAAGTTGACCAAAAACACTTTATAATAAAATATAAGTAAGATTAAAGATTTATCTGTAATAATAAGTCCTTACTTTAGTCAAAATACTCACATGATTTTTTCAGGATTCCTCTAAAGGACATCGTCTTAACTTATAAACTAATAGACGGATTTTTATGAGATTTTGCAGAAAGAAGACATTAAGTATTAATATCAAAGCGTTGAAGTTTGAACAATATAAATTGAAGTTAAGATACTTTTTCGCCTACTTATATAGGAGCAGAAAAAAATAGTTTTTCGAGTGTGGTTATATCTTGGTAAGAGAAATAATTTTTGTCCAAAACTTCTCTTTTATATGCTTTAGTTTCCAAAATTCACCCTAAAATAGTTTGGCTTATATCGTCTAAATTATGCAACTATAAACATTTTTGTTGAAGAACTTATTATTTGTTTTTCGAGTGGAGCACATGGTATGAATTTCGTTGCAAAACATCGTTTGTCAGTTAGAGGGTTAAGCATTTAAAATCACAAATTATCTTCTCAATTGTGTTTACATTATTAAATTAATTTTTTAACACGCAATTTGTTTTTAAAACCAATAGTATTTAATAAATCACAAATCAAAACTTTAAATTTTATAATTTTATAATTTTTCGGTCGAAGGACCATTATCTCAAAATTTTTAAACAAACTATTTTCCGTTTTTAAACTTATATCAGAATTACATATCAGACTTTGAAGTTTAATATAATTAATTCGTTCAGGTTTTCAATAACACTAAGGGTTATTTTTGAGTTAAATAATAAAAACCCAAAAACTACTTTATATAACCATCAATTTTATCTTTAACATAAAAGCTGTCAAAAAGTAATTTTTTTGTTCTTATTGTATACTTAGTTTTGTAAACATTTTTCTAAAAATTGTTTAAATGTTCTTTGTTTGTCTACCCTATTAAGTAGTTCATCATTTTCACTAGCAAAACTGACAGTTATGCTAAAAATTTTGAAATAGTTTTTTTTTTGTTTTCTTTTGAACAGATTACAACACTGCATATGAAAATTATTTCATTAGAAACAAAAAAGAAAAAATGAAATAAAAAATTAAAAGCAATTTTTTTTTACATTAAAGACCCAATGATGAATGACTTTAAAAGTTAAAATTTACATATAGTTTGTAGTTAAAATAAAGAAAAAAAAAATGTGATGATGAAATTTTCATATTAATTTAAATATTATGTTCGATTTTTTTTTTTGTTGGCCTTTAATGAGGCGCATATGTCAATTCATCGTATAAAAGATAAATGAGGGGGAGATTTTGAACGAATTTTTTGTTTTTTGGTTGTACTACAAAGAGGGTACTTATGATCTATCAAATTTATTAAACTTGTTGTTAAATGTTTAATTAAAAATAATTGCTAAAGTTCACATTAAATGTTAAAAAAAAAAGATTTTTATTATTAATATTTCATTTCGAATTATTTAGAGCATTTAATTTAGAACCCAAAACACAAAAATCTAACAAATAACTTTAGCAGTTTAATTTAAAATACACATTTTTCGATTTTTTTTTTCGACTTAAACCATTTTTTACCCATCATAAATTAATAATTTAAAAACAAAAATAATATTTCCATAAAAAAATTTGTATATCTTAAAAATTTAGGGTTTGACACTTAACTAACGCCCCTCATTAGTTACAGTTGTTTTTTTTTTTTGTTTTTTTTTTGTGAGTGTGTTAGATATTTTAAAACATAAAAACTAACCGATAAGTAGTTTTTAAAAATGTTTTTTTTTTTTTTTGTATTTATTACTTTGTATTTTATCACTATTTACGATTTAAAGTTTTATTTTTTTCACTGAATTAATTTGTAATTAATTAATGTTTTTTCTTTAAAAGAGTTGCCCTAATAGTTTGTTTAAAGTCATTAATTAAAACACTGAAGATATAATAAGTTCCAAAAAAAGAAACTCGTTAGACGGTTTAACATTTGTTTAAAAAAATTTTTCTTTCAACTTTTTTTAAGTTTTGCTGTTAATAGGAATTTTGATAATTTAATAAAGCTTCTTTGTTTAGTTTTAAGCTTCTTTATTTTTGGAATTAAAATTTCAACACATTTTGAGGTGAAAAGAAGATTTTAAATAATGATTTTAATACCCAGCTAAATTTTAACTGCGGTATTCATAAGCAAAATTTAGACAGTGATTATACACTGAATAAGGACTTCTTATTCACAAAATCCTACCAACCCTGCTTATCTTATGAATAATTGCTGCCATTTTGACAACAGCAAACTTTGCAGATATATTTTTTTTGTGTCTTAAAGCGCCGCCTAGTGAAAATATTAGCAATCAAAGTTTAAACTTTTACAGGATATAAATCCTAGACGGTTGAAGATATTTTATAAATTTTGATTTTGTATAATTCTTTGAACAAATTCTTTAAATAAATCAAATAAAAAATATGTTTAATTTTCTTTGATCTTGTTTTATTATATGATTCTTCTTTATAATCGAGCTTAAGATCTTTTGTTAAATGATTGCAAATTATTAATTTCCAATATTTCGTCTCCACATTGCGAGACTTCTTCAGGGAAATTTATTTTAATTTAATTTGTAACAATTTGAAAATTTTTGAAATAACAAATTTAAAAAAAAGGCGGGAAAATAAATTTTTTAAATAACAAATTTAAAAAAAAAAGGCGGGAAAATAAATATTTGTTTTTTGTCAATATAAAAATATCCCAGAAAACAATAATAAAAAATATTTAAAAAAAAAACATCATAGTAAACAAAATTAAATTAACAATATTTAAAATCTTAACTAAAATATTATAACAACATATATTATTTAACATTCTAATAATTATCTTAATTCCTATTAACTAAATGTCTGTAATTCTGAGCAATATTTGCTATGTCCGTTTTATAGTTTACTTTCATAATTTGAAGCATTTCTAAAGTGTATCTGCGTCTGTAATTGTTTTCTGTATTCAAAATTAGTGTATTATCAAAATCGGGATAATGATTTGAGTTACTGCAGTGTAATGATAATGCTGTTTTTTTTGTGCAGTAGTAGTTTTATTGTATTTCTGATCAGATTTGTGTCCTGCAATTCTTGTTTTTAGTTTATTTTTAGTTGTACATACGTATACTTTGTTACAAATCTCATTATCATTTACCTTGCATGGTATTTTATAAACTAAATTGGAGATTTCTAATTTGTTTATTTTATCTTTTGTTTTACTGTATAGTTTACCTAATGTGTTACATGTTCTATGTGCTACTAAATACTTTTTATTATCATATATTTAAGATTTTTCTATTCTTTCAGATAGAAGAGGCACATAAGTCAAAGATTTATAAATTTTAGGTTCAGTAACCATTCTTGTATTTAAAATATTTCTGTTTTTATATTGTCTTATTAATCACAAGTCAATTGAATTGGGTAACTGTTATCATCTAAAATTTGTTTAATTTTTTCTATATTACTTTTATGAAATTGATACCCTTTCAATTAGGTTTCTTGCTGTATTGATGATTACAATTCTTCTGGGGTGTTTTGAATAATAATTTATAATTCTTCCTGATGCCGTGGGTTTCTGATACCAATTTATCACTAAATTTTCATCCTTTCTCATCACTAATGTACCTAAATAAGGAATTTTTGAATTGCATTCCTCTTCAATTGTAAATCTTATATTCTCATGAAATGAGTTAAATGTGGATAAAATATCATTAACTGAACTATCAGCAATAATACAAAATAAATCATCAACATATTTTGTGATTATTTTTGGTTTTACATCCAGTTTTTCAATACAAGTATCTAATAATTTCTCCATTACAATATCGGCCAGAACTGGAGAAGCTTTAGATCCCATTGGAAGTCCTTTTTGTTGTATATATGTTTTATTATCATATCTGAAATATCTGTTATCCACAATACAGAATTTTAAAACACGTAGGAAAAGGTTCTTTTCAATTTTCGTGTAATTTTTTATTATGTCCCATTTCTTCTCAATAATATCCAGAGCTATATCAACTGGTATACTTGGAAATAAAGATACAACGTCAAGTGAAATTAATTTTTCATCATCTTGTATCTTTAAGTTTTGTATCTTTTCTCTAAATTGTAGAGAATCTTTCACATTATATTTAGAGTTTTCTGTTAGCCTCTTAAGAATACTTATAATGTATTTACATAATTCATAAGATGGGGAATTAACAAAAAATATGTAAAAAATACATTTTGTTAGCTTAAGCTATTTTTAAAATTGTTGTCGACCAATTTTGAAAATTTTCATATTGCAACCCGAACATTGTAATTTTTATAGGTTTGGTAGTATTGTTTGGTAGTATAGTATAGTGAATACGGAATAAATTTTGGAATATTTCAAAAATTACGTGCAATCGATAAACTTATTTTTAGCAAAGAAATACATTTTAATTTTTTCGCTTTAAAACAACAATCAAAAATATAAAACTGTAAAATGTTCAAAGTTTTTTTTAAAGATCTATTTATGTAAATAAAAATCTGCCCTTCCGTGAAATCAGCAGTCTAGCAAATATTGCTGTTGATTTTAGCAGAACATACTGTTATTTGCATTCAAAAAAATTTAAGGTAAAAATGACAAACATTTGTAGATATTATAATTATAGTTTGCTGGATTTTGTCTACAAATATTCAAATTCAAATTAAATTGCTATTTTCAATTAAATAAAATTCAACTCGAATATAACTTAAATTTTGTAAATTTAACAGTTTTATTTTTTCTGTTTTTATCTTACTAATAATTATCAAAAAAATCTGTAAATTTTAGCAGGTTTTTCTGCGACGTAATTTTTGACTAATTTTTTGTAGCTTTTTCTGCTACTTTTTAAAGGTTTATTTCTATGCGGGGCCAATTCCGTAGGGTTGTTTCATGATGATACTTTAAAAGAAAATCGTTCTTGATTTGGATTTTTCATTGCCAAGCAATTGCCAAAAAAATAAATAAAAATTGTAACTTTTAAATGCAAATAACTTTTGCACTTTATAACTCTTATTTGTAGGCCTTCGCCAGCAGATTCAAAAATGCTACTGTTTTAAAATCGGTTCATAGATAGATAATTTGTAAGATTTAAATTTTTTTTATTGCCGAAGGTTTCCTTATTTCTGTTCTAATGGCGAAACTTCTGGTAAGCCTGTGGGGTCTGTGGTCAAAATTTAATTATTTCAATTATTTCAAAAATATTTTGATTCCACCCCACTGTGCGATACGCAAAAAAAAAATTTAATTTCCAATAATTGAGATAAAAATATGTTAATTAGTCGAATTAAACGAATTAAAATATAGATATAGACAAATCGAACCACAAGGGTATATTATTTTTGCTCATCTTTTAGAATAATTTAGATTTTTTCGTTATTACCATAACCAATTTTTTTTTTGTGCAAAGTTCTTTGATATTGTAATATGATATTTTCTATTTTAATATTTAAGAGAAATATATTTTTATTATTTAAAAACAATATAGTATATATAGGGCATGAACGGTGGACCCCCCCCCCCCCCCCCCCTTCCAACACTGTATAATGGCTTTCAATTTTAGTACATATCTTAACTTTCAAAAGTCGAGTGGCGCAATATGTAGGTAATGATGGTGTCGCCAATATGGAGCCACCAGTTGAGATACTACTCTCTGAGACGCTTAGAAATATGTGAAGAATTCACGGAATATGCTTTAAAAAAATCATCCGAAATATTACCTGTTCCCCTTTCGCAATTTTGGGTTATCATAACGGTTTTTGCCACGAGGTGGCCCAAAACGATAATTTAGGGTCCCTTTTACTACAGAGCAAAAATTAGTGCATTTATATGAAATTTTAACTCGACATTCGATTCTACTCCAGAAATTATTGAATTTAAACTTTTTTTAATGAAAATGAAAATTATTCAAGTTCGAGGCCATATTCTATATTTATTTATTAGGATATCGTCCTAACAAATAATCTATAAACTTGTATTAAAAACAAAGAACAGTCTAGGTTACTCCCCCTGTTTTTGTTTATAGACAAAACAAAAAATAAAAAGGAGAAAAAAACAAAAAACGTGTATTGAATATCCACCATAGGTGGACCTTGCACATAACAAACAAGTTTTCAATTTATTTTTTGATCAATGGTGATAATCTTTAACTTCGAGCTCATATATTAGTTCTCATCTAGTGAGTAAACTAGTTTATATGAATGTTTGATGTTTGGCATGGGATTGTTACCTCTTTCAAAACGTGTTCTGATGATGGGAACCTAGAAAATTCCCGAAATAGATCTATCAACATATTCCTGAAAGGGTCAAATAATAAATTTGAAAACAAAAAAACTCTATAAATTATTTGTTAAGACAATATCCTAATAAAGAAATATAGAGCATGGCCTCGAATTTGACTAATTTTCATTTTCATTGCACAATTAAAGGTCGAAAAAACATAATTTTTATTTTTAATAAAAATTATATCAAACTTAAACTTTTTTTCCTAGTTTTTAAAGCGCACCATTTAGGCAATAGAGAGTGGACGGAAAACTCTATTTTTTTCAAAAACTTAAAAAAAAAATTTTTAATCACACTCAATAAAAATATATTAACAACATGTTTTTAATGTACGAGTTTTGTAAAAAAAAATTTATAAAAATATTTGTTTTAACACACACAATAAAAAATTTTTTTAACTACGAGAAATGCTACAAATATTTTCTATATATTGCGGCCCGTTAAAAAGTTGCTCATCAAGAAAATATTGCATTTTAGAAAAGACAACATTTTGCAAACCTAATAACTTTTTACCGTGTGTCTTAAAAACATACTTTATGAGTTTATTAAAAAAATTTAATTTTTTCCGGCCACTCTATATTCTATGGTTCACTTTAACAACAGGGAAAAAGATTTTTTTTTAAAAGTTTTTGGTGTAGAATCGAAAGGTGTATTCAAATTTCATACAAATAAATCTGTTTTTGCTCTGTGGGGAAAGCTACACTACGCGTTTCTCGCCTTCTCGCGCATGTGGAAGGAGTTAAAATTAAAAAAAAATAGTAACGTCATTTTTTTTTTATTGATGAAAACCTTTTAAAAATGGATGATATCCCAAAAACCAAGAGATTTTATACTTTTCTTACGAACTCTAATATATATATTTTAATAGTTTAATAATGGCCACCACAATTACATGTTTATGCATTTCAAATTTATAAAAGTTTTCAATGAAATTTAATATTTCTAAATATTTGATCATATCATATTTTTATCATTTCATATATGGGTCAATTTCAAAAAAAACGTACACAACAATTTTTTGTTTGCTTATTTTTAAAGTTTTTTCAATTCGCCTGTAAGAGTTGCCAATTTATGTAGAAATTGATGAAGAATCCGCTGGTACTTTTAGGCTCTCAAAAATATCAATATTTTTTGATTTTTTTTTTAGGTTTTCTATGATTTCTATCTTGAGCGTCACACACCAAATATGTATAAAAAATCGCTAAAAATGCAAAAATATTTGAAATTCAAGCTTACTACGATGTTCTTTTGTTTCTCAAGATTGACTTTTGCGAAAATCACCTTTTCGATTACAAACACAAAATCACGTTTCACCTTGATTTTTAATTTTTTTTTTAAAGTGACTAGTTACTTTAAAATTTTAAGATGAAAATATGTAAATTTTTGTTAAAAAAAAGACTTAAACTCAAAGGTTCCTTGCAAAGTAATAGGCTTGTAACAATGTATTTAAAAAAAACTGCAATTATAAGCGTTTTAAGGGAAAAAAATAAGTGTGACGCTCAAGATATTTTGTGACGATCAAGAGATTTTGTTGCACGTAAACCAGAAATAATGCCAAATTTAAAGCTTAACGAAAAAAAGTTTATTCTTTTACAAAAAGTAAATAAAAAAAAAACAAAAATTCTTCAAAAAACAAAAATTTTCATACAAAACTAACATGTACATATTCTTTGATGTCTTTAACAAAAATGGAAAAAAGGAAGTAATTCTTGAAGAAACTTATACACATATGTAAATATTTGA
Organism: Delia radicum; assembly: GCA_021234595.1. Taxonomy (NCBI): domain Eukaryota; kingdom Metazoa; phylum Arthropoda; class Insecta; order Diptera; family Anthomyiidae; genus Delia; species Delia radicum. The sequence goes on along the minus strand of CM037853.1, from coordinate 232,992,122 downwards.
CGCAAAACAATAACTTAACTTAATTTAATTTATAAATTTTCATTCGAATTCTAATTCTGAATCTGTATAAACTTCATGAAATGACAAGCGGCTTTGTTTTTTTTCATTCTCATTCATTTTTACCACTTTCGAATTAAGTTTGTGAAAGTTCCGTTTCTCGTTGCTATTCATAAACAGAATTAGTCAGTAACAATAAAAAATAAACTCAAATATACCACGATTATACCTTTCTTTCTTCTTTCTTTTATATTCGTCATTACGCGCTTTATCGACCTTTATTTTCTCTCGATATCTCCGTGCTCTTTCAGCCGCCGTTAATTTTGTTGTTTTACTCTTGAAAATTAAAAAATAATATCAAAATTAAGCATTTTAAGCTATGAAGCAATAAATATCAAAAGTGATGCTCATGAAATGTTTGCCTATTTTGGTTTTTTTTCGTAGGCAATTTATTTCTCAAATTCACAAATTATAAAAAACTGAGTTGAAACCATGTAAACAATGATTGTCAACTTCAATTTTTTACATATAATATATTCACTTTTAAAAAAATTAGCGTGACGCTCATGAAATTTTATCGCGCCCTTACCATGGTGTTCACAAAAACTACGCAAATGCACACTTTTTTTAATAGATTTTTTTTTCGCTTTTTCACTTTTGTAATAATTAAACTTTGTACTTTCCTTACGTTATTTACTTCATTTAAATGCAAATTGAAAACTAGTAATATTACTTGAATTATAAAAAAGTGACGCTCAATGCAAATTGTGGGGACAACCTTTCTTTGCAACGCCAAATTCGCACTAATTAAGTTTTGACAACTATAACAAATCAAAACACAAGAAAGAAACGCAATAATTCGAAAACTGTTATTAAATGTTGCATATTTACTTTTTTCTGGATTTTATTTTATTTTGTTTACTAAAAATTCTAACGGGGGACACATGCTTTTGTATGGAAGGAGTCAGAGGGATAAACAAAACACCATTCTGAATAAACAAAAAAACAAACATACAAATTTGAGAATTACGTTTTTTGTTACATATTCCTCGCTGATCACTCTCACATTTTTGTTTTTTTTTTTTTTTTTTTTTTTTTACCTAAAATAGTAGTTTAAAGTGCGGGGACACAAAAAATGCGTTTTTTTTGAAATTGACCCATATATCAATATTTTAAAAGTTTCATTAATAAACATAATTAGGTAGTCATTATTTTATAAAATTAAATATATTTTTCTATTATTAATTAAAATAAAGTTGTACTCAAAAGTTTTTTACATAAACAAACATAATCCAATTGTTTATATAATTAACGCCAGTTAAAACATATAAAACAAATTTTTATCGGTACCAATAACAGAAAATTAGAGCTAAAGCAACAAAAAGTGCAATTAAAAAAGCAATTATTACTTTAACTATAAAAATAACAAAAAACTATAAAATAGCAAATAACAAAAAATAACTACTATATTTTAAAAAATAACTGTAAAAAAAATCTACTCAAAATATCAAAACACTATTTTTGTTTACCCGATGGAAAAAGTTCTGATATAGGTATATATAATCAGCAATTAATATAAGAGGACATTTTATACGCCTCAGTGTGCAAAAAAACATTAATGGTCATATATATAATTCATTATCACATCATATCATAGCTGATCCGAAAAATAGTATACATAACTTTATCTCAGGAGATCCCATGGAATCTCATCTGATATAATTTGATACCAAAAATGGATCTATATAATTTGATCAAATTATATGTAATTTGATAAAATTTGATATAACTTCATAAAATTCTTTGGAAATCCGCACAACTATTTTATTTCACATTCTAAATAATAATGAAAAATTAAAAATAAATCAATGGATTGGAAAATTGTACGGAATTTCAATTTGACTAATATGTGATGCCATATACAATTATATGTAAAAGTAATAGAATTTTTTCTTCTTGTTTCTACCATATAAAGGGTCCGCCATCTAACGTTTTTTTTTCCGATGCCGATTTTGCCAAAAAAAAATCATCTTTTCAGATGAAGCTCATACTGCATGGCCAGCCGAGGCAGCCATTTGAATGAAATTATTTTCCATTATTAACCGGAAGGATTGTACTTTCAAATAAAAAGGAAATTTGAGAAAATTAGCTTTTTACTTTTTGCTTTATTTGGATTTTCCGATTTTGACCATTTAAATAAGATTTTCTTACTTAATGTTCTTTTAATACTCATGCACTATTATTTATTATATTAACTTTGAACTTTTGCTTTTAAGTGTAGTTTTTTTACTTTTACTTTTTTTGCAATATTTTTTTTTTACATTAAATTAATATAAATATATAAAAGTGAGAGAATTTTCTTTTAAATTTTAACACTGAAAAAAAAAAAACTTCTTCCACATCTCACAAATTTGATGCTTTTAAGTAAAAAAAAATATATTTCAGTAATTAATTTCAAAAATTTTTAAAATGGGTGCTCGAATTTCTCGGTCAAGTAATAATAGCCAATTTCGTGGTCTGGGGCATTATTTATTACTGGGCTAGTTTTTAACCGATTTTGTGTTTTTATACCTTTTTGAAATTGTATCTTCAGTTCGATTAATTTACCTTCTTGCGTAAAAACTTTTACGACATTTACAAAATTTGATAAAAACTAAAAAAAAGTGACCTTTTCGCCTTGTATTCCGTTTTCTAAACTTTAGGGCTGTTTCGGGTCGGGAAGGCATAGTCAGATTGAGCTAAAACTTTTACAATAGCATTTTTATACTAAATGACACAATACTAGACATGAGCACCTTCAAATAAAAAAAAAAAAAAAATTTGCCCATATACACTAAAACCACTCTAATATGGCCGCATATATAAACTTTTTTCGTCGGGTAATAAAACGCATACATTTTTAGATTTAACAATACTTTTTAAAATTTATATGTATATGTTTTATAAATGAATTACAAGAAGTACTCAATTGGATTAAAATAAAAAGTACTGATCTCTAAAACCTTTTCATTTATTTTTTTTTTTTTTAATTTTTTAATTAAAAACTTACTAGATAAAATTGTATCAAATTATATATAATTTGATCATATTATACATTTTTCGGATGTATAATAATATCAAGACATATGTATATGATTATATATAAATTTTTTTCGTCGGGTAATTATAATAAATGTCAAATTTAGTAATTTGATGTTTTTTCTTTTACAGTAAAACAACTACACTCAAAAAAAAGTTTGTAAAGTCAGCAAAATTTTAGTCAGGAACCCTCCTGACTAAAATTTTGCTAGCAAAAAAATTGCTAATGTCAGCAAAATCTTTTGTTGAAAATCAGCGAGCTGATTTTTAGCAACAAAATTAGTAGATTCAGCAAAAGTTTTGCTAACACTTAGTAGATTAGAAATAAAAAAGCCTTGGTAAAAATTAATAAATTTTTTGCTGAAAAAAAACGCAAAAAAATTGTAAAAAAATTGTAATTTAGTTAATATATTTGCTGAAAATCATAAAACATATTTTTGTGATTCTTTTAAAAAAAATTTACAATAATTACGAAATATAAAAATTTTCATTTTCCCACATTGACAACATGAATTAATTTAATATCTGAAAATATATAGACTTTTATTTTTATTTTATTAATTAATAATCATATAATTGCAAATTATATAGTATTACCCTAACCGAGCACTAGCTACTATGGCCTTCGGCGCGTTGTAGCGAAAACAGACCAGTGCCTCTGGTGGGAATCGAACCCACGACCCCCGAACTGATAAGCCAGCACGCTACCAACTAGCCTACCGGGGCGCACAAAATATATAGAAATAAATATATATAACATAACAAAAATTTTCTTTTAACTACTTACATCAAAGGTAGTCTAAATGATGCTTTCTTTTAAAGAACGCAACTGCCGAAGATAATTATAGAAACGAAACGAAAAATAAACAAAAACAAACGAAACGAAAAAAACAACTCTTTTTTTGCAATAAGAAAAAGGAACCATACAAACCTACCTAAGATGTGTGTCTTTGTCTTTCGCTTTACTCTGTCTATATGTCTGTATATGTTTGTTTGCAATTTGACCACACTAGATTTTTAATCTTTTAACATTTATTATAGAAATACATATTAAATTAAAATATTTTCTTTTGTCTTTTATTTTATTAATAGACAATTATTTTCACAAGCCGGTGACAACGCAAAATTTAAGTTGTTTTAATCCTCAATTTTGTTTTATGTATGAAAAAGAGATACAAAAGTCTTCCATGGTGGATTTTTTTATATGTCTTATTAGAGTTGTACTTTTTAGTATCATTTTCCTCTTCTCTACTACTTCTGCGTATATCTTTCAATATGGTTGTCGTCCACACTATTAATGTGTACAATTTATCAGTACAATTTTTTTTAGCAAAATTAATTAGTAAAACATTAATATATTAGTAAAGCATTAGTATAAAACAGTTAAGTGCTGAATAAGTATAACAAAAATTTTAGCTGAAAACACGATTTTAGCAAAAAAATTTGCTAAAAAATAGTATACCTGATTTACAAGACGTTTTACTAACTTTTGTACTAACTTATTTTTTTGAGTGTACAGTTAAAAACAGCGAATACATTTGATTTTACCATAAAATACAACAAAATATCTATTTATTGTAATAATTAAATAAATTGAACCAAAAAACAATTAGATGACAAAACTTAGCACAATTAATTTATATAATTTTTATTTTTGTTTTTTGATTATTAACATGTTAAAAACTAGCAGAATTAGCAATCCAATTAGTATTACTACAATTTTATTAAAAGCCGTAATAATATCGTTTCTACGGAAATATAAAAAAACTAAAAGTTGTCAAAAATTTCATTCACTTTTTTCTATGTCGTTTTGTAAAATATGACTTAGTTTAATTAGCAAGAATTTTACAATTTTTTTTTTAACTGATATTTCACTCTAGCCCCTAATTTGTGTCTACCAATTTTGTTTATATGTATTATAATTTTTTTTTTAATTGTTGACCCGTTTCTTTCATAAACAAATACATACTCGACCCACTGCTCTATTGTTGAAAAAAAATGTCTCTATTTTTAAACAATTCTTTCTATTTTAACAAAAGAGTTTCTTGCTTGTTTTATTTGAAAAAAAAATAATGCAACATTTATGCACTTCAAAAAAAAAAAAATGTTCAACATATAGTCTTCTTAACAAAAATTTAGCTAAAAGCCATATCTTTACTACAAAAGGAATGGCTAAGCAAAGTTGCTGGTGGTAGCCATTTGCCCTGCCCTAGCACTGGTTAACTCACCGTCTGAAGTACCCATTAGTTTCTAGAACAAAAACATTTGTATTGTTTAGAATTTTTAAATAAAAAAAAGACAAAAGCGACCACTTGTGGGGTTATTTTATGTTTTGTTCCATTCATTTAAAGTATTTAATACATTTTTTAAGTACAAAAGTGGGGGCAAGTACTATAAATTACACAGTGCAACACATAAATTGGTTCCTCTTTCGTACCCGGTTTTTTTTTAAGTGTATATCGAAACTAAAAAAAATCCGCAAAGGACTTGGCCAGATTACATCGAAATTTTTTTTTTTGGACACCCTAAGTTTTTGCACCCAAACATGATTTTTTTAAAAAGGAAAATTTTTATGGATCCATATATCATAAACCGTTCGGAATTTTGTTTTTATGTCTTTGGCAAAGTTGTAGATCCAAACCAAAGCAAAAAAATTCTCATATGGACCGACCCAAAAAAATTGCATCCACTGCATCAAAATTGCAAAAAATTGGGAAAAAATGCTATTTTTTTATGATAATATGGAAATAGCCAAACTTTAAAATCCAATTTTAAAATCCTGTTTAGGAAGATGAGGTGTTGTAAAAACCCAGTTCCACCTAAAAACCGCAACACGAAGATAAAACACACATGACAAGTGTCCAAACATTGATTATTTTTGTTTAGTCTGTGGTCATATGGTGCCTACAAGTGTGCAAAGGAAAAGGTCTACTCCGGAATTTAAGCTAGCCTATGCATCTTATTTCGATGAGGTTGATCCCAGCGGTGAAGATTACACTCCAAATACAGTGTGTGGCACTTGTTACTTCCGCCTTTTGGATTGGTATCATCGACGAGGTAGAAATTTAAGTTTCATGAAGCAAATGGTGTGGATAAAAGACCCAAATTCACACGACAAATCCCGGTGTTACTCATGTATCAATTACTCCCCTAAGTTAAATAAACATATGTTAAAATGCAAAACATATGTGGCCGCTTATACAGGCATAGTCCCGGTGTCAATGCCTGATGGTGTCAAACCACCTAAGCCGCCGAGTAGGGATGTTATGTCCACACGGTCATCCACTACGACTTTCACAAATCAATCAGATTTCCAAGATGCCGATTATGAGCCTGATATTGACGACGATAAACCAAAACCGGTCGTACAAAACGAAATGGACTATGTTGTGGCTAAGATGTGCTTATCACAGCGGAATGCAGAATTTCTAACCTCATTTTTGAAGCGCCGAAAGCTTACAGAGCATACCTTTAGTGCCTCATCATACCGGAGCCGTCAAACAGAGTTCCAAACATTTTACACCGTCGATGCAGCGAACACGTTTACCCACTTCATTGACATCGAAGGATTAGTGAATCGGCATTAACCTATATAGTCTTTCTTTGTCGAAACGACAAACATTGGCTATGCAAATTAAGTGTGAGCAAAAAGATGTGCTTTCTAGGGTTAAGGAATGTTCGTATTAAGATGACATGTACTAGAGAGTTGTTTATATTGTTGTTAGATATAATTTAGCTGAAGAAAGATTTCTTAAATTCCCAGTATTTAAGCCATTTCAGGACAAAATCATGAAAAAATCATGAAATTTTTCCCAATTTTTTGCAATTTTGATGCAGTGGATGCAATTTTTTGGGTCGGTCCATATAAGAATTTTTTTGCTTTGGTTTGGATCTACAACTTTGCCAAAGACATAAAAACAAAATTCCGAACGGTTTATGATATATGGATTCCATAAAAATTTTCCTTTTAAAAAAATCATGTTTGGGTGCAAAACTTAGGGTGTCCAAAAAAAAAAATTTCGATGTAATCTGGCCAAGTCCTTTGCGGATTTTTTTTAGTTTCGATATACACTTCAAAAAAACCCGGGTAAGAAAGAGGAACCAAACGATGACCTTAAAAATGCTGCACTGTGTTATAGTTTAAAATGTATGCCACAATTTTCTAGTTTTGTGAAAAACTTACACATGTTCACATCTATTGCCGATTCTGTTTAGTCTTTTGTTTATAAGAGATCTTCTAAAACAAGTAAAAAATTAGTCAAGTGGTCAATAAACTAATTCACAGTATTTTGTTGTTTAAAATAAAGAAAAAAAACAGATTTAATAACAAGTTGTACCCAGGGTGACTATTTAGTTCAAAGAAACTGAAAAAAAATTATTTTTAAAACTCATGTAGAATATTATAAATACAGAGAAATTATTTTAATCAAAGCTTTTAATTCATACTCGTACTTCTGTTTTAGAAATTTTCTCTTTTAAACTTAAAAGTTTAATTCAGGTAAGAAATTACAAAAATGTTTTTTATTAAAATTTCTATAATTTTGACTAAAAACGGTAGATTTTGTCATAGTTAAGTTAAAAATTAATTGTTTACTTAAATTTGCATTATGTAAAGAATTAATTAAACTATGTCATATATTCACAAATTGAATTTAAAAAAAAAAAATCATTACTATATTTGTGTAAAATTTTAAACAGATTTTTGATGAAATTACGATTTTATATAACATTTTCAATAATTTAAAAATCAAATTTGTTACATTATAGATTAAATGTCTTTAATATACTGTGTAAACAATTTGGTAACAAATTAAAAATTGTAGCTAAGTATTAAGTTGTGAAAGAAATTATTTGACCCAATTGGTTTTTTACAAATATGTAATATTTTTACTTCGTCAAAACACCGTACGGTGGAATGAGTTGCCCTCCACGGACCTTTCCCGTACACTCTAAAAAATGCTTGTAAAATTACTTCTATAATAGGAGTAAATTTGTATGTAAAATCAAGCACAATGCGTAATTTTAAACACAAACTGCTTAAAAAACAATTTACTGAATTTTGTTAGCAATAACGCACACGAATTATGGTATTATGTATGTTGATAAACATGTTTCTGCATTTTAAGCACTTAAATAGGTAAACTTACATTAAATGTGAGCAATTTTTGTTTTTATTTATTTGAAAAATTTGTCAAACTTTTTCAAACAGAAGAAAAAAAAAATGTTTAATTCAATATATTTTTATTTTTGGTGCTGTATTTGAGGAAAAATAAAAGAATAACTGTGGTAAATATCTAAAAATAAATTAAAAATATTATCAAAACTAATTAAAGAATGTGTCCGTTTTATATTTTTAGTGGTTTTGGTCAAAAGTGATGCTTGTCCATTCTGAATTGAATCAACAAAATTTGAGACTTTTGGTTATATTTTCCAGTAAAATTGATTTGTATTGGTGTTGCGTTTTCTATTCAGCTAATCTTGATATTCTCTTTTATAAGGCCATGTTGAGCCAATTGACGTTTTGTCTTTTTTATGGTGTTGGATAAAGTTTCAGATTTCGACTAACTGTAATTGTTTACCGGGAATAAAATTTTTTTTACGCAGCAGTATTTAGTGGTATTTTTCTTTTTAACTAAGCAAGTTTTAATTATATCTAAATAACTGTTTTTTTATTAAATAAATATAGCAAAATAATAAATAATTGCTTTAATTTACTGAAAGATTTATTAGGCATATTAAAACTTAAATTTACACACATTATGCGTAATATAGAATGTTGTTATACATTTTATACACGTTTTGTGTGTACCAATTTACACACATAGAGTAAATTTACCCAATTTATAGTAGGAGTACAGCTTCTTACTATAAGTTGGGTAAATTTAAACAGAAATTAATTAGAGTGTAGATAATGCACGACTCATTGCAAACGGTGTCAATTATATTGAAAGTACTGGTCACTTAACTGACTAAAAGATAACATACATTTTAATTAGCCCTGTCAGCAAAGATGCCGTCACCGAGAGGTTTTTTGTAAGCCGAATCTGCCGTGGACTGTCTTTTTTTAATTTGTCTACATCTATTCCTTTAACCTTAAATAAGTTGATTAATTTTTTTTTTATTTTAAGCAGTTGAAATTTTATTTAATTTTTCTTATTATTTTTAATGGAATTTTGCAAATTTCAACATATAGTATATGAATTTGAATTGTAATTTTCTAAATTCAATTTGATTTTTAAATCAATTGTCCTCAAAGGGCCTATTCCGTGACCGGTGACTCAAAGTATATCACCTTACTTTAACAATGAATGTTTTTTCTATTTAATTTCTTTTATTTTCTTGAGGTGTTTTTTTTTAATTTTTTACATTTGTATTTAAACACACACGCAAAAATATAAGTTTGCTGTTAGACAGCCAACATACATGCATAGGCAACATTAGCTCTGATGGTGAATTGTCTGTCTTGTAAGAATAATGCTCTGCAATCAAGCCCTACTAACGCCAAGACGATTTTTAAAGTTCTAACAAGGGACCGCAGGTCCTCACCAACCCGGACCCGCAGATCCTAAAAAAATTCGTGGGGGGGGGATAATTTAAATTATAGGGATACGTATTTTTTTTAGCTGCTCAATGTCAGGTTAAGGGGTTTCCAAGTGGGGTCAAAAAATGCCCAATTTTTCGGATAATTTGGCTCTATATATTTAGTAAATTTAGACAAATTTGGTATCAAAAGCAAGCGTTTTTGATGACACATTCATTAAAGCATAAAATCTGTATAAATTGAGAGAATTAATGAATTTTTGCATTCGATCTATGAAGTGTCACTGGAATTCGTGCAGTGAAACTTTTCATTAAATTAATGCAGTGTTTCATAGAATTTTACAATATAAAAAAAAAAATATTTTAGTTATTCAATATTTCATTTGCCTACTGAAAAAGTTTCTTTAAACAAAAATTTTAATAAATTATTCATTAAATTTGTGAAGAAAACTTTAATAGTTTGGAAAAAAATTTCATTAAAACTCGTCCAAAAAAATGATGTCTGTGTAAAGACTACACAGTATTCTTGTTATTCAAAAAAAATTGTTTTAGATAACATATAATTTGGCTCTTTATTAGATATTGATGTTGGATTAAGCTAAAACTAAGGCATACACTAATAGAATTATCTGCATAGAAGCAATGAAGTTGCACTTTAACTCGTCCAGTGAAACTTTTCTTTAAACTGATGCAAGGTTTCATTAAATTTTATGAAAATATAATTTTTTTTATTAAAAGTTTAATTTACTTAATGAAAAAGTTTCATTAAAAAACTAGTTTCATAAAAAATATGAAGCTTTTCATTAAATTTATGAAAATTTTCATTCACTTTGCGAAGAAAAGTTTCATTAGCTTATCGAACATTCATTATTTTTCGTCCACTAAAATTATCTCTGTGTAGTAATGTCTATTTAATTTAATCGAAGGGCGTTTCGGAGCTTTTTCCTATATTTTAAATCGATGGTTTTTATGCGACTTTTCCTGAAGAGCTTTTTTCCAATATATTTCAAATAATTCAAAAATGTATGCACTTTATGTCCGTGGTATACGCTATATGGGTATCAAAATATTTTTTTTTTCTTTAATATAACCCCGTGTACAAACAAGTCAAATTTTCGTAAACTTCAAACATATTTTCATACAAAAACAAATTAATCTTACACCGTACTTTTCAACCCTTAAACGTGAGATAGAGCAGCTAAAAAACATTAGTTTCTTCTTCATCTTACAACATATTCAAAGTTTACATCACCTAACATGTCACGAGGTGTAAAAAATGTGTCAATTAAGAACCTCCTATGACTAGACGATTTTATAAAACAATTTCGATCTTGAACCGGTCACTACCACCTTGGGACCTGTTTTGCATGTCACCTTCAACTAGTCAATTTACAGGTAGAGCACTTAGATAAACAATATTAACGTGCTTAATTACATTATTTTGTATTATTTTGCATTAATTAATATTAATTGGGATTACTTAATATTTAAAGTGATTATTTGCATATTGTAATGAAATATGTAATTCAAGAAAAAAAAATTTTAAAACTAAATTTCAGAGACAACAAAAAACAACCAAAAAGTTTGGGTTTAAACTTGCATGTAAACAATTGTGTAAAACCTACAACAAAAATTTTGGGTTTAAACTTGCATGTAAACAATTGTGTAAACAATTAAAGCGGTTTTAAGATTTTATAATTTCACATAAATTTCAATATATTTCTGATAGATTATAATTCAAATTAAAATTGTTCATCATATAAAAAAAGATTTATACATGTAAACCAGCCTCAAAACGGAATTTTGTGAGATGTATAGTTATTTTTTTTAATTACAGTTTTCTTAACAAAATTTTTGTAAATTTACACTAAGTTTAAACATTAAACCATTTACGTCATGTATAGAATCCGAGAATATAGATCCGATATAAAGTAACTGAATTTGCTATAGTTTACATAATAAATAATTATATACCTAGGGTAACGAATTACAGAAAAAAGTTTTAAAATAAATCAAATAATTTGTCAATCAATTTCTTTAAAAGCAACTATTTTCAATGTTTCGAAATTCTAAATTTCCTTTATTCATAATTTTCATAATTTTTAAACTTTCTTTCCATTATATTTTTGTTTTAAATATACACTTAACCTTTTGTTTATGTTTCCTCCATAAGTACCTACTAATTCCCTACTTGTAATCTTAACATAATTTACATTTGAAAAAGTAACAACTTAAGTAGTAAATTTTTCCACTCAACTCTAGTATTATTAGTTTTCAACATAAAAAAAGTTTTTATGTAAAGTGGTTGGCAACTCTAATATAACTACCACTTCTGTATTTATAATGACGGCTACTGTTGCCTTGGTTTGACTTGACTCATTTTTATACAAAGTCATTTTGTCACGCAGTTTAAGGCGGAAATCCTATTTAAAATTTGCAATAACAACAAATAACAGCAGTCATTTAGTCAGACCCAACAACTAACCATCGAGAGCCAAACAACGATGAAACTCTATCTAGCCATGGCTGGCTACTGCATTAAAGACAACAACAAAAATTGCACAAAAAATAAAAGAAGACTCAGCCAACGAACTATTTTGCACTAACCACGTTAAAATATTTAATTTTACAACAAATATAGCCACAATGGGACCACCCTTAATGTTAAACAATATACATTCTGCATATATAAATATAAAAGTAATATAAACATAAATACAGGTGTTGTTTAATACAAGGTGGTCCAGTAAGTTTTCCTACGACCAAAAAGGAACGAAAACATTTGAAAAAAAAAGTTTTACTCTAAAGTAAAAGCAAATTTTTATGCAAATATTTTATATGTTAAGTAACTGTAAACATCCGAAGTTATATATTTTACCCCCAAAATTAAAAAAAAAAAAAAAACTTAATAAGTAGAAAAAGATTCCTAGAAACTGAAGGTCTACAGTAGTTGATGAAAGAGAAGAAGATGATATTGTAGTCTGTCTGTTAATGTCATCGGCATTATTTTTTTTTTGCGATTTTACACAATGCCCCGCAAATATACTATAATATGACATTTAAATAGTTAACATTAAACCAAACTCACTAATATACACTTTTTCTATTATTAACCCTTAAATAGACGAAAAGGTCATAAACTACCACTGAAAAACGTAGCTCAATAAAAATTAATAAAAAAACCTAATTTTGGTATATTAAAAAAATATACCACAGTAGATAAATAATAGAGTAGGAAATTTAAACTGACTAGGTTTTTATTTTTAAATATAACATTTAATTGTTTACATGGTGTCAACATTGAAATACTTTGCAAAAATAAACAAAAATCACTAGATTTTTGTTTGTTTTCTAGGTTAATGTGGATTTTACATGAAATATTAATTATTTACATAATGGTTTAATTAAGTTATTAAAAAAAAAAAATACAAAAAATTGCACGAACAAAAATAATAGCCATCACTTGATTGTTTTGTACAATTTGTCTGTTAGTAACAATAAAACATATACTTTACATCATGTATTAATCATGAATACTAAAAATTTACAATCATTTGTTCAACTTACACATTTTTATATATCTTTTCATTTTTGATCAAAATTTTTAATTGTATACATAGTGTAAAGAATTATGAAAACTTTGTAAAAATATATATTTACTGATAAATTCTAATAATAATTAATATTTCATCACAGGAAGTAATTGTTTACATCATATAGATTTGTATTAATAAAATTTTAGTTATTTAAGGCGCGAAAAACATCATGTAAATAATTGTAAATATTGAAAATTTAAAAAAACATCCATACCCAAATTTACATATTTTTTGGGGTTTTTATACAAATTTTAAATTGTGTATATAATTTATAGAATTATGTGAACATTGTAAAACTAAACATTTGGTAAAAAGTTTAATAATAATTAATATTTTATTACAAAAAATAATTGTTTACATCATGTAGATATTACGTAGTTTGGTAAGAATATTTTAGTTATCTACTTCATGTAAAAATTAACGGAAACAATATCAACATTTTCAAGATGTACATAAACTTATAAAACTTACTAGGTTCGTACAATTGTCTACTAATAGCATTAAATTTAATTCCTTACATCGTGCAAATAATCAAAAATATTTAAAATTTACAAAAATGCATGCAATTTTCCAGAATTTTTATATATTAAGGATTTCATAAAAAGTCTTCATTGCTTACATAATGTAAAGAATTTAGCAGGTAAATTAAATAAACAACTTATCTCAAAATAACCCAAGTTTAGTTCTTAACAATAGTTATGAATGTCAAATTTATATTGAAATATCTGTGGTTAAAGTTAAACTTAGTTTATTTTTTAGAAAAGTCTCTCGTCCTTATTCATTCATATTTAACTATTTTTTACAAAAAAAATATTGTTTACATGGTGTATTATTGAGCTTCTTCGGAACTTACCTAAATTGGTATATGCTGTCGGTTTTTTTTACAAATCTATAATTATTAACATGATGTAAAGAATTAAGTCAAAAATGCTAAAATATGCATTTAAGCAAACATTTAAGTATAATTCATATTTAACAATCTATTAAAAATAATATATAAATAATGTGTAATTATTACATCGTTTTACAACAAATTTTAATTGTTTACAAAATGTAAAAATTATAAATAATAATGAAAACACTAAAAAAAAACATAAAATTTACAAATTTCTGTACATTTATCTCTTAATTACAATTAGATCTAATGCTTATCATGTATAAAAAAAAAATTTTCAAAAAAAAGCATAAAATCTACTCTGAGTTAGTTTTATTTAATTTAAAAGTGTTTTTCAATTTATGATTTTGAAATGTCCATCTAATTTTTTATCTAATGTAAACAATTGTTTTAACTAACAATAAAAATAAAAAACTGAAATTCGAAACTCCATAGATAATTAAGTTTACAAGCTTTACAGCTAATTATTTACATTGTCTGCATGATGTAAACAATAATGTTTCCTTATATGTGTTTAAATTTTAAAGATTTCTTTTAGTTAACTTTTTTTGATTTCGTTCTCCATGTTAAAAACTCTTTTGATACACAATACCTGAAATTAGATTATTGCTAATTATTTACATTGTCTACATGGTGTAAACAAAAATTTTGTTTTTGTAGTTGTATTACATTTTTAACGACTTTTTTTAATTCATTCTTTTTTGATATCTATCTCATTGTTTATTACACACCTGCAAGCAATTATTTTGACAAATAATATACGAAAACACCTGTAATTAGTTTACAAGCTTTATAGCTAATTATTTACATAAATGACTTTTTTGTAGAATGTATTAAATTTCAAAGACTTTTTCCGATTCACAGATTTAAGTGATTTTCTATAAAATTTTAATTGGTTACCAAATGCAAAGTATTAACTAAACCACGTCAATATGTCCATAAAGTAATAAATATAATTAAATTTTAAAATTTTTTATTTATTACAAAATAGTTAATGGTTTACATTATGTAAAAATCATGTAAATAAAGCAATAACTGTTACTTTAATGTTAAAATGACTTATGTTTTTAAGGGTTAATCATCAGCCTTACTACTACATTCACAGTTTTCAACTTCCGTTATTGAATAAGGATTTTTTTGTTGTTGCTGTTATGTGTGTTGAATGGAAAAGCGAACGAACTGCTGCTGTTATAAACTGTGGTAGTAGTAGTTTAAGTGTTTTCTCGTTGTTTGTTTATTTTTGTAGCTATGAAAAAAAGATGTGAAAACTACTGAGAAAAAAACCCAGGGTAAATATAATGTAAACTTTTCGGTTAAAAAAAGTAGCAGAATAAAAATAAAAAAACAACGTATAGTGGCAATTTTTATATATTTTTGCATCTAAAGTGCTTATACTTGCATCTCCATTACACTACTTAAGCTTTAGAAGAAAAAAAAAATACTATAAACTGCACTAGTTTTCTTTTATTTTTTGTTATTTTATATAATATACAGCAGCAACATTTATTTAAACTTACAACTATTTGAAAAAAAAACCAGCAGTAGCGGCTGCATCAACAACTGTTGTTGATGGTATTCACATGCAGAGACAGTGTTTTTCTTCTCACATACATACACAATTTGTTTACATCAGCAAGACCTCTGTAAAGTTTATTTTTATTTTTACACTACAAAACCCCCTAAAAAAATTGCAAACAATTTTATTTTTTCTTATTTAAAAAAATATAGGTGAATGTACTTAAAATACATTGAATGCAGTTTTATATAAACTGCAATTTAAACACCATAACACCCCCATTACCCCTAAAAGCCCACTCTAGTTTTTGTTATTGAAGCTTTTTCCAACATTCACATAGTTTGTTTGTATGCAATGTATATAATGTAAAAAATATATTTGTTTAGAAGAAAATGTCTCTTAGTGTGAGGAAAAACAATATATAAAATAGTAGCTTATAAGCTTTCTTTAGCATTTCGAAATTGTTGATTTTCTTTACACAATTGTCTGTAGCAATGACAATTGTCACTAGATTTATCAACACAATCATAATAAAAAAGGTGCATGTAATTTTTTTTTTAAATTGAAAAATGAAACAACAAAGTAAAACTTAAATGTACAGTTTTATTTTATGTATCATATAGTTTACCTTATTGGTTACATAATGTAAATAATTTTGTTTAAGGTAAACCATGACAAAATATCTTATTTAAGTTTTTATGTGTATATCGAATTCTTCGGCCTAAAATTATTTAAAACAGTAATATACAATTAAATGTCAGTTCACCAATCAATAACTAATGAATAAAATGTCTTAATTTATTTTTTTATGATTTTATCATATAATGAGAATCTATGACCTGAAATTTTAAAAGTTCTTTGAAAACTTTACGTTTAAAATCCGTTACATAATTATGTACATGGCTTAAAAAATAATTTTATTATAGAAAATATTAATTGTATGATGTTAATAATTGACATTTCCGTGGATTTAATTTAAAATAGTTTTTAAATTTCCATCTAATTTTTACGTAATGTAAACAACTGTTTTGATTAACAATAAAATTAAATAACTGAAATTATTAACATCACAGATAATTTAGTTTACAAGCTCTATAACTAATTATTATCATTTTTTTGACATTGTCTACATGGTGAAAATAGTAATTTTTTTGTAGATTGTATTACATTTCAAAGATTTTTCATTTCACCCGTTTTTAATTTCTATTGCATTCTTTACTACATGTAAACAACTATTTTGACTTAAAATATTAAAATTACTGAAATTAGTTTATAAGCTTTATAGCTATTTATTTACATTGTCTACACGGTGTTAAGAATATTTTGTTTTTGTAAATTGTATTCAATTTCAAAGATTTTTTTCAATTTATCATTTTATTTTTTGATTTATATCGTTTTATTTACTCCATGTAAACAACTATTTTGAGTTATAATACACTAAAACATCTGAAATTATTATATTTCTTCAACAATATAATAAACTTTTTAAACTAATAAAAATTATTTACCTAAAAATTCGTGTAATGTTGACAATGTCTTAAAGGTGTAAAAAACTAATAGTACTGTAGATTGTATTAATTTCAAATGATTTTATTAATATTATACAATAATATACATTTTATTGACATTATCGACATGAAGTAAACAATTATTTTTTTTTTTTTTGTATTTTTTATTTATTTCCAAATTTTTTTTTTTTTAAAATTGTGATTTTTTATATGCCATTTGCCTTATGTAAACAATTATTTTGCTCAATGTTTAACATCTATTAGTCTTTGTTTCAGTGTAAATATAGTAGATATTTTGAATTTTATTTTGTTTAATTGAAAATTAATTTGTTGCAAACAAAATTGATTCTCAATTGGAACAAAATTTCCAGTTTTTATAACCCATAACGACAACAAAATGCCAGAAACTAAAATAATCACCAAAATATTGGCAATTTTAGCATTTTTTTTTTTAAATTTTGGCGATTTGGAAGATTTTTTCCTCAATTGTTTTCTATTTTGGCGATATTTTCCAATTTTAGCGAATTGTTTCTATTTTTTTTTTCTAATGTTTGACAATGTTTTACGATTTTAATTAAATAATCATCTACTAAAAAATTGTTTGAAATTAACAAAATTATTCAATTGAATTCATAATAGATATTATTAAAATCTTAATTGAAACCAAACCAATTAAATAAATTGGTGCTACAATTTCCTTAATAGCACCGAATATAATTAAACTTTTAATGTAATTAACAAATATTTTAATTGTCACTCGATTTTAGTTTTTTTTTCTGTGCATGTTAGAAAGATAGATTTTACATATACGAGGGCGGATCAATAAGTCCGTGACTTTTTGAATGAAACACTGTTTTTTTGCAAAAAAATAAAAAATATTTTGCAACATAATCTTCTTTTAGCTCAATACACTTAGTCCAACGTTTCTCCAATTTTTGTATCCCTTTCAAAAAATAGGATTTTTTGAGGTCCATAAAATAGGCATTTCTTGGCCATATGGGGTCGTTTTTTTTTAAGTCCTCGGTTAATCGGTCCAATAAGTTGGCATAATATTCGCTGTTTATTGGTTTTTTACCTTTTGAAGGTAATCGATGTGAATTATACCGCGTGCATCCCAAAAAACTGTTGCCATCACCTTATTGGCCACGATTACGTTTATGGTCAATTGAGGGCAAACGCGGCACCCATCTTGCAGACTGCTTTCTTAAGCCCAACTGATCATTTAAAATCGAAACCACACCAACAATCTCACGGAACCAACAATCTCACGCACTTTTACTCTTCGATCGGCCAACACCATATCGTGGATTTTTTTCGACATTTTCGGGTGTATTGATCTCAATTGGCCGCCCAGAACGTTCAGCGTCATTTGTACTTGCGCGACCACAACGAAAGTCAGTAAACCACATTTTTAACATTGAAATCGATTGTGCAGAGTAGAGTCTACTATTTATCAAGCTTTTCCTGGGTTTGATTGGCGGATTTTTCGAAATTCACTTTTTTCCACTTTTAAAAAAATCCACGAGGTTGTATGTTTTGAACAGCTGTTAAACGCAAAGTAAATGACGGAACTTGCTCAAAATTTGACAGTAGTCTATTAACAGGTGGTACTTGATGGTAGCAGTGTTGCACTTCATAAACCTACAAAGGAAGTTCGAAAAGTCACGGACTTGTTGATTCGCCCTCGTAACAATAAAGGCCGACTTTTTGATCCGTCCTCGTATTTGGACTTGATTTGTTTACAACTACTAACAAAAGTCAATGCTAAGTCTTCTAATACGGTTTATTATAATAGTTGTTGGTATTATGATATTTAATAAAGTCATTTTCTAAAAATTTTCACATAAATTGTGATTTGCTTTTGTATTCAAAAAATATATTTAATTTAATCACTCTAAAAATTTATTTTACATATCCTCTCGAAAATTCATTTGTACTACAAAATGTAATTCATAGTATATAAATTCAACGTTAAAAAATTGTTTATGAAGCATCAAAGCTTATTCATAACTAGAACCATTAAATTTATGTGTATGTATGCACAATATTTTCTGTTTTATTTACTCTCTACTGTTAAACCACATTAAGGACTTGAAAAGTACTATCAAATGGTTAGCAACCTTTTTTTTTTTGTTTAAATATGAACAACAACCTTTTTTCATGGAATTTTTCTATATAAAAAAAGTAAATAAGTTTTATATTTTATAAAATAAACTAACAAATAAATAGAAAATATAAAAAAAGTATTTACAAAAAAAAAATCATACTTATTAGGGTATCCCTTAAAAATTGATTTGTCATTACACCCCTCAGTTTTGTTACAAATGGTTCCAAATGGAACCCGTGCCAAATATGGACCATTTTGGAAAAAAGTGTATTTTCGGTTAAAAAAGTTATAAATAGTCATATATAATATTATAAAATCATATCTGACTTTCAATGAAGTCACATTACAGCTAATACTATTATAGACAAATACATCTGATAACTGAGAGATTTTTTTATATGGTACTGGATATTATTATACTCCACATTAGCTTTGTAATAATAATCTAAATATATGTAGTGATCGATATGATAATATAAGGTTCCATGCTTAATCTTAGTCTTAAACTATATGTGACGCCATACAGAAAATATTTTCCTTATAATTTTATAATCCCATACATATTTTGGTAAAGTTCATTATAAAATAATTAAGTTATCTGCTTAAGACTTTATTATATATGGCTTCACATATAACCATATCAATTTTATAACGAGATCATTTGCAAGTGATGTATTTTATATAATTAAAACAAAAATGTCTACAATACGACTGTAATTAATACACTAAATTTGTCCTTTGCGTTCCAGTGACATGTCACTGGAACGCAAACGGCCTAAGCCATCATAAAACCGAAGTAGAATATTTTCTACGCTCACAAAAAATAGATATAATGCTAGTATCAGAAACCCATTTCACTACAAAAAACTGCTTTAGAATACCGGGTTATACGGTTTATGACACAAAACATCCTAGCGGTCGTTCAATAGGCGGCACAGCCATTATTATTAAAACAAATTTAAAGCACTTTCCCCTTCAAAGTTACTCAACGGACTATTTTCAAGCTACCACTATTTATTACGATAGCCCCACATATAAATTAAATGTATCTTCGGTGTACTGCCGACCCGGATTTACTTTATCAGAACAACAGTTTCTAGATTTTTTCTCCACGCTGGGTACAAAATTTTTAGCAGCAGGAGATTTCAACGCTAAACATACCCACTGGGGCTCTAGACTCATCTCCCCAAGGGGTCGTCAATTATTTAATGCAGTATCGGCTGCTAAACTTGATGTTATTTCGTCTAGTCATCCAACTTATTGGCCTACTGATCGGAAAAAAATCCCCGACCTAATAGATTTTGGAGTCACGAGAGGCATAAAACGTGAACAAATATCAGCCATCCCTATATACGACTTATCGTCTGATCACTCCCCAGTTATAATAAAAATTCACGGCATAAACCAATTTTCATCTGTCAATTCTAAGTTTCTAAATAAAAATACCAATTGGCTCAACTATAAAAAGTATATAAGCTCTCATTTACCCCAAAATATTTCGCTAAAAAGTAATAACGAAGTTGACTCAGCCATTATTGACTTCACAAGTATTATGTGCTCTGCTGTCAAAAACGCTTCAGACATCGAACCGGCCAACAGAAGATGTGCGTATAATTATCCAATTAATATTGATAATTTAATAAAACAGAAAAGAGAAATTCGAAGGCAATGGCAGTTACAAAGATCTCCTACCCTGAAAAAACAACTTGCAACATGCACCAGACAATTGCGTGCCGCTTTAAAAGAATTCCGAGAATCTTCCCTTAAGGAATATCTTTCGAATCTTGACCCAACCGATAAAACAAATCAAAGCCTTTGGCGAGCTACTCAGCAACTAAAATGTCCCACAACATTTGAATCCCCAATCCGACTTTCTAACGGCGACTGGGCTAGAAATTATCAGGAAAAGGCTAATGCATTTGCAGATCACTTGGAACAAGTGTTCACCCCAAATCCCTCCTTAAGTTCAACACGCGACTTACAACCTGCTTGTAGTTTTCCCATGGATCCAATTAAATTCAAACTCCCAGAATTGAAAAATATTATCAGCGAGCTTGACGTTAAAAAATCGCCAGGAAATGACAAAATTTCCGCCAAAATGATTAAGGAACTTCCCGAATGTGCTATAAGAACACTAATTTTTATATATAATGCCATAAATCGAATAGGGCATTTCCCCCAAAATTGGAAACAATCCCAAATAATTATGATCCCAAAACCCGGCAAAGATTTAACGCAAACTACATCATACAGACCTATTAGCCTGCTGCCAATTTTATCGAAAGTTTACGAAAAACTGCTACTCAATGTTATTGTTCCATATGCAAACGAAAAAGGCGTTATACCTCAGCATCAATTTGGATTTCGAAGAAGCCACAGCACAATAGAACAAGTACATCGAATTGTCAACGTTATAAGGGAAACATTTGAAGTGAAACACTACTGCTCAGCCCTATTTATAGATATTTCTCAAGCATTCGATAAAGTCTGGCACAATGGACTGATATGGAAAATTGTACACACTTTCAGACCGTTCTTTCATAATCAAAGCAAAAGGAAACTTCTCAAGCAGTCGAAAAATATGCGCTGGTGTTCCGCAGGGAAGCATATTGGGCCCATTTTTATACCTCCTATACACTGCAGATATGCCAACTAATAATCTAACAAAAACGTTCACATTTGCTGATGATACTGCGATCATAAGCACGCATTCCAGCCCTGTAACGTCATCGTACCATCTTCAAGCCCACATAACTCAATTGGAAAATTGGCTCGAAGAGTGGAAAATAAAAATTAATCCATTGAAATGCGCCCACGTCACCTTCTCTTTGCGAAAAGAAAATTGTAGCCCTATTAAAATAACCAACGTAGTAGTACCCCAACAAAACCATGTGAAATACCTAGGTATTCACCTCGACCGTAGACTAACTTGGAGCAAACATATTGAGTCAAAACTAACCCAAATAAAACTAAAAACACTTCAATTAATGTGGCTCTTAAACTCGAGATCCACTCTTAGCCTAGAGTACAAAGTTCTGATTTACAAAGCTATAATTAAACCGATTTGGTCCTACGGCATCCAACTCTGGGGAACAGCTTCGGCGTCAAATATTGAGAAACTCCAGAGACGGCAGTCTAAAATCCTAAGATTAATAACAGGCGCTCCATGGTACTTCAAAAATTCAAACCTCCACAAGGATCTCAACATTCCCAAAGTATTCGACGAATCAAGAGAAATCAGCTTTAAATATGTTAAAAAACTTATAGAGCACCCTAATAGCCTAGCACGCAACATACTTTCTAGCGATGGTCACAGGCGACTGAAGAGAAGAGACACGCTAGATCTGGCACTAGCATGATGAAGCATAAACAAAATCAGAGTGAAAATTTGGGCTGGTAACTGGCGTTGGCTGGTTTCCATTAGTATAAGTTAGCTTGTAAGATTTGAAAACTTATTGTTATTTTCTTTAAAAGAAAGATCCAATAAATACATATATATTATAAAAAAAAAAAAAAAAAAAAAAAAAATTTGTCCTTGATATTTTTTAATCATTTCCTTGTTTCTAGAAATTTAAATTATAAACTTAAATACTTTTAAGCATAACTTCAGTTTACTAAAACTATACCTACTAACGGCTAAAATTTTTTAAAATCAGATATAATTATATCTAATTAGATAAAATGTAATGTCCTGGATATGGACAAATCTCGGATAAAATTGTATCAAATTATATCTCATTTGATATAATGAGATACATGTCGATAACACATTTTTCGAATCAATTTGCATGTACCTATATATGGGAACTTATCAAATAACATATAACTTTATTAGACTCCATATTACAATTTTTAACAGGATTATTATTAAAAATTTCCAAAAATATAAATTTCGAAAAAATTTACTTTTTTTTTTTATTTATTCATTTAACATACTTAAAATTATTCAGATATGGAATTCTGACTTCATCGGATATCATTAACCCACATTGGCCAGGTATCAAAAATTACCCGCAAGTTTGATAAAAATGCAAAAACGTTTTTTTTTAAATTAATTTTAAAGATTTATCACAATGTCTAATTTGCAAATGACTATTACTATTTTTATAATATACTGGTTGTTATTAAAGAAAAATAAAGAAATTTGGAAAATTATTATTCGAGTGTGTATTTGGAGAGACTCCTTTCCAGGACAATTTATGAAAATACACTGATAGAATTTTGTTAATTGTATTAATGGAATCCTTCATTAATACAATGAATTTTTCATTAAAAAGTCCCCAAAGAAAGTTTCATTGGCTCAATGAAATATTTTTCATTAATCAAATAATAATTGAAAAAAATATTTTTTTTCTTGCTTCATATTTATTTTGTGTTAATTTTTTCTTTTTTATTTTCTTATATTTATTTTTCCGTTTTTTTTTTATCTTCTCGAACACGACTTGAACCCGCAACCATCACCATACAAACAGCACCGCCTTACCAATTGACCTAAATTACAAAACCAAAAGGATGTGCTTATTTAGACTTTTGTAGGAAAATATTTTTTTTCAATAGTTAAAGCGCCTCCAGTGGAAATTTTATGGAAAAAAAAAAATATTTATGTAAAAATTATTGCATATTTTAAGGATCAAACAAATACAGTTAATGAAAATTTCATTCAGTCAATGAATTTTTCATTAATTTAATGAAAATGTTTCATTCAACCAATGAATCCAAGTTAATGAAAGACATTCATTAATAGTATGAAGGAAAATCCTATCAGTGTAGCTATTTGAATTATCACTACAAGATTGCAAAGCTATTGAATTGATAAAAAACAATCTCAATTTGAAAAAATAATTATTTAATGTAAATTGGTCCATAGATGGTTAATTTTTATACTTTTGGTAAAAAATAATACCCACTAGGAAATTTACAGAATAACATATTTTATAATTATCGGAAAATATCACTTAAATTTGATCCGACTTTAATTATATTTTTTTTAATTCAAAAAATCTTTAATACTTAGTAGGCGGGCGACAACAAAATACCCTTTAAAGTTAATTTAAATGATATTATTTTGTGTAAAGCATTAGTCCATATAGGGCTAACATTTTTTTTTATACATTTAAAGGCTTTACAATCTTGAAGTCATAATTTAAATTAAGTTTCATCCATCTTTTTTGTCCCCCGGCCACTAAGGGTTATATATTTTTTGAAAAAGTAAATATAATTATAGTCTTATCAAATTTAAGTGATATTTTTTCCGGTAATTTTTTTGACAAAATAAGCTATTTTCATAAAATGTTCTGGAAATAAGTTGCTGCAAATACAAATCATCATTTTTCCCGTTTGTTTTCTGCATATTTATCAAATTCATGGGTATTTTAGGATTCCAGGCTAAAGTGGGTTAATAATATCCGATGAAGCAAGAATTAAATATCTGAATAATTTTAAGTATATTAAATAAATAAATAAATGAAATAAAAAGTAAGTTTTTTCGAAATTTTGAATTTTGGGAAATTTTAATACTAATGGACACTTTTTTCATAATCAGCCATTTTCGACCGTCTTAAAGTTTTCAAAACAAATCGATTTCTTCCATTTGAAGTTATTTGCAATAAAACTGGGGTGGTGTAACGAACGAAAATCGTCAAATAGTTTTCTTAAGGGACTTCCTAATACTTATATATGTATGTGTTTGAAGAGACGCGTTTTGTTCAACATATGTAGAATATTTGTTAATTCTATTGAAATTCTGTCATGCTGCAAAGGTAAAAACTTTTCCAACCATACCATTATCCTTCCCAGTGTTTTTTTATGTCATCAATTTGTTAATAATAAAATTTACATACCTGTAAAGAGACAAGAGAAAAAAGTTGCAAATTAGTTTTTTTATAATAACTTTTTTTTGTAGTTTATTAAAAAAGAGATTTGGAGAGGGGGATTTTTAGACAAAAATTTGTATATTTGAAAAGGATTTTAATTTAATAAAACTGTTCATATGTGTATAAATAAAATGAAATATTTACTAAATTAAATAAAAAACAATACAGAGAAAATATCTAAAGTTTTTTATATTTGTTTAGATAAAGTTTTTGCTTTAAATAATAACCCATTGACAACCACAGTCGAATGTGATGGCCCAAAGCTTTTGTTTATGTAAAACATAGAGTAAACATGTCTGAAGGTGATTTGTAAAGGAGTGTTGAGGGCAACTAATCTGTAATGGGCTGTTTATCTTTATATGGTTCCAGTTAACCTTTAGGAGCTCTCAAAAGTTTGTAAAAGAAATATTTGTTTATTCCATAAAATGACTGTATTTGACAAACAAAATGAGGGGTAACAGTCCGTGAAAGGAGTCTATTTTATTTGACTTAACTATTATTTAATGGGGGATCACAAACACTAAATTCGAGTTGACAATACGACACAAATTAAAATCTGTATTAATATCAAACCATGCACAGAAAATACTAAAATCGAGTTTCAATTAAAATATTTATTAATACAATTAAAAGTTTAATTCAATTATTTCCTATTAAGGAAATTTCAGTATCAGTTAAATTAATTTGTAACTATTTAATTGATTTAGTTTTAATTTAAAATAATACCGACGTCGGATGATTAGATTTATATATATGAAAATTAGCGTTAACCATTCTTTCTAGGTAGTTTTATCACAATTTCTCTATATTTTGTAAAAAATTAATTATCACTTCCTTCGACCTTAAACCGAACAAAATTAACAGTCATGTAGCAATCTTTTGGCAATTTTTTTTTTTGGTTTTAGAGATTTTTTAAATTTTGGTGATATTTTTCAATTTTTTAACTATTTGTTTTATTTTCATTAAAAATTTTAATCAAATCTATTAAAAATATAATTGAATATGGTTTTTTAATTTCAAATAAACTTTTAATATATACTATTAAAGGTTTAATTAAAATTAAAAAAAAAAAAACTCGAAAAATTGGGGAAAATCGCTAAAATTTTAAAAAAGTGTTCAAAATTAAAACAATGAAAAAATTAAAAAAAAATTAATCACAAAAATTTTTAAAAAAAATGACAAAACTTAAAAAAAAAATCAAAATCATCAATATTGAAAAAAAAAAAAACAAAAAAAAATAAGTGGAATAAAAAATCGCTAAAAATTAAAAAAAAGTCAAAATTTAAAAAAAAAAAAATTGATAATATTAAAAAAAAATTTCAAATTTTCAAAAATTTGGAGAAAAAAAAATTGTCAAAATCGCAAAATTAGGGGGAAAAATAGCTAAAATCTTAAAAAATTTAAACACAAATCGCCAATATTTGAAAAAAATTTTAACAAAAATCCGCGATTTGTTCAAATTTTGACGGTTTTTATAATTGTAGTGATTTTTAAATTAACGGATTCTTTTAATTTTGGCGATTTTATTTATTATCGATTTTTTTTTTTTAATATAATCGATTTTTTTTCACTATTGGAGATTTTTTTTAAATTTTGGTGTGTTTTTTGACATTGTGTGTATTCTCTTTGTTGTCATTATTGGTTAGAAAAACTGTGAATTTTGTGTGCACCAAATTTATTTTAACTGAAAGTCAGTTTGAAATCAAACAAATGTTAATTTTAAATTTTATTGAAAATATTTTTTTTTGTGTTGTGTTAAGAATTTAGAATTCTGAATCGCCTTTTTGTAACTTTTTTTTTTATAAAAAGAGAAGCAACACTCAGGAAATTCTTCCTATTAATTAATGTGTTGCTTTCTTTGGAAAGGGGATAGTGGAGAGATGAAAGGTGGTGGAAGATAAAGGGCTTCAAACATGGCAACACTGTAATTGCGCGCGATGATAAGTCTTAGAACAGTTGTTGCTCGACACCTGATGTAGAGTTGGTGAATTTGTTAAAGCTTTTCGTTTCATAGCCCTGATTCATTATTTTACTTCGGTGGGGTTAAGTGCTATGGGAACACCGAAGGTGGGCGCAGCAATACATCTAAGTGATAGAAAACTCATACATATTATTTTTCTAAATTGATGTTGTCGTCACCGGGAATCGAACCCGGGACCATCTGTGTAACAGTCCAACGCGCTAACCATTACACCACAACGCACACTTATTGATATATTAACGGAATTTTATACATTTTTTATATCGTATAAAACTGTTCTGCGAAAGAAGTAAATTTTGTGAATATTTCATATTTATTAAAAAACAAAAATAATTATTTTCAACTTCTTTTCAACTTTTAAATTCAATCTTTTTCATATTTCAAATATTTTTTTTTTTTTTTTACTTTTACCTTGATCCTGGCTTATAAATCCATAATTTTTCCTTTATTTTTTTATAAAAAAAATTGCAATTGCAAATATTTCTAAAGTTAAGCTTTAACTATTTTAGCTACAATAAAGATTAGAAAAAACCTTAAATGGTGAATAAAAACAAGACTAACTACCCATATAAAACTAAACAATACCTAGTTTATTTCCATCATTCTTATATAAAAGGAGAGAAAAATGCATCAAACGACAATCACTTAAGAAAAGAAAGAAGTTGAGTAAAAAAAAAAACTACAAAATCAGATAAAAATATCAAAACTATGGTGACTAAATAAAGTAAGTTGGCAAAAGCAGTCCAACATATACATTTTGCTTACATAGAGGAGATCCTAGTATCTCCTAAACAGCATTTGAAAGGCAACACAGTATTATTGACTAAATGCACAAAATAGACAGACAGGCAAACGGAACGACAGATAAACTAAAAGTTAAAGAGAAAAAAGATGTATACTATGGACATAATGACCAAAGAAGACTGACTACATGTTATACTGACTAACCACTACACTCATAGAAATAAACTTGTAAACATAGCAGAAAAAACTACTAAAAATTAGTTAAAAATTAACTTGCAGAAAAATGCTGAATTTAGCAGATATTTTGCTAAATATTAATAAAATAAGAACAGCAAAAATAAATCTGTTAAAAATTTAGTTAATTGAAAATACTCAGTAAAATTAGCAAAAACGTTTACTAAATATTTGTAGACTCAAAATAGCAAACCAAAACTTTAATATTAATTAGTTATAGTTATAATATTAATTAGTTATTAGTAACTAGTTATATTCGATGTGAATTTAGTTAATTGAAAATAGCACTTTACTCACTAAAATTAGCAAAAACGTTTACTAAATATTTGTAGACTCGAAATAGGAAACAAAAACTTCAATATTAACAAAATTGTTACTATATTTACCACAAATTTAGTAAAATGAAATTAACAGTTTATTTGGCTAAAAACAACAGAAAGGTTTGCTAAAAAATTGTAGATTGCTGATTTCATAAGGGCAGACTTAAATTCGCCTTAAATAAAAAAAAAAAAAAACTTTAAAAATTTCACATTTTTTAATGATTTTTTTTTGTCTACTAATATTTAGTAAATTATTTTTGCTGATTTTAGCAGATTATTTTGTTTCTTTAAATTAACTAAAATTTAACTTAAATGTAACTAAATATTTTTAATTTCTACAGATTTATTTTTGCTATTCTTATATTACTAATATTTTGCAAATTTTAGCAGTTTTTTCTGCAAGCTCATTTTTAACTAATTTTTAGTAGCTTTGTTTTGCTATTTTTATTTCTATGAGTGTATGAATAAAAGTATTGTATAGTTATAGTACAATATAATCTGGTATACCTTGTTTAGGAAACTTGGTTATAATACAGTAAAAGGTTTGAAAAATATAGCGAATTCACTAAAAGTCAATTATATTACATTTTGATGCTCCTAGCGCTCCCCTACGGGCAAAAGGACAGGAACCAAATAACACACAGAATAAGCCTTTATAAAGGGCCCGCCAATTAACTTTTTTTTTTTTGAAAATGCTATAAAAAAAACTACTGAATATTTTTTCGTGTAGGCTACTGCATGGCCAGCCGAGGCAGCCATTTGAATGAAATTATTTTCCATTATTAACCGGAAGGATTGTACTTTCAAATAAAAAAAGAAATTTGAGAAAATATTCAGTAGTTTTTTTTTATAGCATTTTCAAAAAAAAAAAGTTATTTGGCGGACCCTTTATAAAGGCTTAACATTACGTTTGGTTCATCCCACAGCGCCAGTTGTGATAAGTCTAGTGGTGTGTCTAAAAATATACTTTCAAATTAATTTAAAAAAAACTACGACTATAAAAAACATATTAACAGAAGCATCTTCACCCACAGTAATGGCAAATTGTAGTTCTGTTTCGATAAGTCTTGCAGTAACCTGTCACGAGATAAGTTCTTTGCGGCCAATTTAATTCTCATTCCCCGTTTATACTTTTTTTGCGCCAATTCTATCTATAATGTGAGTTTAGAGTAATATACATATTATAAGCATTACAATCTTAAGCCAATGCTGGTAAAATAATTGTTTTTGCCCATTTTTGGTGGGACCTTTTTTAAAAATTATTTAAAATTTTGAAAAACGCTTAACTTTTATATTCTTGGTTGATATAACAATGAGAAAATATTTATCTTGACTTCTGTACTAAAAATAAGTTGATCAATTGCATGCAATTTTTCAAAATCTGACTGAAAAAAAAACCAGTTAGTTGAAAGTAAGATGTGCGTTCGAAAAAATTTAAACAAGCGTTTTGCCTTATAACTTTTATCATAAGATTTCTTTAAATTCCTTTTTTATCATAGTATCTTTTAAAAATATCTCAGCAAATAAATTAATGGCAATCTAGAATTTCTTTTTTCATTTTTTCACAAATTGAGTGATAAAAAAAAGTTCGTTTGAAAATTATTAAACATTTTCAACGAAATCCTTCTTGCACATATTAATAAATTAGCCAAGGAATCAAAAGCTAGTCGTTAGACTGTTTTAAAAGTAATTCAACAGTTTAAGAGAGACTTGACCATTAAGAGAAAAATTGGCTCAGGAAGAAAACGATTTCGGCATGATAAAAATATCCCCTTACTGTTCCTCGTATATGCAGTTGTGAAAAAAGCAGCAAGTCAATTGTAACAACAGGAACAATAAAAACCGAAATTTATATAAAAGAATGTTTGCAATAATGATGTCTTCCATTTATACGCAAATACAGTATGTTTCCATACTTCTGGCCTCACTTAGAATCTTGCCACTTCAGCCTTGAGTGATATAAAGCAAACAACATTGCTTTTGTACCAAGGGAGGCAAATCCTCCAAACTGTCTGGAGCTAAGACCAGTTGGAAGATATTGGGCTCTTGCTAAAAGAGCATTAAAGGCCAAAAAAAAAGGGTGTCCCATGGCATGAACGATTTTAAGCAGAGATGGAAACCTGTTCGAGAAGCTTACAGAAAGTACTTTAAAGTCCTTAATTGGAGGGTTTCCCGAAAAGTTGAATACATTTCTAAAGATTGAATAAAACAAATTTTAATTTTTTATTGCTTGTAAACTAGAATATATTTTTGATTAATAAAAAAAGTTTTAACAACCATACATTTAGTGTTTAACTTTTTATAAAATATTGTCTGTGTTAACATTTTATAAACTACACTAAGAGAATTATCTGCATGATATTTTTGCATTAGAATCTATGAAATGTCACTAAAGCTCGTCCACTGAAACGTTTTATTAAATTAATGTAGTTTTTCATAAAATTTGATGAAAACTTTCATTTTATTTATTAAAAATTTCATTCGACAAATGAAAAAGTATCATTAAAAAAAGTTTCATTAAAACAATAAAACTTTTTCATACAGTTTAAGAAATTTTTCATTCACATTGTGAAGAAAACTTCATCAGTTTTGTGAAAAAATTTCATTAAAACTCGTCCGAGAAATTCTCTCTGTGTATACAAAAAGAGAAGAAATGAAAAAATTGATAAAAAAAATTTATATTTAAAAATCAATTTGACATTAACTAGATAAAGTAGTTATAATGAAATTCTACTGATGATTACTTGTAGAAAGCGTCAAATTCTTATCACCATAAATTAATTTTTTTATAATTTTTCTAAGAACTAAAGTAAAAGTTTTTGCACCACGTTGAGCGCCATTAAAATGTATTACAGACCTTAATAGTAAAATATGATTATTTTACAAATGACACTAGAAAACCAAGCAAAACTTTTAAAAGAGTCGAACCAAACAATTTTTAATAAAAATTCTTAAGAATCTAAGCCTTACTCATCATGATATATTAAACAAAATATGCTTTCTATAACAAATGCCGCTTAGAATTAAAGGTTAGTTTAAGGTTTTTTAAGTTACGATTTTAAAAATCAGTCCCTTTTAGTATCCACTGTTTTAATCTTAAACTAAAAACAAAATATACATACTAAAGACTCACTCACACACAATTTATCCAAAACGTTTAGTTTGTTTTTTTTTTTGCCTCTAATAAATTAGAGAAAAAAAACTCCATATGAGCACAAAACAAAGCCTTCTTCTTTTCATTTTTATTTTGTATTTTATTGAAGTCATATAACATCTGAATTTTTATATGGTTATATTGGACATGTATTTGGTATTTGGCTACTAAAAGATAATGATTAAAATAATGAAGTTTGATATAAAGTTGAAACTACAAAACTCCAGTTAAAAAGCTTTTAAAAAGAACAATGCATATTTTTTTTTTTCAAAATTGAGAAAAAAAATTGTTAGTTACTTCCAAATAACATTTAGATGTTAAAGATGATAGAAGAGTGGTTTTTACTTTGTACATGGCTGTTTCAGTAAAAAGATGAAAAAAATGATGAGTTTTAATAGGAAATCCAATAGCAAGAGGTCAATAAAAACTTCTTTTTTTCTATGTGATTATGGTTTAAAGATAAAAAATTGGCCTTAAGTACATATTGGAAAAAACATTGTTTAAAATAAATTAAAAAATAAGAAGAATATACGATACTACACCATAAAACGAATAATTTTTCATTATATTGTTATGATAAGAATTTTTTGATTAAAAAAAAAGCATTTTCTATTAAAATGATTGGAAAAAGAAATTTATAATAAAGAATTTTATATTAATTGGAAGAGAAAATGCATTTTTTTAAACCTTTTAATACATTTGAACAATTTTTCATATTAATTTTAACACAAGCTGAACAAAGGACTTTATTTTTTGGAATGTTAGCTTAAAAATAAATAAATATGAATAATATTGTATGTGCACCTCGATATTTTTTCATTTCGACAATGAATTTGATCTCTAAACATTTTTCCACCACAAACTGCTTTATTCACCACAAAATATGCTTTTAACCATTACACAAAAATGGCTTCCTTATCCCAAAAAAAAAATCTCAATACAAAACTCTTTTTTTTTACCTCCTTAATTTTCTCTAATTTCAGCTTTTTAATATTACATATTAGTAAAAATTCCACTATGGAGGGTATAAAAAGCATTATATTTTAAAAAAAATTTGTTAATTATATTTAATAGAATTCTATTCATGATCCCTTTAAAGCATCATTAATATTGTCATCTTTAAGTTGTATAAATCCCCAGCTTTGTTTAGTCATTTTTTTTTTTCCTTTCGAAAAGGTAAAAATCAATTATAATTCTTTATTTCTTTACAAAACACTGTAAAAAACATGACAACAAATGATGTATTAAAAATAATCAAGTTTACAAATTGTCACAGGAACAACAAATAGAGAAAAACAAAGAAAAAGCTCATTCGATATACACTGTGGTGCAAAAGTGAGCCAATGTTTCAAAACTAAAACGCAAAATGTATTTATTATCCAAATCTTTTTTGAGAAATGAATCCAATTAGGTATATATGAGGAGCTCAGCGCCAAAACGGCCTAACCCACATTGTCAAAAAAATCAAACCGACCATGCCGATACAACCGGAACCCCCTGAAACAAATACCAAAAAAACTCAAAAAACAGTTTTCAGCAGTTAGTATAACCTAGTGTTATATTATGCAATAGTTAGTTTTTTTAGTATTTATTTCAAAAGGTTCCGGCCAGACCAGCACAGCCAGTTTGATTTTTTTTACAATGTGGGTTAGGCCGTTTTGGCGCTGAGCGCCTCATATATAATATGGTAATGTGTCCTCTAGAATAACAACCTTTTGGCCTCCCTATATCTTGTACAATCTCAAATTGTATATGAAAAGGTCATTGACGCACTTTTGCACCAAGACTCCGGTTAACAAAAAACTGAACTTTTATTCTAGAAGTAAGAACTTTTTTGCTACTTATTAGAATAATGGATCAATTAAGTACATTTTTAGTTAAAGAAAAGTAACTAAATGCCACGATTTAACTGATCAGTATTATTGTTAAAATGTAAAGGGTCCGCCATCTAACGTTTTTTTTTCAACTAGTGCAACTAGCGTGAATGGTAACACTTAGCTCATGTCTGATTTGACAGATAATTAGTTTTATCCTTCCGCTGAACGAATATGGTCTGTATGTTCGTTATCTTGTGAAAAAAGTGAAAGAAACTGGCATCCTCATCGATAAACCAAAGCGTGAACAGCCAAAAACACTGCGTACACCCGAGAATATTGCTGCTGTGGCAGAAAGTGTGCGTGAAGCGCCATCAACATCAATTCACCGTCGTTCTCAACAATTGAACATTTCGGAGACATCATTGAGACGAATTTTGCATAAAGACCTTGGTATGACGCCATACAAAGACCAATAGGTTCAGGAGTTCAAAAAAGAAAAAGTTATTTGGCGGACCCTTTATATCCCTAAAATGCGTTTTTATACCAAAATGTTCCAAAATATCTTTTCAAAAAACAGAATGTATACTATTTTATAAAAAAAATTAACCAAAACTATTAGAAAATAACAGTTTAAAATAGTTAAAACTTATTTAAACTTATTGGGGAGACTTTTAGAAAAATTGGGGAAACTTTAAGAAAAATCAGCTATAAACAAAACAAAATCACTACATAAACAGAGATTTAACCATGTCAACTCGATTTCAATAAATTTTTTATCGAAAAATACTACTTAGCATTGTGAAATTATATGCTAACCCTACATGATATTATGTCATTTTATCCAATTCCAACCCCACCATTTGCAAAAATAGTAATCTTATTTTTATGATTTTTTTTTTTTTAAAGTATTTTTTTAAGTAAATTCGAGTGTTTGAAGACTATTTGCAGTAAAACTTGGTATTTTCAAATATACATTTATATATACAAATATAAGGGGGGGGGGGGGGGGGGGGGGGGGGGGGGGGGGGGGGGGGGGGGGGGGGGGGGGGGGGGGGGTGGTCAGTTTAATTGTAATTTTTCGAAATAAGAGAACTTAAATAAAGTATTCATGTAAAAATCCGTAGCAGATCGATATATTTTTCTCGAACTTCAGATAATGATGTCTTCTACCAAAAACAAATAACAAATTCTACACCAAAACTTGTACGTTTTCACTAGTTTTTATTGTAAAGGGTGTCCCAAGAAGAGCGCAATTTTTAAATTTTAAATAAAACACAGATATTTAAAAAAAAAATCGTGAAACTTTATTATATCGTAAAGTAGACAGAATGAGGTTATGTATGGAACAATATATCGCGGCGGCTTTGCTGACATGCCCGCGATCTTTTAATGAAATTTTCAATGACCGTTTTGCATGAATGCTGCGGTATTTCATTAATGCAGCGTCCAACTTCCTCTTTTAAGGCTTGAGTCGTCGTCGGTTTATTCGCGTAAACCATCGACTTCAAAAAACCCCAAAGAAAAAATTCTAATGGTGTTAAATCGCACGATCTAGGCGGCCAATTCTGATCCCCAAAACGCGAAATAACACGACCCGGAAATGACTGATGCAGCAATTGAATTGTTTCTCTGGCTGTATGACATGTGGCGCCGTCTTGTTGGAACCACATGCCCTCCACATTCATTTCTTCAATTCTAGGCAAGAAAAAACTGGTTATCATTTCACGATACCGAACACCATTGACTGTTTGCGCTTGACCTGCCTCATTTTCATAAAAAAAAGGTCCAATGATTCCTCCAGCCCAAAAACCACTACACACAGTGACACGTTGAGGATGCATTTGCTTCTCGTGAATCACTCGAGGATTTTCCTCACCCCAAATTCGACAATTCTGCCTATTGACGAAGCCATCAAGATGAAAATGGGCTTCGTCACTGAAGATGATTTTATCGGCAAAATCAGCATTTTCATGTAGTCTCTCCAATACCCAATTACTCCATTCCATCCATACTCCATTCGTGTAGCGCTCCATTTTTACTAACCTCGTACCTTCTACTAGCAAACAATAACAATTGTTCAAATGTCAAACAATGTCACTTCGAATGTTGCCAGATTTAAAAATTGCGTTCTTCTTGGGACACCCTTTATTAACAATTAGAGAAATAAATATTAGTACAAATTTCCCTCTTATTTTAAGAAATTTTGAAAGATGTTGGTCTAAAAACGCATATTATGTCTAGCTTTTATCCTGATCAGTTTAAATGCGAAATTTAAATACTTTGTTGACTGAAAATGTTCTTAGTTGTCCTCTATATTTAATCTACTGTAGAACTCGGTTATAACGATTTTTTTTTACAACGAAATAATGTTCTGGTCCCAAAGCATTTACTAACATATTTCATACCAAATAATAGGGTTATAATGAACATCGTTTATAACGAACTTTTTATATAACGAACTAATTTTTTGGACCCTTTTACGAATTTTCATATAAATTTTTACTCTTATAACGAACATATAAAAAAATCTAGATTGTAAAATTAAAATTCTGCTGCAAATCTTAAAATTTTTAGCTTTTTAATTACAAATTTACTGAGAAGAATTAACAACTGTATGAAACATAATTTAATGGAAGAATTGTTTTCGAATAACAAACAAAAATTTTAAAATTAGGTGAATTTAAGAAAAAATCCAGAAATTTTAATAATTTTTTGGAAAATGTTTACCTCGCTTATAGCGAACTTCGCTTATAACGAACTAAATCGTACGGTCCCCACTGTATATTAAAAAAAGTTAACAGTTCTGTAATAAAGGTACAGCTTTTAATTAATCGGAGTCTTGTTGCAGAACTGAGCCAATGACTTTCTCCTATACAATTTGAGATTGTTAAAGATATAGGGGGCCCAAAAGTTTGAACCTCTATGATCATAAAGAGGTCACATTACCATACAATTATTCTTGACTAGATTCGTTTTCACAAAAATATTTGGAAAATAAATACATCTTGAGTTTTAATTTTGAAACATTGGCTCACTTTTGCTTCACAGTATATTTCACATAAATCGTATTCTGATTCTATTCTGTGTTTCAACGTGCTGCATCAAAATAAGCGTCATCTTTACAAATTGGCAAATGGTTAAGAATCAAACAAGAATCACAAGAAAATAAATGATGGATTTTTTTTTTGCGACAAAGTATTTATAATATGCAGCATACATCAGAGACTACATGCCAATACATATGTAAGATTGTAATAGAACATGTGTCATACAAACATATAATATGTTTAAGTATGAAAAATATAACACAAAACCTAAAACTCTGTTATCACACTCTATGCAGAGATTTTAAAGAGTTTTGTGAACAAAAATTTTCAAAGTACAATTAAAAAAAATTTTTGGTTAAGAGGTGTCAGTATATAACCATAAATATTCTAAATACAAAAAATTTTAGTCTGATTATGGCATTTTAAATTTTTTATGAATTTTTGGTTTTCAACTCCTTTTTTAATCAATTGTTGCTTTACGTTGGGCGCCATTTTTGTGTATGACAGAATTATTGTGTTCAAAATTGTCGGCATTAAAAATGCCACACAAAAATGAAAAGTTAAATCTTTATTAAATTTATTAACCTTTCGTTGATTTATCAAGGTTAGGTTAGGTTTATCAAACTTTTCATAAAGTTAATGAAAATTTTCACTAAATTTATGAATTTTTTCATTACATTAATGAACTTTTTCATACAATTTTTATTTCAAAAAGAAAAAAATTGCCTAAAATTTATGTGGTTTTCCACTACTGCTAAGAAAAAATTTGCATTAATTTAATGAAAAAATCGATTGGCTGAAACTTTTGTTTAGAAGGGAATTAATTCTTTACTAACTCTGCTTTAAGAATTTTGTACGTGCCGCTAGTAAAACTTAAGAATTTCTTCTACTCTTCATAACAAATTGATTTTAATTTTTTTCCTACCAATACACAATACTAAAGGACGATATATCGATGCAACACAAGCAACAATAAATAAATAAATTATTGACATAATGCTTTTTTGTGTTTTATACAAAAGTATTGTGCAACAGAGCAACAACATCGACTAGAGACACCTAAATTGTCTTTTTATTTTCCACTTGTTCACATAACAGGAAACTAAACTTAACAACAACAAAAATCCAATACAAAGCAGATACGTAAGGCTAAGAAAAAAACCTTAAACTCTAGTAATAATTGATTTTTATGACAGAACGTTGTATGAGCATCATCATTGGTTATTGGACTTAAACCAACTCAACTGCTAGTGTGGACTGAACCGAAATCTTTAATATTAACAGTAGCTACCAAACTACCAACTCTTCTTTTTTTGCTTTTATAACTTGCCAACAAAAACATCATGTCATAGCACTTGTTAACATGAGTTAAATAACAAAAACAAAAAAAAAAACAACATAAAAAGAAATCTTGAAATAATATTACAGAAAAAAAATCCCAACCATGGCCATTAAAAAGGATATGTTATTCCTAGTATAACCAGGCGTAAACTTACATAGTTTATGATCACAGTCATAAAACGACAACCAACTGTGTAAGAAATAAACAAACATTTACTCATATTAAGACTGGCTATTTTAAATGCCTTTAAAGAAATATTTTATATAAACAGAAAAAACACAATAAAAAATTAAATTATAATGATTTTAATTGTATTGCTAATGTGGCATATTAAATATTCTTTGAAACCGATGACAAAACTAGATAATTTTATGATAAAATTGATGAAGGATACAAGTATATTCTGAACAAATGATAGGAATATTAAAAAAAGTTTTTGTTTAAGAATTTGTGTTGATTACCAACCAGATCGATTTTGTTTCCTACAAAATTTTTCAGTTGTGGCCACTAAATCCTTGTTAAGGACTCAAATATTATGTTCCACAATCAAATCATTTTTGTCTTAAATGATTTTTTATTGTTACCGCTAAAAAAATGTAGTTACAATTCGATCTGAACAAACGTGTGTGTTGAAGAACTGTTTTGTGTGAAGAACACTTCATTATTTTTGTGAAAAATTTCATTAAAACTTGTCAAAAAACTAGAAAAAAAAAAAAAAAAAAAGTATAACAAAAATCAATTTTATATAAAAAAACAAAAATATTAAAAAGAATAAAAAAAATACCAAAAAAATGTATATCTGAAACCAGAATCGCTCCCGAACCGTTCTGTTTGCAAACCCTTTTCAACAAAGCATTAGAATTTTTATAAAATCAATGTTCTACCAGTAGATCTTTTAAACCGTTGACAATTTCTTACTGGATAGCACTGGAAAAAAACTTTTGCAAACGTTGTGGTAGAAGCCAATTCTTTGCCATATTTTTTGTATATAGACTACCAAATTTATTGTAAAATAAATATTGGCAAAACGCTTTTTGCTGGTAAAGCTTGCCAGTGATTTACTTACAATTCTTTGGTTAGCCACTGCTTAATTTTTTGTAAAACTGGCAGTTTCGGGATGGCTACATGAGCTTGTATGTAGTCATATATGGATATAGGTGATAGCATATGTACTTACATAGATCACTATATGAGCTTATTTTGCGTCATAACCATATTTGTACGTTTCCGAAATTTGAGGTTATATATTCTTATGTAATCATATATACTGTAATATACCCTTAAATTTCGGATTAAAACATATATGGTATTATAGGAGAAAATACATTCACATATATTTGATTCATGATCTTATAAGGGCATATATAATCATATAAGATGCCATTTTAATCTGGGATATTAAATTCAATTAATTTTTAATGCACTCAAAATAATTCAGATATGGAATTCTGACTTTTACGGAAGTCATTAACCCATTTTTGCCTGCAATCAGAAATCCCCAACGAATTTGATAGAAATAAAAAACGTGTTTTTTAAAGGGCATATATAATCATATAAGATGCCATTTCAATCTGGGATATTAAATTCAATTAATTTTTTGAAAAATTTACTTTAAATCGAAAACAAAAGGAAATAGATCAAAAACAAGTGGACACCAGATTAGAATGTCCCTTAAAAACACTATTTCCCGATTTTCATTCAGTTTTATTGCAAATGGTTCTAATTGGAAGAATGCGATTTTTTTTTTTTGGAAAACGTTAAGCTGTACCGAATTGCGACCGAAATTGTCCCATTTTTGCAAAAAGTGTATTTTTATTAATAATTCTCAAAAATCGAAATTTAAATTTTTTATTTTCTTCAAATTTTCCTTTAATGCACTCAAAATAATTCAGATATGAAGTTCTGACTTTTTCGGATGTCATTAACCCATTTTAGCCTGCAATCAGAAATGACCCACGAATTTGATAGAAATGCACAACGTCTTTTTTTAAAATAATTTAACATTTTTTTTAAATGCCTTATTTGTAGATGTTGGTTGTTATTTTTATAAAAGAATAGTTGTAAGTAACGGAAAAAAACTAAATTTAAAAATTATTACTTCGTGTTTGTATGTGGATCGGAGCGACTTCTTTCCAGGACATTTTGTGAAAGTTGATTATTTTGTCAAAGTTCAATCAAAATTTTAATGTTTTCATTAAAATTTGGATAATTATCGGTAAAATATCTCTTAAATTTGATTAATCTCTAATTATATTTACTTTTATTTAAAAAATCTTTAACTCTTAGTGGACTGGGAACAAAAAAGACCCATTCAACTTAATTTGAACTATGACTACAAGATTGGAAAGCTTTTAAATTGCTAACAAAAAAACTCTACTTGATAAAAATTAGTATTTTATATAATTTGATCCATATAGTGTTAATGTTTCCACTATTGACGAAAAAGAACCCACTAGGAAATTTTCAAAATAACTTTTTTTATAGTTTAAAAGTCAATAGTACTTAACACTATGTTGCACAAACTTTATCATAACTTTAGTATTTACAAATGAATTTTCTTGAAATAGGTATAACTTATTTGGTTTATAAGGATGTAGACTCCACTAAAATTTAAGTTTGTTAGAATTTGTTGTTATATTACACATCTCTAACTAGTGATTTATTCAGAAAAATGTATTTAAATTTCGGTTTAAAACTTATTTTTTTGTTATATGTTGTTCCTTAAAGAAAACAACACCCACTTAACATAAACTCATCAAACATTTATATGGCCTGCCATAAACAAAAAAAAAAAAAAAATCATCCGTACCAACCTACACTCAACATATGAATATTGTATTAAAACCTATAGTTTTTGATATGTATGTCCCTAAGATATAAAAAATATATTTTTTTTATAAAAAATCTAACCATATGAAAACCAAGCATGTCAAATCTATTTAAACAACTGACTATCATACATTTTATTATTTTCCATTTTTTGTTATATGAAGTTTTGACTTTTCCAATGAATGTCGAGTTGAGTATAGTCTCTGTCTATTTTCTACTTATAGACTTTTTAAATGTCTATTAAAAATTTCCTTTTTTTCTTTAACAATGACTGACTATAAATTTGATTGAGAAAATAAAATAGAAAATAAGAAACGGTAAAAAATTTCCAGTATTAAAAAAAGTTTTCCCAAGCTAAACAATTTTTTTCTCCTTTAATATACATAGAGTTCAGGGTATATGCAACAAAATTCTTGTACGTAGCCATTGATATAATCATATGTGTACAAAACATGCATACATATAGGCAGGCAAACTTTAATTTTTTTTTTTTTTGCCATTTTAGAAAATGAGCCTAACAAGGGAACTCAGTTGGGTGGTTCCTTCATATTTCGATGAAATTCAAATATAAGGGAGAGGAGACAAAAATAATATAATAATGGTATGAATTTGTTACAAAGTAGAGGTAAAAATGGATTTTTGTTTTAAAATTGTTTACTACTTTTTGTGTGACAATAGAAATTCGGATATAAGATAAAGGAGATGAAAATAATAAAAAATTGGTAAGAATAGGTTTCAAAGTTGTTGTAAAATTGGGTTTCAAAGACATTTGTTTTAAAACATTTTACAATTTTTTGTTAGCAAATTTAAAGGTCATCCAAATACCTTTCATTTAATACCAAATTTTTATATTGTTTTGTATTTTCTTTAAAAAACTTTAATAACGGAAACTGCATTATTTCTGACCAACAATTTGTAACCCTAAACGTGAAATTTGGTAGCTAAAAAGGCACTCACTCTTATTGTATCACCTCTATTACATATATAAATTGTATAGCAATCACAAGGAACCCATCAGCAGTATTTCCTTGTAAGTTGTGTGTACGATTTTTGGTTTTTCGTAAAGAAATAATAAAAAAAAGGTGCTTGGTACGCATTGCCTGGTGTTGTTACTCCAACTCTTCTGCTGATTTTCTTAATGATACAAAATGCCTCAATGTTTGTACATATAATGTTAGATATGTTGTACACCCAAAAAAAAAGTCAGTAAAGTCAGCAACATATTTGCGTGGAGGATCCTTGCAGAAAAATTAATAATAATAAGCAAAAAGTCTGATAAATGTAACAACATTTTTGCTGAATTTACTGTTTTTTTTTTTTTTTTGCTGATATTAACAATTTTTCTGCAAGGATTCTCCCAGCAAAAATGTTGCTGACTTTACTAACTTTTTTTGAGTGTATATTAGAGGTAAAGCAGCCAAGAAATTAAAAAAAAAAACTTATAACAATATGCCTTATAATATGAAAGTTTTATCTTAGAACAGAGATTCTCAAAGCATTTAACAAAAAAAAAATTATGAAAAATTGTATTATTTTTTGTAGGCATTTCTAATTATTAAACCAGATTTTTTCAACTCTTCTTTTCTCAGATTAAAACCATTCCAAATTTACCCTCTACAACCCTACCAATTTTTTTAATGATTTTTTAAAAACAGTGCATAGAATTGTTCCATCAAAAAATTTCACAAATATTTCGCAGGTAGCTTTTTCGAGGTAGATTAAAACATTTGCCACTTCACCCCATATGATCATACTAATGTGTTTAGTGTATGCTTTAAAAGCAGAAATGTGAATCATGCAGCTATCAATGGAATAAATCCATCAAAAGAGTTAAAAATATGATTCGTAGTTACCTTTTTTACAGCCATGTGAACACGTTTTCCACTTTACCCCATATGACTCTACTTATTAGCTGGTTGAATTACACATTTAAAATTAAAATTAAAATAATTATATGTTAAACTCACTTTTGTCCTAAATCAGTAAAATTTTCAGTTAATTTTTTAAAGTAGAGTCCCTATTGCAAATCCAGTTGAGAAACCCTGCATCTATTGTATAGATTATTATAGAAATACCATAATAATACTTTTATTCATAATAACATTACTATACCATCGACTACTCCTACTCCCTTCTCCTGTAAGCGTTATCTCTATACAATAACATTAAAAAAACTTATTTTTTTGTATTAAACAGGATCTTTGAAAATAACATACACGCAATCGCGTTTTTGCACAAAAAAAAAGCTCCCCCCACACACACTTTTTTATGCACATGGATAAATAACTAAAGATACTACATATATATAAATGCATAGCAGGAGCTTAGTTATCGTTTAAGGGGGAGTTTTTTTTAATAAAATAATTTTTTATTAGAAAATCAAATTTTTGATCTAAAATTTGTGAAGAATTTTATTCAATATTTAAAGAATTTTCGTAGCAAATTTACTTTGAAAATAAGCAATTAAAAACATGGTATTGTTTAAAATATTTTTTTAAAAAAAAGGAAAAAATCATTAAAATGTAAAAAAATCGCCTATAATTTACAAAATTACTTCCTTGGGCAATCATATGCCTTCTCAAGATACAAGCGATGTACCAAATAAATGATGTTTTCCCTCTACGATGCTTAGTTTTCAAGAAAATTGTTTTTCATTTACGACAATTTTATTGTTTAGTTTTTGGCTATTTTTTAAATTTTAAAGGGTCCGCCATCTAACTTTTTTTTCCGATGCCGATTTTGCCAAAAAAAATAATCTTTTCAGATGAAGCTCATACTGCATGGCCAGCCGAGGCAGCCATTTGAATGAAATTATTTTCCATTATTAACGGGAAGGATTGTACTTTCAAATAAAACAGAAATTTGAGAAAATATTCAGTAGTTTTTTGTATAGCATTTTCAAAAAAAAAAAAGTTATTTGGCGGACCCTTTATAATTTTTTTCTTTAATTTTGTAGATTTTTTTCAATTTTAGAGATTTTTTTTTTTTGTCAATTTTGACATTTTTTTAATGTTTAAGCTTTTTTTAAGTTGTGC
The DNA here is from genome assembly GCA_021234595.1 of Delia radicum. Lineage (NCBI taxonomy): Eukaryota > Metazoa > Arthropoda > Insecta > Diptera > Anthomyiidae > Delia > Delia radicum. The sequence goes on along the minus strand of CM037853.1, from coordinate 232,948,509 downwards.
TGATATTTTTAATTTTAGTATCATATTATTTTTTGCGATTTATTTTACATTTTTGGGGTTTTTTTTTTTAAAATATTGGAGACTTTTTTTTAATTTTTGCGATTTTTTTTTTAAATTTTGTTGATTTCTTTTTAATTTTGTAATTTGTTTCAATTTGTTGTGATAATAACTAGGTTATAAAAACTGGAATGTAAGTGTATACCAAATTTATTTTCAATTAAACATTTAATAGATATTATTAAACTTTTAATTGAAATGTTATTGGAAATAATTTGTTTTCTGTACCGGAAAAAAATTCATATTCCATAAAAACAAATAACATCGAGTTTTAATTAAAATATTTGTAAATACAATTAAAAATTTAACTCAATTTTTACCAATTAAACTTTTAGTTATATCAATTAAAAATTTAATTAAAAATTTTACAAAATTTAAATTAAAATTTAAATATTAATTAAAATTTAAATATTAATTAAAATTGCTAATTGGACTTTGTACAAATGTTGTTGAAAATTTGAAAAAGGGACAATAATTTAGAACTGTGGACTGTGGACTCATATAAAACCATTAAAAAATATCCAATTTTTGACTTTCGATTAAATTTTTTTCATATCAAGTTAAAAAATAATTGAAGTTTTTTAAAAAAATGTTGGAATATGGTATTTTAATATCTTATAAGATAGCTTATTGAATTCTTCATTCTTCTTAAGATTCTTTAATATTTAATATAATTATTTTTTTAATTATTAATTAAAATAGTAATAAAGTCAATTAAAAATTTAATTGAAATCGTATTTCTCTACAAATAAATCTTTGATTACAAACTTTTAGCACTAAAGTTTTCAATGATTATTCTTTATAATATTAATAATTTTTCATTCAAAGCTAATAGATGTTAACGATATTACCTAAGAGGAAATCTAAAACATTTTAAGAAGTATTTTTCTTTGTAAAAACATTTCAAAAAGTTTCACTAAAATTTTTTTTAGATTCATAGAATTTCTGTTTCATTTAAAGACCAATATTAAGGTACAAATTCTTTAATATTTTTTTAAAAACTCATTAGTTTGTGAGGACTTTTTTTAAGACTGCTTTAAATATCTCTTCTCCCTTATAGCCACACCTGTGCTTATTGTATGATGCCTTTAATATATTGGAGTATGTAGATTTTTAAAATTTGCCTTAAGGTATTGCTTTTTTAATAGTACATAGTCAAATGTTCTTTATGCATAAGAAACAAAGTTAAAACCCTTATTCCACACAAATGACATAGTCGTTAGTACTTTAAAAGTTTTTCTGTATTATTGTAAATAAATTTTAGCCTTAAGTTATACAGAAAAACAATTGCATTTTTAGAGCAAAAGAATACTAATTTAATTTTAGTTTAATTCTTTAGGTCTTTGCTATAAATGCACAAAGCGATTAACTTAATCTAGAAATATAATTTAATTAATTAAAATTAACTATAATACCTGCCTACTAACTGAAACTTAAAGGAATATATTTATACATATTGTGGCATAAACTAAATGAGAATTATTAGAAGTCATATTTCTAATTATTAGTACTACATACAAAAGTATAAACTAACCCAGTAAAAAAACGCTGCTTACATGCAAGCAGGTCTGTAAGGGAGTAAGCCCAAAATAATCCCTTACAAACCTGCTTACATATGCTATGATATTTATATGGCAAATTCCCACTAGAAAGCATTACTTTTGGGCAAAATAAGCGCGAATTTTAGCGCTTACAATAAGCTGTGATTTCATGGCTTTCAGGAAAATCATATTTCATGTCTAGATTATTACGATTAAAAGTAATAATATGAACATACATAATTTAACATAAAATTCTACAGATATTAATTATTTCTTGGGCTGAATTTCAGTTTATGGGGGACACCCCTAGAGAAAAAATCTGAATATGCCATCCCCTTCAGAATGTTCCCAGGAGTACGAAAATCATAATGAATAAGGGGGCTCACGCCCCCTATGGGCGTGGCAGTCGAAAAACGACCCGGCCCACCTACGTAGACAATATGGGTATCAAATGAAAGCTAATGTCTTCACGATTCCAAAAATAGCCATAGTTGCCAGATCGGGCGGTTTTTGCAGCCCATACGGCCATTTTTGTTAAATAGGGGCGGGGGTGAAAAACGACCCATGCCACCTACTTAGGCAATATTGGTATCAAATGAAAGGAAATGTCTTCACGATTCCAAAAATACCCGTAGTTGCCAGATCGTCCAGAATTTGAGGAAGATATGTTAATTTTTATAAAATGGGGGAAGGACTTTTTTTTGTTTATTTCCGAGCACTCGAGATCCCCGCCGTCTAGAATTAAGACATACTGGAGTTAAAAACCCCTAAGCCCGGCCGTAGGCCGGTCACGCAGAAAAACTTTACTAAGCGAAGCCAGTATAACAAATTTTCATTAACCAATCAGAAGCTTTCAAGAGTTTTCCTCGTTTCTTAATTTTGTACTTATCCTCATTTATGATTTGACTCTTGACACGAGAACATCACTAAATATGGATTGCGTTACTGCCTTTGACATTCACGACTGGGGTCGTGAATTGGACGATAAGCGATAAAAAAAGGAAAAAAAAAATTTCCTCCACCCCAAATTTTGCCAAAATGGCCATATCGGCTACAAAAATCGCCCGATCTGGCAACTACGGCTATTTTTGGAATCGTGAAGACATTAGCTTTCATTTGATACCCATATTGTCTACGTAGGTGGGCCGGGTCGTTTTTCGACTGCCACGCCCATAAGGGGTGTGAGCCCCCTTATTCATTATGATTTTCGCACTCCTGGGGTCATTTAAGGGGGCGTGGCATTTTTTTTTTTTCCAGGGGTGTCCCCCATAAACTGAAATTTTGCCATTTCTTGTTAAAATTTATGACATATAATATAATCATTTTATTTTTATTTACCGCTCCACATGCTAGCTCTTCAGAAACAGTTAAATGACTAATTATTTTTTATAACATACTCGAAAATACCAAAAAGAATCAGAAATCACTCGGGAAAATTGGAACAGATCGTTTATAATCCACGATGTGAAACTTTCTGAATTACAACCTGCATCCTTATAAGGGATTAGGGCATAGATGCCCAGTAGTAGCTGATATCAGCAAATTAAACTCACACGTATACTTACGCTCTTTTGTTTGATCGTCAATCAACCAATAGGAAATCAGCATGTTGAGAGGGAGAGACCAACTACACTTGCAGAAAGAATATTTAAAAGATTATAAATTTATTTTACACATGGCGTTTTTAACAGACATTTGTAACATTTTGAATGAGTTAAATTTGAAGCTGCAGGGAAAAGATAATAAAATTTCGGATATGTTTAAAATTCTTTCAGATTTAAAAACTCAGCTATTTTTAAATGCAGCTCAAATTGATTCTGAAGACTTTTCGGACTTTCCTAAAACTTCTGTTATTTACGACAAGGAGAAAATTTTGAAAAAGTTGAAACTTTTGGAAATATTAGAAATATTAGAAACGCTTTTTAATAACTTTAATGACAGGTTTAAGGATTTTGAAAATATTCAGCATTTACTGGATATTTTTCAAACCCCTTTTAAATGCGATATATTAAAGTACGAATTTCCAATCCAAACAGAACTTATTATACTTCGAAGTGAAATAGATTTGCCGGATAATTTTAACAACATAGAATTTTGGAAAAATCTGGATGGTACAATATATCCTGAAATAAAGAAGATTTCATTGAAGTGTTTATCTTTATTTCCCTCAACGTATCTTTGCGAACAAATATTTTCAGATTTGAATTATATTTGCTCAAAAAAACGCAATAAGCTGAATTCTTCTAGTTTGAGAACTGCAATAAGAGTATCAACATAGAAGATTTCATTACTTTTTAATTGCAAATTGAACAATCATTAATTGAGGGAAAATTTATAAACACTTCGAAGAATCTTTTTATTTCGAAATATATCACACCCGCCACACATGTGCTTTCGTCGCAATCTCGTTGACGACTAAATAAAATGAATAGCAAATTGTTTTCTTCCAGTGTTATTTCGTCACTCTCACCAATACTACTACATTGGGCATCTATGGATTAGGGTAAGCTGCTTACAACCTGCATCCTGGTTAGGGAATACAGTAAGTTCAAAATTTTTGTTTGTTTATTTTTATACGAAAATTATTCGTTTTTTTTGCTGCTTCTCAGTATTACGTAATAGTAAGCACTTACATCAGCGCATTTGTTATATCCTGCTTCTAAAAATTTGAAAATTTTTTACTGGAAAATAACGAGTAGTCTATATAAAACCGAGTTATAAAAGTTAAGTTTAAAAGCATGTTAGTTCCAAAGCTTAATAAAGCGCTTACATTTATGCAAACAAAATAAGAATTATTATTGAATAAATTTTTACCAGAAACAAAATAAAAACTTAACTGCTATCACGTCAAGATTAGTCTTTAAAAGTCGAGCAGTAACTTATAAGTTAAAGTTTTAAATCGTGCTTATTGTTAAGCTTTTTAAATTCATCATACTTAATTTATTTACTTACTTTATTTATTGTTATTATTATTACTTATGCTAAGTGATGCACTAACTAAATGAGAATTATTAACAGACATATTTGCAATTATAATATTCGTTTTACCTTATTTATGTTTTACCAAATACTCTAAATTGCCAGAGATTTATATAAAATTTTTTTATTTATTTAAAACAATTTTTTTTGTGTTAAATTTTTTTCTGGTTCTTAAATGTTATTTTTGTTGTTGCCATTATTTAACAGAGGTTAATTGCTGTAAATTAATTATTTATTTTAGCCATTAATAAACTCAACAATACAACACAAAAATTCAACGATGCGTGCACTTTGAAAATAACAACAAAACATGCTCTCAAGAAGAAAACATCTTGACAAAATTAAAAAAAAAAAAATATATAAAAATTGTCTTTAAGATACAAAAAACCCACAAGAATTTGTAAAAGTATCATGTACACAAGAGGACTTTTTGGAATACTTTGTCAGACGAAGAAACAGAAGACCATACTTGGGAATTTTTCATTGGCATTGAAATTTAATTGGTATTGCTTGTGATCAATGCCAAAAAATGTCATTACCATTCCAATGCTAATGAAATTTTGTTTAATTGTCATTGATTAGACAAATGGTAATGCAACGGATCCTAGGCATGGGATCCAATTGTAAATGAAAAAAACAATTGTTTATAAAAAGTGTTTTGTTTCGGAAAAAACGATACAAATTTAAGCCCTTACTTTAAATGTATTCGCTATTTTATGTTTGTTTTAAGTCCTGATGGATCAGCATTTAATAATATATAATTGATAAATTACCGAATATTTTTAAAATTAGTACGCAAATTCAGGATTATTTTCTAAATTTGGAAATAATTTTTTTCTTAGAGAATTGTAACAAATAATTATAAAACCTTTAAACAAAATGAGACATAGATCATGAAAATCGATGGACGCGTTTCGGTTTTATTCACAATTAAGTGAAGGTATGAATTTTGAGCATATCTCGAGCAAATTTTTGAAATTCATACCTTCACTTAATTGTGAATAAAACCGAAACGCGTCCATCGATTTTCATGATCTATGTCTCATTTTGTTTAAAGGTTATGTGACTTTACGTGAAAGTAGTAGGACTTGACACTTTTTTTACCGTTTTGGATTTTTTATGAATTAAAAATAAAAAATTCAATTTTTTAGGCAAAAAATAGTTTTTTTCTTCATACATTTATTTATAACTGCGAAACTGTTGCTTATGTAGCGAAACGTTGTATAAACGGATTAAAGGAATTGTAATTTCTTTTTTAAATTTGTTTCAGCAAAATCGGACTAGTGGTTCTCGAGTTATATCAAAAAAAAGACCACCAAAGGTGACAATTTTCCCTATATGATAGTTACTAACTTCAAATCGATATATCTCGATTCCTAGACGTGACCCAGCGAAACGCAGGGACACGTATAACTTCTTTTTTACCGATATAACTTTCCCCGGTAGTTTGAACCCTTCCCGATTTTGACTGTCGCATAGTGTTATTATAATCAAATATAATTGTCTGTCAATGGATTGGCATTGATCAATGCCAGTTAAAACAAAATTTTATTTTAATTTTTTTTAACATTTGTAATGACAAACAATTTAATTACTCTGGAAATCAAGCAATGCCAATTAAATCGTCAATTAATTTGTCCATTCAGTTATCTAGTCCCAAGTATGCAGAAGACGAAAAACAAAATTTTGTATGTATTTTTTTTTTTTTGTCAAAACAAAAAGCAAACTCTCAGTCTTTGAATTGCGTGCAACATTTTGCGTCTTGTTGTGAATAAAGTAGAGGAAGATGAACATGAATGTTGGTGATATGTTGAGTAGGTTGCTGTGTGTCCTCTTGTAAACTGTTAGTATGTTGTTGTTAAGATTTTCTTGTTCTTTTTCTTAAATAAAAATTAAGGTATTTGCGTGCTCTTGTGGCACGCACATGCCGACAGTGATTTTTTTTTCTTCTTGCAGATCAGATTTTTTTTTAATGCCATACATAAAATAATATAATATTGAGTTGTCATTTGATATGTTACAACACGATTTTATATATCAAAAGTGTCATAACAAAAATGTCTTGACAAAACTAATTATATGTTTTCATTAAATTAGTGAACATCTTCAAATTTTCATTAAAATAATGAATTTGTATGATGTGAGCAAGATTATTCAAGTTCAAGATTATGATGAAAGTTCGAAAAATAAACTTTTAGTTTTGAATTTTGAAAAATTTAAATGTAAAACATAATCAATTTTTCATAAAATGTGAATGTTTCTTTCATTCAATGCAAATTTTAATTGGATTAATGCAATTTTTTTTAAACTTCTTTTAGTGAATTTTGTTATTAATGATATGAAACTTTTTATTAAGGTAATAACAATTTGCATTGAATGTTATGAACAATTTCTTTAGTTTAATGTAAATTTTTATTACACCAATTCCAATGGATTGCAATGAAATTACACTGGATATCGTCCATTGAAACTTTTCATTAAGTTCTAGAAACAAAAAAAAATAACAAAATATGACAACCATTTTTTTTTGAAAAAGAGAACGGAAATGTAAAAAATTACCTAAGATGTGTGTCCCTCTCTTTCGCTTTAGTCTGTCTACTTAAAGGTATATTTGTTTGCAATTTTTCCACATTTCATAAACTACCACTATAAAAATTTAGTTTACAAATACACATTTTATTTTTATTAAATTTAAATATTTTATTTTGTTTTTAATTTAATTAATAATCAATTTCCTTGACAAGCCGGAATCAACACAATATTTGAGTCTTTTATCTCAACAATTTAGATGAATACACATGGTTGTCGTACTTTTGTATGTAAAACATATACTAAAATCATCCATGGTTGATTTTATTATATGTCTTACAAGAGTTGTACTTTTTTGTATCATTTCCCTCTTGACATGCCGCCAAATCTACTTCATTCTGCGTATTTTCAATATGGTTTTCGTCCACACTATCAATGTGCTTATTACAAAATTTTTTTTAGCGAAATAAATTAGTAAAACATTAGCTAGACATTAGTTAGGTGCTGAATAAGTATAATTCAAATTTTAGCTGAAAACACAATTTCAGCTAAAGATTTGCTGAGACATAGTATACTTGATTTACAAGATGTTTTACTAATGTTTCTACTAACTTATTTTTTTTTAAGTGTTCTTGTTTAGCAAATTTTTCAAGTTATGGTAAAAATATATATTTCTTCATCCTTTACTCTATATTTTACCTGGACAACTAAATATAAGTGTACACTAACACTTTTTATGAAACAGATTGCATTAAAGTCAATGTTTATGAAATTCTTTGTAAAACTAATGAAAATCTTTAAAAAAGCTATTTAATTATTTTGACAATGAAGCGTTCATAGAATTTATGAAACAATTTCATAATATTCTATTATATGAAGAAGTTTCATTGAATTAATGAAACTTTTCTGGAATGCATAAAAAAATTAAGACAATGAAACGCTTCATTTAATATATGAAATAATTGCAGAGAAATCTAAAATGAATTAATAACACAGTTCAACAAAATCAGAAAAAGTTGAAGCATAGGAGAGGCGACAAATCATTTTCAAAAGTCCTTGGGACGCATATCACGAATATGGCCTTTGAATTTTAAAATATTGCAAAAAACTTTTTGTAGGAAATTAAGTTTTTTTTTATAAACTGTTTGCAAAAATTTTCAAAATTGAAAACAAAGCTGCTAGTTTTTAAAACATTCAAATATGAACTATGCTTTTTAATATAATATATTACACGTTTCGTAATGCGCGATAATTTTAATTATACATGTATTTAAAGTTGAAATTTCTTATTTTTTCACGATTTTATTAATAAAACATCTACAACAAAAAGATAATCCAAAATTTAAAGATGTATTTTTAGAAAATATTACTGGTTTCTTTATTTATGAGAAAAATTTCTTAGTTTCTCTTTTAGTTTAAGGAAACATTTGCTTAAATTACAAAATTTTAATATATTTTTATGCCTCAAAAATATGAAGTCTGTGACAAATCCTAACTAATAAAATTTAGATTCAGACATTCTAGTATATCTAACACATGTTTTTAAATCAATACCAATCAAGTTCTAGCTAATTGAGATTCGTTTTAATAAAAAAATAATAATTTGAAATTACGCGTGTTAAAAATGTACTCAATTATTTCATAAAATATTTATTATCCTAAGAAAGTTGTATTTCAGATTGAATTTTCTGAAAATTTTGCTATACAATTTGTGAATTTTTTTAATGAAATAAATTAAGTGGAATATATTAACATTACATCATTTGCTTAAATTTTGTAAATTCGATTACGGGTTTTCATAATATTCACAAAAAATAAAAATAAGTGAAGTTTTCACTTTAATTGCACGGATATGCTAAATCCTTCGCCAATCGTAGTTCATTAATATGGGTTTAAATGCTCAAAGTCCATACTTTAAAACTATATTAAAAGTTATTCGAAGTTTATTTAGGTATGTGAATTAATAAGAAATTTTAATGAAAAGACTCGATTTTTGGTAAAAGTTAATTTCGCGAATATTTCAAAAACCAGAGCTAATATTCAAATTTGGTGTTCACCTTCGTGATCTACGTCCTAAAATCTATCAAAATTGATGAGTCGCATGTGTAATTAATAAAGCTTTTTATAAAATACTTCAAGAGTTTAATCTTAAAAATAAACAATTTCATAGCTCGTAAGATAATTTTCATTAAATTTTTGAAGATATATTTGATGAAATCTAATGATTTTTTTTTAATGAAACTATGAAATTTTATGAAAAAAAACTTTATGAAAAATTTCAAACTATTAATTGTATTTCTTGTATAGTATGAAATTCTTTATTGAATCTACGAAAAACAAAATCTCTGAAATTGTTTCATTAATATAATGAAGTATAATTTTTGTAGTGCATAAAATACCAATCATTGGCCCGAATTATTTTATTTTTAAGATTCAGAGGGGCTAAAGGTTAACCCTTTCTGATATTTTCCTAAACACAGAGAAAAATTTAGCTATTTGCCAACTGAAATTCAGTTACTACTACTCAAATTTGGTTATTACGAATTTCAGACGGTTGGTACAACTCAACATTAGTTTTCACACCAAAGTTCGATTAATTCAACTAAATTTTAATTGCAAGACGCAAAATATTCAGAAAGCCAATGTAAATATCGTTGTACTAACTGCATTTATAAGTTGTCACCATTAAACTACACTTTTCAATTCGGTTGGCACTTTATTTCTCTGTGTGTAACTAAAGGGTCCGCCATCTAACGTTTTTTTTTCAACTAGTGCTTATTTCGTGAATGGTAACACTTAGCTCATGTCTGATTTGACAGATAATTAGTTTTATCCTTCCGCTGAACGAATATGGTTGTGTATACGCTTGAACAACGCTGTTAAATATTGCGACATTACTTTGAAAATCATGGTAATGTTGCAGAATGTGTGTGAAATTCACCGTCGTTCTCAACAATTGAACATTTCGGAGACATCATTGAGACGAATTTTGCATAAAGACCTTGGTATGACGCCATACAAACTCCAATTGGTTCAGGAGTTGAAGCCAACTGACCATCCAATGCGTTTTCGCTTCGCTAAGTGGGCCTGCGATCGACTTACAGAAGATGCCGATTTTGCCAAAAAAAATCAAAAAATTGGACCGATGGTGTAGGCTACTGCATGGCCAGCCGAGGCAGCCATTTGAATGAAATTATTTTCCATTATTAACCGGAAGGATTGTACTTTCAAATAAAAAAAGACATTTGAGAAAATATTCAGTAGTTTTTTTTATAGCATTTTCAAAAAAAAAAAGTTATTTGGCGGACCCTTTATAAATCTTTTTACTTGTAATGTAATATTATTGCAAATTCTGCACACAAATTTCAACCATTGGCCCCCAGGATCATTACAACAATAAATTCGGGCGTTAAAGGTTAAAGTTTTCCGATATTTTTCAGTTCATAATATTATTTTATTAGTCATTTAAACTAAATGAAAGTTAAACACAAAAAGTTTAACCTCTGGCCCCCCAAATTTTAAGAATAAATAATGTGTTGAGGAAAATGTTGGCGTTTTGTTACTTAAAATATAATTAAGTTTAGATTTATAGAAGTACCAATCTATGTTACGAGAGTTAAACATTTTTGAATCTCAAAGTTATTATCTTTTTTTTTATTTCATTATAAAGTTTTTGTGGATCTTATGTAGAGCGCCATAATCAAAATGAGTTTAATGAAAAATTACTTCATTAAATGAATACAAATTCTTATTTTGCACAAATTTATGATCGTAGAGGATATTTTCAATTCGTATATGAAGCCTTAATACAATTTTTTTTTCGCAGTTTTTGTTGTTTTTAAAGTTTGAGTTTTTTTTTTTTGAAAGAAGTTCATTGAAAAATATTTTAAGTTTTTTATTATCGTTTTTTTTTTTTTGTATAAAGTGGGTGTTTTGTATAAATTTAAAACAAAATTGCATTTAAATGTTTAAAAAAAGTGGTTTTAAACCATGTTAGCTTTAATTGTACAATTTTACCAATGTTTCTTTGTGTTGTTTTCCTACAATCAATTTTATGTGGGTGCAACTCCTTTTTTTGTGGGGATTCAATAATGTTTTAGGTTTTTGTTAAGTTTTTTTTTGTATCGTTTTCTAAAAACACACATGTTTTAATCATGTTGCAACATACAGCCAAAATGTTACGAGGTTTTTTGTGCAACTATACTATTCAGTTTAAACTACATACCTAAAGAAAAACCAAACTAAACCTCACCTTCACCATTAGGGCAAGGAATTTCATGCACTTAACAAAACGCAAGATATTCACGAAAACATGAAAAAAATATGCATTTAAAATAGCATTTACTGCAAAAATCACTCATATTAAAACATAGAGAATACAAAAATAGATCGTTATTTTTCCAATAGGAATATAATCGAAGCATATTTTCGAGTCATCTAGATTTTTAAAATGTAAAAATGATTTTGCTTAAATCAAAATATAAAAGTGGAGCAATATTCTATTTTTGTTAAAAATTAAAAAAAAAAAAAAAAATACAAGAAATTACTAAAAAAAAATATGCACAAATGCATTAAAAAGAGCAAAAAATTAATTTAAAAGCATAAAATTAAATTTAAAAACATTAAAAGTCAAAATATGCATAAACACGTATTTTTATCAAAATATGCAAAAACATGAATTTTTATCAAAATATGCAAAAACATAAATTTTTTATCAAAATATGCAAAAATATGCATCTATAAGGTGGCGCAAAAATAACCTTCCGATGTTTTTTTTTTTATTATGTATAGCATTTTCTGATAGGAGGATTACTTTTGCGCCACCTTATAGAAATCGTTGTTCTAAATTTGATAATTTTTCTAGACAATCGAGAAAAAACATGGATTTACATGAAATTCCTAGCCCTAGTCATCATCATAGTCATTCTCTACTATTACCTCTTCTTTCTCAACATCTTGGCCGTTGTTTTGTTGCAGCCTTGTACTTTTTTTTTGTCATGTTGTCGTTGCCTTGAGTTGGTTGTATGCCACCTTTTAGGTCTTGTGTGTTGTGGTTATTTTGCTGTAATTTATTTAATTTTTTGTATATTTCTTTTTTTAATTTTATTTGTTGCCAGTTAAAATATTTTTATGCGTAGGTGTTTTGTTTTTTTTTTATATATTTGCAACATAACAAAACATTTTATGAAAAATATCTTAAATCTTTAGTATATTGCTAAGTTATGTTGCATGTGGGTATGATCTTAATGCGAAAGTTTTTTTTCTTAACAATATTGCGTGCTGATCTTTGAATTTGTTTTAATTAAAAATGTTGGTGTTTTAAAAGAAAAAAAGAAAATTTCTGCTTTAAGCATACGTTTTCTTAAATGATTTATAATGACGTTTTAAAATGTAATGATTTATACTTGAAATGTCAGTTTAAATTTTAAAATAAGAATGATCTATGGTTAGAAAATACTAATGAGCAGCTACAAATATAAAATCTAGAAAATATTTCCTTAAAACTATATTTTAATGTAAACAAATTTATGCAAGTTTTACTAAGCAAAATTAACCACATAATAACTTGAGTTAAAACTTAGTTTTAAATTGCCTGTAGTTACAGGGCCATTTTTTATAATGAACATTAGTTCACTATCATTAAAATTTATTTATATATTTACACAAGTTTTAATTGTTAAATATAGCTTGTGTAAACTATATGTAACAAGTAAAACTTATTTATTTATATAGTTTAACTTTAATGATGTTAAAAAGATAATCATAAATAGTCCCGTAAATAACAGAGAATTTAAAAAAATTCCATTTTTCTTCATCATAAATTTAATAGCATTTCATTTGTACTACATATGCCTTTGCCCAAATTATACTTGCTAAAATTTAGCTTGCTGAATTTTTTTTTTATGAAAACTCTAAAATTAAATTAAAAAGCTTCATTAACTTTTTTTCTCTTGCACGCTCCAAGGCGAAATGTTTAGGGGACCACCTATTCCGAGATCTGGGAGAAATCTCAGAAATCGGAATCTTGAGACTTCTGTCATTTGCTAAGAGGGTGTGGGGAACTCTGGCTACCATCACTGACGACTGACCTAACGTGGGGGTTATCGTTTCTTATCTGGTAACGCTAGGGACCTAATGGTCTATGCGGGGTCTTTGACCGGCCAGCTCAACCTAACCTAACCTAACCTTCATTAACTTTATCTTCTATGCAATATATTTCGAATGCTATTATTTATTTACCTAAGTTTTAATTGTTAAACATAGCTTGTACAAGCTATATTTAACAAGTAAAACTTAGTTAAATATATAGTTAAACTTTAATGATATTAAACTGATGATCATTATAAAAAATTGTGCCGTAACTAACAGACAAATTCAAAAAATTTTCATTTTCTTCATCATAAATATAATAGAATTTCAATTGTACTACATATGTCTTTACCCAAGTTCTACTTGTTAAATTTGGCTTGCTGAAATTTTTTTATGAAAACTTTAAAATTAAATATAAAAGCTTCATTAGCTTCATATTCTATTCAATATAATTTGAATGCTTCTATTTATTTACCTAAGTTTTACTTGTTAAATTCAGCTTGTAGATTTAAAACTTAAAATTTCCGTAAAAAAATAAGCTTTAAATTAATTATTTTTTTATTCCGTACCTTATTCATTATTACCCATCACAGTGATTGTCATTTATTGACTGTTTAAAAGAATATAATCGGTATTTTCATTATGTTTTGAAAAAAAAAATGAAAAATGTAGATTTTTTGTTGCTGTAGTTTCTAGTTGGCGTTAATGTGTTGCTGTTGAATGTGTTGTTATTGCCGGTTTGCAAAACCTTTAGTGTTACATGATATAGGCTAGATAGATAGACGATGGATGAATGGCAGTGAACGCAAGTAGGAAAAAATAAATACTAATTTAAAATGCCCGACACGCAGATAATTTTTTTATTTTTTCTACTAAAGCGGCGACTACAGCCACATAAAAAACAATGATGTGCAATGCATATGGATGAAGATGTAACAGAAAATTATAGAAAAAAAATCAAACATGACACATAGTTTGCTTTAAAATTAAAGAAAACTATGATTTTTAAGCGTTAGGTATTAAAAAAAAAATAAATAAAAAATTCCTAAGTTTTTAGGTAATTTAAGAAACGTTAACAACTTTAAATTTTAGTTTTTAACTTTGAAATTTGTAAATTTAATATTGCAGAAAAAAAAATGGCAAACAAAAAATGTTGTTTATGTGAAATAATATTGGAGAAAAGGGTAAAAATTTAAAAATTACAAAAAAGTTAAAAAGCAAGACTTTTTTTTAAAGAAAAAGGTAAAATTTTAAGAAAAAATTTATTTCTAGCAAAGAAAATTTAAAAAAGGCACTTTTAAAGCTCAAAAATCTTTAGAAAATGCAGGTTTAAAGCACAAAAAATATGAAAATGGTGAAGTAAGCAAATATTAGTAAAAAATTGCAAATTTGTCTTCTTCATAAGATTATTTTGAGATTTTACTATTTAATCTTTACTTTTTTGTTCAAATCTAAATAATTTCTGCTCACTTCAAGATTTCGCTGAAATTTCCGGCATCGTATAAATGTTAAGTGAAATTCTTGCATTTTTGTCTACATTAGGCAAAAGCTGACCAAAAAAACAAAAATTCCAAAATTTTAGAAATTTATTTTGAGAAATGTTTAGTTTTCCTATGTTTTTAGGTATTTTACATAATGCTCAGAAATAGTTTCTAGTTAGATTTCTTTAAAATCACAGAAATAATATTTCATAATTTTTTAGAATAATAATTTTTATATATAACAAAATAATGATTTAACAACAAAATCTCTAACATTTTAAAATACAATTTTTCTAAAATGTTTAGCTTTCCTAAGTCTTTAGGTATTTTCCATAATGCTCAGAAATAGTTAATGTAACGCTTGTTTTCTGCTTCGAACCTAAAGCAATACAGAATTACTTTGATTTTTAAAAAATTAGACTTATGTATTATTTTACCAAATTTTTTTTAGGTACATCTAAAATGAGCTTGTTAAAATTACCAAGTTTTCTGTAACAATTTTGTATGTTTACTAAAAACTATAAAAATCATATGTATAAATTATGCAAAAACTTGGCAAAATGAATCAATGTCTTAGCAGAAAAATAAAAAACTTTGTAAATAGTGCAAATATGATTGCTAGATTGTTGATTGTGTAAATTATGCAAAAGCTTGGAAAAATGTACCAAACTTTTAGATAAAAAAACTAGGTAAATATAACAAAATTTTTATAAAACACATAAGAAACTTTTTTAACAACCCATTTTATAAAAAACAAAAACTTCCAATTGGTAAAATTTCCTTAACAATTGATTTAACTCATTAAACGGCTATAATTTTTCAACATTTTCACATACTTTATCCAGAATTGCCAAATAATTCTTAATATGTGCCAAAACATAAAAATGTAAAGCTTTTATTGAAATATTACTTCACTTATAAAAAAATAACATCCGTGTTGCCATATGACAAAATATTTAAAAAATCGGTCAACTTTAGAACAATGTTATTTCATATATTTTTGAATAAAAATTTGTCCATAAAATTACACAAAATAATGGTTTTTAAATAATTGCACTTATAAACAGCCCGTACAAAAAGTTGAAAATTCAGCTACGACTACAGAAAATAATACCTAAATTTGAGCCATCAGAATTTTCAATGAAGTTGAAATCACAGTGTGCAGAATGTTTAAGCTAAATCAACATAAAAAGTTGAAAATTACGTACAAAAAGTTGAAAATTCAGCTACGACAACAGAAAATAATACCTAAATTTGAGCCATCAGAATTTTCAATGAAGTTGAAATCACAGTGTGCAGAATGTTTAAGCTAAATCAACATAAAATTTCTGCTAAAATGGTCTTTCCGGATCTGACCAAAGGCAGGTCCATATTTGTTACTAGGCGTTTAATAATTACTAATTTACAGAATAAATATTTTTTCTTTCATTTTGTTTTATTTCGCTTAGTTTTTAAGACATAGCTTACTTTATGATTATAAAATAAAAAAATATTAGAAAATAACGGCATCTACAAGTGATACACAAAAAGTAATGGATTGAAAAATCAATTATTTTTTAAATTAACTGGCGAAATTTTTAAATTTGAGAAACACGAATTACTAAATTTTAGGTCGACAAATTAGTTCAAATATGGATAATAACAATATATTGCGCTTATTTTGTGCTTGAGGTAAAATGAGATAACTAATTACATTAGTTAAATAACTTATTTAAACGATATCAACAGAAAAAGTTATCACAACTGATTTGGAATAATCGGGTTAAAAATCAGTTGAACAGACTCTTGAACTAACTTTCTTTATGAGTGTATTATAGCAATCATTCGTGAAATATTTGTTTGTCAGCCTATTGCAACAATGTTAGCAAATAAAGCTCGACTTCCTTTATTGTTTCTACCAAATCACTATTGTCTATTGCTGGCTTTGTTGGTTTTGGATGTATTTTCTTTAAAAGTCTCTCAAATTAATTTAAAAAAATTGCATTTACGAAATATTCTACTAACACAACATAAATACACTGTTATATTGCTCTTAATAAATTTTACACCACTCATCCATTCTGTGGGAATTTTTTGACGATATTTGGTACAAAGATTTAACGGTGTCTCAATAAACTCTTACTGAAGTTTTTGTATACTTAATGTGCTCTTTTGCGGTGGGTAGTGTTTACAATTTAAACTCAAACTTTGACGCTTTGTATGTACTTAATGGGTTAAGATTTTTTGAAATTATAATTTTTGTTTATTGCTAAAACAAAACTCTATAAAACTGTAATACAATATTGATCTATAGGATTTTCACGATTTTTGAAATTTTTCTTAAAAATATTGGTGCTTTTGGACAATTTTTCAAAATTGTAATATGGCAATACTGGCAAACCAATTTTTAAAAATTTGTTTTTTGTTGGATGAATATAGCTAACTTTTCCCAATAAAAAAGAAAATATAATAACTTTCTCCATATTAAAGTTTTTAAAAGTTCGGAAAATTTTTGATCCAATCTTTTATTTTACAGAAAAAATATATACTGAAAAAAAATTTTTTTCTCATTCAAAAAATGTGCCCAAATCAGAAAAGAACCTTTATAACAGGTATTCCTTCCATAAATTAATTTTTTTTTGAAAAAATGTCAAAATTTTTTAATTAATTATATGTCAACACTGGTACAATAGTATTTTAATTTTGTTTAAATTGTTTAACATTTAATATCTTCTTTCTTATCAAAATTATCGGGCCTCAAAAATAGGAGTTGCTTTAAAGCAACGGCTGTGTAAAATGGGTTAATATAATGCTTCCGCCCCATAATACTATTAAAACTTCACCCCAAATTGAACTATTCACAAAAATTCGAATAAAACATTATGCATTTTTTTGCGGATATTATTCGTCATTAAATAAATGTAATTAAAATATATTTTTGTATATTTAAAAATATATATATATATATTTTTTTTTAAACAAAATGCGAAAAAAAAAATTTCCTGAAAGCATTTACTTTTATAACGAAATTATTTCGAATCTTAATACGTAGCTACTGTTTTATTTGTGTACAAATAAACTGTTTACCATAAATTAATAATCCTAATGAGTATTACTATATTAACATTATTTAAATGTACACTATCAGTTCAGACAAAAATAAGTAGAAAAAAAACTTGTGTAACTCATATTTAACTCCTCCACTTAATTTCTTGTTTATTATTTAATATAAAAAAAAATTTAATATATTCATATTCTTATACTTGTATGCCACATTTTTTATAAATATTGTAAATTATATAAAATCTACACTATAAATGGCGACAGTTTAAGTGGAAAATTGCATTAGCACACCGCCATCACAATCAACAATGTCATAGAAGACTTTCATACAAAATAAAGGCAGGCAACGTCTTTCGCTGCATGCTATGCCGGGAAAATAATTCGATGATAGTTTTGCCTGCAATAGTTACCATATCATTGTAAAAAAAGAAAAGAAAAGAAATGAAAAAAATAAAAATTATGTATATGGTGATATGGAAATCTGTTTAAATTTGTTTTGCCAGAAAAAAAAGTCTTATTTATTAATAGTGAAGCTATTTAATATTACTATAATTTACTTTATAATGACATTAAAGGAGGGATGAAAATGCGAAAGCGTTAAAGAAAAGAAATAAAAAGTTTCAAGTTCCTACGCAATATTTTTGTGAAAGTGAGGAAAATTTATAAAAACAAAGGAATTGTAATTAAAAGAAGGAATTTAAGTTCACTCAACAAAGTTTTACAGTAGAATCTACTGAAAATTACTGTTAAAACAACTGTAATTTCAGTTAAAAAGGCGACAAAATTAATTACCTTTAAAAAAGCAAATGTAGTAAAAACAACTAGCAATGTCGTAAAAACAACTGAAAATTTCAAAACAACTGTTAAAATGGGTAAAACAAATGTTTATTAATGGCTATTTTCGGTATTTAAAAAAAAATTGTTAATAAAAAAAAATGTTTATTCTTTCAATTACAATAAAACTTAGTATTTCCAACATCCTACTTAAAATGCATAGTAAAAATTTCAAACAGCACTCCAGTTATAATGTTTGCATACATTTTAGATATAATGAAAACAAATATAAACTAAACGAGAATTTTTAAAATTTGAACTAACAAAAATAACTGTTTACTGCAAAATTACTGTTTTGGTAGTTGTTTATTAAAATACTAAAATAACAGCTTTAAACAACTGTTCAAAAATGCAGTAATATTTTTAGATAAGTTGGCATTGTTGTGTAATGGTTAGCGCGTTGGACTGTTACACAGATGGTTCATAAAAAAATAGTAAAATATATCAACGGCCCACTTTAGCGAACAAACCAGATACCACATTAGTGAACATTATGAAAATTAAATTTTTAAAATGTTTTTATTATTTATTCTTTTTTTATGGAATCAATTCGTGGAAAATTAAAATTATGAATAAAATTCTTACCGTTTGCAAAAATTCGAGTTCTTTAAAACATGTTTTTTATATATTTTTTTTATGTTGACGAAAAATTAATGAAATTGTAACACATTGCGTTTTTTGCAACGACACCATAGAGCCAGGAAAAACGTGCGCATGCACGTCGAAATTTTTTTTAAATAGAGTTAGCGAAAACTAAACTTGGTGACAGTTGACAGTTTTGACATAATCACGCAAAAAAAAAAAAAAAACCCAAATGTGCACTTTAACGAACAGGTCACATTAGCGAACATTTCCTTACATTTTAAACATTAATTAATACCTTCAAATCTTTTAATATTTTATGCGGTAGAATATATAAGATAAAATATTTTAAATCTTTTTCCAAACTTAAAATCCCCGTAAAAAAAAGAAATATAGAAAGAATGAATGAAGAAAACAAAACTACAACAATTTATAAAAAAAAACAAATATTTAATGAAAAACTTGTAGCTTTTGTGAAAAGCCTCCAGTAAAATATTGTTGTATAGACCGACCAGCCGACTGTCAGACGCACTCTTTAATAACAGTGTAAAGGAGGGGTGGCAAGACTTTTTTCATTGCGTGCCAACAACAGACAAATTTTGGTGTGTAAAAGTGTCGCCTGTCACCTTAATTACAGTTTTTTAAAAGCCTTTTTCTATTGCAACCTTTGAAAATTAGCAGAAGAATTTGTCGTTTTTGCTTTTTTTAATTTTTGAGCGCTAGTCTAAGTTTTTATTAAGATTTTCTGGCTTTAAAAAAATTATATTTTTTAACTTTGTGGTTTTTTAAGTGTTTTTTCCAACCTTTAATATTTTAATTTTTTGCCGATCTATTTAATTACAATTTTATAGCAGAATTTTGAATTGCTTTTTAAATTTTGTATCATTAATTTCATTTCTACTATTATGAGGCTTTTTCCCACCGAAGAAATTTTTTCCAAGAAATTTTTTCAGAGTTTTTTTTTACACAAAATATCATCAATTTAAATTTTTTTTACCAGGGTTGGCATTCAATAACTTTTTATTAAAACGGTGGTTGGCTACCACAGTAACACTAAGACCGAAATGAATGAAATTTTAAAAAAGCGATTCCATATTTTTTTTTTTTTTTTTTTAAAAGAGAGGCAACACTCAGGAAATACTTCCTATATTTAGTGTGTTGCTTTCTTTGGAAAGGGATAGTATAGAGATGAAAGGTGGGGAAAGATAAAGGGCTTCAGACATGGCAACACTGTAATTGCGCGAGATGATAAGTCTTAGAACAGTTGTTGCTCGCCACCTGATGGAGAGTTGGCGAACTTATTGAAGCTTTTTGGTTCATAGCCCTGATTCATTATTTTACTTCGGTGGGGTTAATTGCTATGGGAGCACCGAAGGTGGACATTGCGATACGGATGAGGGATAGAAAAAACTCATACATATTAATTTGATGTTGCCGGCACCGGGGATCGAACCCGGCACCTTCTGTGTAAAAGTCCAACGCGCTAACCATTACACCACAACGCCCACATATTTCCATATTTCTTCTTATGTAAGCGGTTTCATTTTTCTATTTTACATGTTTGATTTTTAAATATCTTGAACTAAAGTAAAACAAAACGCTAAAATCCCGAAACGACGATTTATACCGTTATTTTGTTGATTAAACAAAATTTTGAAATAAACCCTGTGATACAAGAAGACGCATGCCATTACTGGAATCTCAGTTTTAAAACTGCCAAACATGGTTTATACAGATTTTGGGGGAATTTCAACACTTTCGATGATAAAAGTGTTCAAAAACGATACTATTTATATATCTGAAAGCTTTATATATAAATCTGGAACTTTGATTTTTGTAAAACGAATCTTTGTTTTTTTTGTTACCAAAATTCTGTAAAAAACATTTAAGAAGTTTTTAAACACTTTTTTAATCATTTCGAAATCTTTTGTACAGCTTTTATATAATAGCTAAAATAAATATTTAAACCCCTGATTTTTAGCAGAATTGTTTCCCATAAAATTACGATTTTGGAAAATTTTCAAATGTCGCGTGCCACCGGAAATTCGCACCCGTGTCATAGTTTTGCCAGCACTGGTGTAGGGAATCAACATTGCACAAAAACAACACCAAAGTCCGTTCATTAGTTTTGTCTGTCTAAAATTAACAAAGAGTGCATTTGGTGTTTTTTTTTGAAGCGCCCTAAGCACTGCAGTAAGTGCGCTCAGCAAATCGTTAGTTTTGTTTTGTTTTATTTTTTTTAAATTTTCCAAAGGCATGACGATATTTTCTTGTGTCTACAGGTTAATATTTAAGAAAAAAAAAAAAGTAGCAATATAAGATTTTTTTTTTGGTTACAACCTCAGCTACTTAAAAAGATATGTTTTGGGAAGGCAGACTGGAGTGCAAGACAGCAAAATAAGAAGGCTTTAAGCGTTTTAAAAGTTTTAAAGGTATACACCATAATTCTTGATTGTTTTTTTTTAAATTTTAGATAAAATTAAACAAAATTTTCTTTAACATTCTGGCAATGCAAAGTTTCATTAAATTAATGAATACATCAACAATAAACTTCACTATTAACCAACTCACGGAGTACAATGCAGACCATTTAATATGTTTAACATATGCAAAATTAAATTCTTTCATAACAAAATATTAAATAAATTTTGTGAAAAATTTTCATTCAATTTAGATAAAACTCCATATAAATGTTTTTATTGTACATAATAAATGCATTAGTTTTATGAAAAATTTCATTAAACCGAAACAATTTAGAAATATAATGAAAAAATTTTCAAAATAATATGTTTTTGTTAATAAGATGAAATTGTTAATTTTGTTTCCTAAAAGTTTCATTCAATCAATTAAAAAACAAGTTTCATAAAAAGTATGAAGTTTTGCATTAAATTTAAGAAATATTTTGTTCACTGTGCGCATAAAAGTTTCATTATTTTACCTTAAGTCAATACTAACTTATTTTTTTGAGTGTACCATTTTAAATAAAATATTAAAAATAAAACTCAGGAATATACTCAAAAAAAGTTAGTTGAAAATTTTGTTAAACGTCTATTTAAAATATTTAATATATAAATATTTTATTTAGCTAAAATTTTCGTTAAACGCTTTTACCAAAAAAACTAATAAATTAGTAAAACATTAGTAAAATATTGGTAAAACATTAGTTCAAAACAGTTAAGTGCTGAATAAGTATGACTATAATTTTAGCTGAAAATATAATTTTAGCAAAAAATTCGCTGAAAAATAGTATACTAGATTTACAAGACGTTTTACTAACTTTTCTAAACAAAAACTTTGTATACTAGTGTTATATAAACTGTTTTGAGTCTGCCGCAGAGATTTGCAATTATATATTTATTTGCTTTAAATTTTTCATAATTAGAGCACGTTAAGTTGGCTTATTTCAATTAACAAATGAGTTGCCAACTAAAAAAGTTTGTGACACTAGTATTTTTAGTTTAAAAACTAATTTCTTAAGATTCATTAAATAACATCAGAAATGTCATTGTTTTCAGTTGCTAAAGTTAAGTTTTCTATAATATAACATTTAAATAGGTCATTGTTATAAATTAAATGAAAAAACTACTGACATTTAGAATCATGTCACTATTTTATAAACAAAATTTTTGTTTAAAACAAATCACATCCAAAATTTATTAAATTTTAATATTCCCATAACTGACAACTTCTATCAACAGTTTCTGTCCCCGCTATCGCATTGCAAATTTCTGAAGTATCTACTACTAATAATGTTATTTATATTTATGCACTATATAAAAGCTGTCACATTTTTGTTATAACGGCTCATTAAATGTTAAAAGTGGACTTTTACACAATCAAAGTAAAAATACTCTTTATAGTCTTCGCTTATAAAGTGGCTAAAGGAAAAAATGGCTACTACAGTAGGGTTATAACTTGATGTTTTTTTTGCAAATCTCAAAATTTAACTATCCTTGTCATAAAGTCCATGAAAACTATTAGAAACATAATACACATTAATATATTTAAAGTTCGAAAAAATATTTTTGTTTTATTGAACTAAAAATTTTCAATTCGCCAAAATTTTAAAGCAATTACACTCTGAACATGAGTATCAATCTTAACGGCCACACAAGTTTTTAAATTTGATGTTTTCACGTATTTTGATACACAATAGATTAAAGCGTTTTTTCGCGATATGGAAACAAAAATTCCCTGATTACCTAAAAAATATTTTAAGAAAAGTTGTCCATTAATTTTGTTTTACCACTTTTATAGTAAAATTAAAAAAAAAATACATTTTCAGAAATTACACTTCATGCGGGAGATTTTTGTTTCAAAAAGACTGGAAAAAAGCGAGTTTTATTTTTAATATTGTATTATCCAATACGTGCTGATCGGTAAAACGTTTGCAAAAACAAGTTATAACCCTGCTACTAAAATAAATGCTTGACTACAAATGAATTTTCTCTACCTTAGAACAATAACGGTTAATGGTATAGTAACATAGAAAACCATTAACAATTGTCAATCGAAGGCAATAAAAATTTCTTTTTTCTTTTCTTTTTTTTTTTTTTGTTGCAATAATCATAAAAATGAAATTATTTGTCAACGCCATAAATTTTATCATATATATTTTATGTTAGGTATAGAAAAAGGACACACAAGTTAGTGGGGTAGCTTTATATGTTGCTTTCCAAGCCAACTACTCAGTTCAAAACAAGTATATCGCAGCAATGTCTAGCTACAACTCCTTTAATTCCTGGTGGAAAATATACTGAGAGAATTATCGTTCATGATATTAATGAAAAAATTTCATGGAATTTTTTTTCGTATATTGAATGATGAATTTCATTATATCCAAGAAATTTTATTATTATTAAGAAGTTTTTCTTAAACTTTTTTCATAAAATGTCATAGTTTCATAAAATAAATTCATTCGATTTCATAAATCATATTACATATCTCTTCATAAATTTAATGAAAATTTCCTTTAGAACTATGAAATTATTTGACAGACTTAATTTTTATATTTTTTCATAAAATTTCATTAATTTTCTTTTAGAAATGTTGAGGTTAAGAAGAAGAATAAACGTTATTCTCTAAAAATTATAAACCCTATTCATTTTTAAATCAGACTAAACTAGTTTCTGCCTTTTTATGGACAGGCATCATCAGTGATTTCTCATTTAAAAAGTATTATTATTTGTGTCTTATAAGTCAGATTGTCTCTATATGATACATTTTTCAACAACCTGCGGCTGTAAGAATCAAACCTGCGCTCTTCTTACATTACAAACGTAACAATACCAATTCATGACCGTTTAGCGATCACCCCCAAGTATGGCCTCGAATGTAATGCAGCTCAATTGAAGTTTTCATTCCTATTGACTTTTCTGTTATAATACTCAGAAGTGACAAAACTTACAACACAAATATTCTATTTTCAGATTTTTGTTTATTTTTCTAATCTCCTCCATTTCTATTTCACAATTTTCATACATTTTAAACATTGGTTTTAAGGTTTTATTCTCCATGAAATATTTATTATTTATTTTATTATTTCGCTGTAGCCTTTTATTAATTTCAGACTTCTATGAAATTGTTTAAAAATCATATGAAGCGCTTCATTGACTTAGTTCCAATACATTATTCAAGACAGTTATGAAGAGTTTTATTAATTCAAACAACTTTTTAATATTAAAAAACGGTATGAAACTGTTTCATAAATTCAATAAACGCTTCATTGTCGGAATGATTCATTAGTTTTATGAAGATTTTCATTAATTCTACAAACATTTTATAAACATTGGCTTTAATGAAACCTGTTTCATAGATACTATGAACAGTTCAATAGACGAGTTCCAGTGACAATTTTCTTTAAAGAAATGAGGGAATTCATTACTGAAATGAAGATAATTCTCTCAGTGTAAGACCATTAGAATATTGTAGGCATTAGAATATTGTCCTTTATAAATATTTTAATATTTTTACGTAAAAGCTACGTATTATACGTAGCCGTATGACCAATAAATAATACATATAATACAATTCTTTACACATAGAGAATTTCTTGGACGAGTTTTAATAAAACTTTTTCACTAAGCTAATGAAGTATTTTTCACAATATGAATGAAAAATTTCTTAAACTTTATGAAAAAGCTTCATAGTTTTAATGAAATTATTTTCAATAAAACTTTTTCATTAATCTTATGAAATTTTTAATAAATAATATGAAATTTTCCATTAAATTTTATGTAAAATTGTATTATAATAATGAAAAGTTTCAATGGACGAGTACCACTGACAAAAAGTAAAGTAAATCTAATGCAAAAATTCATTGATAGCATGCAGATAATTCTTTCAGTGTACACATAATGTGGTTTTAACAAAGAAATATTAAAATATGTGTGAAGCACAATGTTCATCGAATATTTTCTCCAAAACTTATACGAGTTATCTGATACAATTTTCTGTATGGATAAAAAAATGAGTAAACTTTTTTATAAACAAAAAAAAAATTAAAACTTTTAAAAACTATTTTTAGATAAATTAATAAATATTCAGAACTAGTTTTTTAAATTTAGTTTTTACAAATCCTCCATAAAAAGTTTATTGATACAGTAAAATGTCTAGCACTATCCAAATTAAGTTAAATTATTTTAAATAATATACTAAAAATACTCACAAATTTGTCACTATTTAACCATGCCCACTTCGCCCACTTTTTAGAAAACTTAAAAAAGTTGTGGCATTATATATTTTATTTTTTTTTTTTTTTGGAACGGGACAATTAGCTTGGAAAGTTCCATATAGAGAAATGTCAGCATAAATAAAAATTTATATTGTTCGTATAATTCCCTTGTACACCTAATTCTGTTTTTACGAGATAGATACGTTCCTCAAAAACTCGCATAAAAATAAAACGCGTAAAAAAAGATAGAGTATCCATATATAACGAGAGGATCGGTTCCAGATATTAAATATCAGCTAAAATAAGATGAATAAAGTAGAATTTAAATTCATGTTGCTTCATACACATACATATTTTATTTTAACAAAAAATAATAGAAAAAAAGCAGTTCATTTAGAAGAACAAATCATAAAAATCATAAAAAAAGACCGCGTTAAATCAAATCAAATCGCATAAAAACAGAATGCAATATTTTTTTGAAATAGCGTTAAATCAAATTCGCGTAAAATCAGAATAAGGTGTACTAAACATCATATATACGCTTTTATTTCAAAACTTTACAATATTAAATTGGTTTTCAATATGTTTTTCTTTCTAACGCGTAGTACAAGTAATAATGGTATGAGGGTGTGACCTGTATATTATGTTTTTAAATGTCATTTTTTGTATATATGTATGATGATATCCAATGTAAAAATGCATTTGACATTTACTATACAGATGCTAAAATAACAACTGTATAAGTTAACAACTATTATGTTAGTACTACAATTTTTATATATACTACTCGTGTAATATTACATATGGCGCCCAACGCTGGATCATTGTGCAACGTTCAGCTAAATAACATTAAAACTAGATTTTTATTGGACACTTGTAATTAATTATTTTTTTTTTTTGTGTGTTAGTAAAATGTCAAAATTTCATATATAATCATATTACTTTGCGCAAGGGCGTACAAAAACAAAAACAAAAATATCAAAATACCCTCAACCAGAAATATAATGCGGTAGTGTTTTTTTTTTTTTTTTTGTTTTTGTCATTTAGGGTTGTGGTAAACATAATTTGTTAAATATTATTAAAAACTACTGAAACTACACAATCTATAGCGAATATGGATGCTGTTGCTGTTGTTGATATGACTTCTCTATAAACACATTTTGATGATAATTATAAAGGACATGTGGTCAAAAAGGCAATATCATTTGATAATAAAATATTATCAATAAAAATTCAGTTACAAGTTTTCAAAATTTTACTTTTATGTATAAATTAAACGCGTAAAAGAGTATTAACGTATAGGGATTATAAAAATATGTGACATTTAAATGTTGTTTTTTTATTTTTGGTTTGGCCATAAACAACCCTGTTTTTACAATTGTCATTTATGAGGTGTCAAAAATTATTAAAATTGACATTACTTTGAATTTTTAGGGGATAATTATTTCAAAATAATAGAAAACAAAAACAAGGGATATTTTGTTTGTTTCATTTCTTTTCTACGGAATAGATTTTTGTTAAAAAAAAGGATTAGCCATAAGAAGTGGTTTTTTCAATTGACAGCAAGTGTTTTGTTGAAAGTGATTTAAAGGATTAAATACCATAATGACAGATGTCAGTATATTTTCAAAGGAATTAGTATAAAGACAAGTAAGTTGTTATGGTAAATTGAAAGAGGGTTCTTTTAAGCGAATTATTGATTTTATTAATTTGAAAATTGTACGCAAAAATTATAAGGGACCGAAAATAGCCGTTATTTTTTATAAATTTTTAAACAAAAAAGAAGCATACACACAGAAAACGAAATTATAATCAAGCAGAAACAACATTACATTAAATAGAAACATCTTTGAAAAGAAACTAACAAGGAAACTACATAGTGGTGAATCGTTGGATTTTAATGAAATTTGGATATGTTGTTGAGGACATACAAATATTAGACACGCAATTTTTTTTTAAGTACGCAATCGCACGTTTAGAGCTTAAAAAGGGAGTATTTGATTGATCCGGATTTTTACCCTTTTTGGTTTTTTGCTAAAAACGCCGCAAGAGGTGTTCACATATTTTCAATTAACTATCAAAATATACTTTCTTACTATACTTTCATTAATATTTAAAGTTTCATGCAGTAAAGGGTTAGGAAAACTCAAAATTTTCTGTTTTAATATTTATTCACATTTTTGCTTATGTAAATAAAAATTGTTTAAATATTTTTACTTTTTATTATTGCAAACATGTCATTAATAAATTCTCAATAATATTTATTCGGAGTATTTCGTCTTTTTTTTTTGTATACAATTATTAATAAATTTTCATTTAACATTTTATATTGCAACATGCAAAAAAAATCTGTTAAATCTGGCGCCTGTCCATATAAAGAGAGGGAGAAAAAAATATAATGGTACTTAACAAATGTTAAAAGACATAAATTACACTGACTTTTAGTTGACACTTGACAGTTGCAGACAGACATGTTGCTGCTGTTTGTTTTTTTTTTTTTTTCTTTTTTGGTTTATTAACAAAAACGTGCGCTTCTGCGTTTGAAATGTATACAAGAAATACAAATATGACAATAAAAACTGCTAAAAAAATAAATATTTTATAAAAAAATAAACATTTTAGCAAATATCCATTGCATATTACAAAACATAAGATTACAGTGATATAATAACAGTTTTTGTTGTTAAATGTTACAAAACTAGGAAAATTATGTAAAATTTACTAAGTTATTTTGTTTTTTGATAAACTAGCAAATATGTGTAATCTGAAATTCCTTTGTCATTTGTTTTGCTTAAATTTACCAAGTTTTTTTAAATAAATTAATTATAACTTTAGATACACACAAACAAATCGTTGCCAATTATTTGGAAGCATTTCAACAAATACAATTAATTCACATATATTGTGCGAAAACTAGTAACATTTTACCAAGTTTTACTATTTTCTACTGAATTTTTTAATAATTTATGTAATAATCTTTATTAGTTGTGTGCATAAATTTGTTGTTGCCAATAAAATGTACTCGATTCGTTAAAACTATTATAACTTGGTAAATTATTTTTTTTTCTGCAATATTTACAATAGGAAACAATAATGTGCAGATTTATTGAATAAATAAACTATAATTTTTACAATTTCACAAACGATTTTGGAAATATATATGGCTTATTGATTGAAATTAAATGGTCTAATTTAATAAATCTACACAGAATTTTTGTAAAAGCGAAAATATTAAGTTTTATTACACAAAAATTTAAAACTTAATGAAATTGTTAAATTTGTTTTCAATGAAAAGAAATAATTACTGTGTAAAATTAACAAAGTACTTGTTAAATTACCTAAACAAAT
The DNA here is from genome assembly GCA_021234595.1 of Delia radicum. NCBI lineage: Eukaryota > Metazoa > Arthropoda > Insecta > Diptera > Anthomyiidae > Delia > Delia radicum. The sequence continues at coordinate 232,919,353 of CM037853.1, read as the reverse complement.
TAAAAATAATAATAACTAAAAAACGAGGAAATTTTGATAAATTTGTAAAAAAGAAACATTGACACCGTGAATTATTAAATATAATAACCTGAGCATATTTGCCAAGTTGAAATATTTAATAAATAATGTTTAAAGACTTTTTATCTAAGCGAAAATAGTTTTATTACAAAAAATTTAAAACTACAATGAACTGAAAATTTAAATTCAGAAATTTTTTTTAACGCACAGAAAGTTTAAAATAGCTTATAACTTTGATAAATTTACAAAGTAGGTACTTTACGCTTGTATGGAAGAATAAAAGCATATTCCGATTATTTCTCCACAAGCTTGGTTTTGTTGCTGTTATCAAAATATACGTATATACCAATAATTGACTCAATCGGGCGATATTCAAAGGTCGCTTTAAAATACGACTTTTTGGGTTTCCTCTCTTATATTACGTGCAATTACTAGTGTTTCAGCGTTATTGTATTTGTTTATTCACATTCAGAAATATGACAGTATATCATTGTTTTACAGTGTATTTATATAATCTGTTAACTGCTAATACTATTTCTTCTCTTAACGACCTTAACTACCCGATCTAAAAAAAGTTACATCTCAAATACCAAATCAGAACTCATTTGATATAGTAGATCGATATTTATTCTTACCCAAGTTTATCTCAAAGTTGGTTTATCCAGTAATATCCAATTAGATCCCTTAAATATATAATCGGACTAAGTTAGATATAAATTGATCTCAAAATTGGGGCATCCAAAAATATCTAATTTAAGATCCTGATGGATCCCAAAATATCCTGTTGGATGAATTTAAGTCTACTTGGATCTAATAAGATCCAAAAAGATAATTTATTTTTCGAGTATAGAATTAGATATTTTCAGATTAAATTGGATTTAATTATATCCCATGATATATATTTGTTTTAATAAAAATACAAACAAAAAATTTAAAGAAAAATAGTTTGGACATCTGCGCATACATAATTATATATGGAGTTATATATTGCAATATATAATTATGTATTATAAACATGGAAAATATTATTGATGTTGGACCATATATAATCTGATCACAAACTAAATTGCTAATCTTAATGTCATATATAATTACATCTTGAATTGCATTATCCATATGGCACCATATATAAGCATATCTTATATAACACACAAACATATTTTTTATAAGACAGCATATATTATAATATCTTAAATCATATAGCTTAAATGTTATCTTATATGATTACATATTGTGTTTAATATGAGAATGCATTATTATATATGACAATACATCTATCATATCTAATTATGTATGCTTAATTTCTTATTTTTTATGTTTGCACATACGAAATATATAATAATACAAAACACATGCAAGCAAAATAATGTTTTCATAGTGCAATATTAGTTGTACCTTTGGTAATTTTTAACACGGTTGATTTTACAAAAATATCAGTGGTTTGCTAGTACTATTTTTTTGGCACGGTTCGAAAATTCTACCTGGGCACATATTATAGTATAGTTTAAGATAAAAAAACATAAGACCATGTATAATTTATTTAAAATGGTCTCCTTTTGAAATTGAACATATTAAAAGCATATGAACATATTAAAAGCACGTTTATAACATGCACTTCAATAAATAAAACGAGGGGTCAAACTTGGAAATCCATTCAGTAGATCCAGAAATATGTCGAAAATGAACAAAAAATTTTATTAAAAACACTATTCCTATATTTCGTGAGACTGGTTCAATTTCGGTGTTTTAACTTCAGATTAAAGTTAAAAAAACTTTTATTACAAGTCTGTGCAAAAACTTGTCTATATCCATAAAATATTTGAATTTCTGTAAAATTTCGACCAAACCGTGAGAAATCGTTAATTTATAACGACCTCTCAATACTGACCGATTGGGCTGAAGTTTGGACCTAGCATTACTGAGATCTATTGAAACAGGGGCAGCCTTGTGGAGCTCTAAAATTTGACACAGTCTTTATTGTTTTGGGCCAATCTAAGGGACTTGTTTAATTTTATTAGTTAAATTATCACAATAAATTAAAAACCAAAATCTAAACAAATTTGATCAATTCGTTAACAAGAATAATATTCTGAAATATTATTTTATAAATAGAAAGTTTATAAAAACTAATAACTCTAAAAATATTTTAAAAGTACTTGTTAAATTTATAATTGTTAAATTATCTTAACAAATTACAAAATAACGAAATATGATGAACAATTTGTAAAACTTGTTAAACAAAAAAAAAAAAAAAAAAAAATACATTAATAATGTGATTGATCACTATTTTTGGTGTCCTACAAATTTTTACAAATCTTGTTTGGTAACAATTACTTATTTTCTGTGTTAAACACCGAGAGTGAAGTAGACAATAGCATATGAATCTTGAACCAAAAGTGGTAATTCTATTTTTTTTCTTCTTCTTTTCAAAAAGAGTTTAAAGTGCTTAACTACATATTAGTAATTTGTATTTTTTGGTGTGTGGGTAGTTCTATTATTATGACTGACTATAAAAAAAAAATCGAAACAACGCCTTTTGAAATGTCATTATTGAAAAAAATCATTTGTAAAATACAAAATTATCTTTAAAAAAAAAAATTACTAAAGAACTACAAAAAATTTGTTTATATCTATAAAACAATTTTAAACATCATCTTCTCAACCATAAATGATTGATCATTACAGATGATAATGACAAGGCATTAAAGAAAACATTAACAAACCCTTTAATACTGTAAAGTGTACACAAGTACATATAAATTAGGATGTCCTTTAAAATAACGATCTGACGATTTTCGTTCATTACACCCCCCAGTTTTATTGAAAATGGCTTCAAATGGAAGAAATGGATTTTTTTGGAAAACGCTAACCCGTGTCGCAGTGTATTATTATTAAAAATTCCCAAAATTAGAAATTTCAAAAAAATTTACTTATTATTTCATTTATTTGTTTAATATACTCAAAATTATTCAGATATGGAGTTCTGACCTCATCAGATATCATTAACCCACTTTAGTACGGAAACCAAAATGACGCACGAATTTGATAAAAATGCAGAAATGCCTTTTTTAAAATTTATTTTAAAGATTTTATGTTTTTTTTTTAAATGCCTAATTTGAAGATGTCGATCGCTATTTTTATAACATAATAGCTGTAAAAATTGGAGAAATGATAATTCGAGTTTGTATTTGGGGTGACTCCAAATGTGACTTATTTTTTTATGAAATTGAACAAAATTTAAATGTTTTTATTAAAGTTTGCAAAATTTTCGAAAAATATCACTTAAAATTATTAAGACTATAATTATCTTTACTGTTATTAAAAAAAATCTTAACCCTTACTTGCCTGGTGACAAAAAAGTCACATGAAACTTAATTTTAATTATGACTACAAGATTGTAAAGCTTTAAAAACTGATAAAAGCTTTTAAACTTGATAAAATTAATTATTTTAGAAATGTTTTAATATTTGTATTAAAAATACAAAAATTGTTTTTTCGGACTTTCGATATTTGCATATATTTAGTTGTACCTCAAGTCCAAAAATCTAATATGATATTGTCATATTAGATTTTGTTTGTTGCTTTTCAAAAAGATTGATCAGTTTCATGATAGACAATTCAGTTGTTTCATTGGCATAACCCAAATCTTCAGTTGTCTACAAAAGAAAAAGATAATTGGCTTAACTCAAACCGATACATTACATACATACATCACACAAAATATACTCTATTAGAATCTTTTTGTCAGCCTTAGTGCATAAACTGACGGATCTGGTAACCCTAATAATAAAATCAAATTATTTGAATTATTTCATATAACTTGATGCATATAGGCTTCATTTTTACACTTTTGGCCAAAAAAGACCCACATGATGATAATTTTCGTAAAAATATCGCTTAAATTTTACAACACTATAATTATATTCACTTTTATTCAAAAAATATTTAACCCTTAGTGGTCGGGGTACAAAAAAGACCCATGCAGTTTAATGTATACTATAACTTTAAGATTATAAAGCCATTAAATGAATAAAAAAAAACTTCCGCTTGATAAAAATTATTATTTTGTATAACTTGATGCATGTAAGGTTAATATTTTCAGTTTTCACAAAAAAAAAATATCCACTGGGGAATTTACAGAACATCCTTCAGATTTTCATTAAATTCGAATATGCGATAGAGAATACACAACTAACGAACAAGGGGAATTCTTATTTTTGGACTCCTCCTTTGTAAACCTTAAACAAATGTCATTCTGTAAATTTCCTAGTGGGTTTTTATGACGGAAAGTGAAAACATTATCTCTATATGGATCAAGTTACAAAATTAATAATATGTATCATGTGGAAATTTTGGTTCAGCCATCATATTATTTTCTTGTAGTCATAATTTAAATTAAATTTCATGGGTATTTTTTGTCCCCCAAGCACTAATGGTTACATATTTTTTGAACAAAAGTAAATCTAATTATAGTCTTGCCAAATGTACTGATATTTTACCGAAAATTATGAAAGATGTTATTCTGTAAGTTTCCTAGTGGTATTTTATTTTTTTTGGCGAAAAGTGTAAAAATTAACCCTATATGGATGAAGTTATAAAAAATAATAATTTTTTATCAATTTGAGACTTTGTTTTAACAATTTAAAAGCTTTACAATCTCGAAGCCATAACTAAAATTAAGTTTCATGGGTCTTTTTGTCCCCAGTCCACTAAGGGTTAAAGATTTTTTAAATAAAAGTAATCGTAATTATTCTTAATAAATTTAGGTGATATTTTTGCGAAAATTACGCAAACTTTGATGAAAACAATAAAATTTCGTTAAGTTTTTTTTTAATTAAGCTATTTTTATAAAACTATCTGGAAAGGAGTCGCTCCAAATACAAACTCGAATTATTATTTTTCCAATTTTTTTTTTTTTTTTTCCTTTAATAACAACTTTTATACTATAGAAATAGCAATCAACATCTGCAAATTAGACATTTTCAAAAATCTTTAAAAGTAATTTTAAAAAAGACGTTTTCGTCTTTATTAAATTCGTGGGTCATTTTGGATTCCTGGCTAAGGTGGATTAATGATATCCGATGAAGTCAGAATTCCATATCTGAATAGTTTTGAGAATATTAAATGAATAAATGAAGCAAAAAGTAACTTTTTCGAATTTTGGAAAATTTTAATAATAATACATTTTTTTTCCAAAATGGGCCGTCTTGTGGCATGGTTTGGAACCATTTGTAATAGAACGGAGGGGGGGGGGGGTGTATTGACAAATCTATTTTTAAGGGACACCCTAACATACATACACAAAATTATGAATCATTTAAAAAATATTGTAAACTAAAATTTACATGTGTTCAAACAAAAACGAAAGAGAACTATGGCGGCTCAATATGGGGGATCAAAAATTTGTAGAACTATAAACGGAAAAGAACTTGAAAAAACGAACTGTCAAGAATTAAGATTTATGGTTAATTTTGCATGTTTTTTTTCATATTTTGCTTAGTGAAGTGTCAAAGTGACAGCATATTCAATTTTTTTTTCAATATCTTTATATCTGATATCAAATTTTAAAAAGATTTGTTTTGCTCTTTTTATGTGAGTACAAAATGATTTATGTTTTAGTATTAAAACAATTCTGGGATGATGGTTTTTTTTTATATATAAAAGTTAATTAAGTAGAAGTTTCAGATCATTTTTCCCTTATATAAAAGTGTAAAAGTGTTAAATGTCAATAAAAATGACAGATCGTTATAAAAGTCGAAATGTATTGTAAAAAAATATATATAAAAAAAGTATTTGCAAATATAAGTATTTCAAAACTCATCATTTTATTTGCTGTTACAAAAAAACCATACAAAAAAAGTTTTCAATGTTACAGATTTATTATACATATTAAATTTTTTGACAGCTGTCAGTTATTTTTGTTTTTTTTTTTTTTTGCTTTAATTGATGTTTATTACGGTTTAATTAAAAAACTTAAAAAGGTATAACTAATTTTTAAATAAGGAAGTCAATAAATTCAGTAAAGTAGGAAACTTAAAAATATTTTTATATAATTTGGTGTTTAACTGTAATTCATCCCTTTTTAAGAAGTTTGTTTTAATAAAAATTTTAAAATACTAAATTAAATAAAACTCCCATAAGAATAGTAGAAAAAAAATACGGCTGTGGTCATATTCTTATTACATGTATTTGATAAGAAATAAACTGGCGTTGCCAACTTATTTATTGTTAAACTTTTGTAGTACATTTTATGTAACCACATACAATAAGTTCAATAATAAGTTCAGTTTCATGAAACCGAAACTGATTAAATTTCAAACAGTGTCCGTTTTCAACACCGTAACCTTTAATTTTAAAAAACCTCTACAAAAATTGAAGCCCTTATTCTGATTAAGTAGTATTTAACTGATAAGAATAGTAACAGTAACCGGTTAAAAGCGGTTTTAAATTAAAACCCGAAACCATTTTTATATCCGAAAATTTCGTCTTTTCACACAGATACAACTAAAAACCAGTTTAAATTATGAAATTGATAATATCAATTAATATTTTAATTGATTTTGCATCTGTTAAGCATATAAAAACTGTTCATGACTAATTAAAGCAATTAAAATATTAATTAAAATTAAGTTTTTTTTTTAGAAAATTCTATATCGGGCTTCTAAAGTAATGCATTTTTATAAAAGTATATAAAAAATTACAGGAATAAAAAAAATTATATATATAATTCAGTAATAATATAATTCAGCAAGGAATTTCATACAACTAAAAAATTAATATATACGCTTATAAAATGTAGCTAAAAATTAAAAATATGCACTAAAAACTTGGAAATTATCCACTTAAATAGACACTTTTTACAAAAATCAAATCTTAAAGAGATAAAAATATAGAAAAAAGTTTTGCATTTATCTTTTCAATATGAAAAAAATGTTGTTAACAATAAGGGAGTTTACACAGAAAAGTCAATCTATTAAAAATTTTATTAACTACTCAATCAAGCACTAAACACGTCGATCAAACCATTTAATAAATCTTTTTGATTAACAGTTAATCCAACTTTTTATCTGGCTACTATTTCTAAACGACTTTGTCTTCATACTAATAATCGTGTGCAACTCTGTGCTTTAATATAATTTCAGTTGGCAACGATTAAAAGCATACATACAAAATCAGATGAAAATTAACATTAAGACGCTTCAGCGAAAAAATTTTAGTGCAGTCAACAAAATTTTTGCTAACGCCGATATTTTCCTTGTTCCTGTTGTGTCGGGTCGCTCTCGGCAGCAGCTTGATATTTTAAACTGACAAAGGTAAACTTTTCGCTGTAAAGTAAAACTCTTAACTGTAAAAAAATGCTTATGTTAACGAGGAAAATTAAAAAGCTGTATTAACTTTATGCTAGTAGATTAATTTCACTGTCTAAACTCCCTATAAATGGGATCCCTATAATTAGATCCAATTATATCTAAATTTATCCCATGGGATATTTTGGGGTCTATCAGGAGCTTAATTAGATATTATTTTAACCCACACATTTGAGGTCGATTATTATCAAATTTAATCCAGTACTATATTTGAGGGATCTAATTGAATATTACTGGATTGAGAGGAACTTACATAGATCTATATTAAATGAGAAATGATTTTATTAGTGTCCGACCGAACAGTTCGGCCAGAAAATGCATTTGGTCTGTATTCGGTATTTTAAAGTATTATGGACAAATTTGGCGGATGGAAAAATGTTTATTGGGCTGATTAGATGCTATTTTGAGTGTCAAATTTGAAGAAAAGTCTGTAGTTAAGCAATGAATTACTGTTCGGCCTCAGAAAGTTCGGCCAAATTGAAAATAGTTCGGCGGCCGAACTTTTAACTTTATAGCTAAACTTCGGCTTTTCTCTTAAATTTTGTACACAAAATTGAATTAAATCGGCTCAACAAACATGTTTCCATGATTGTTGAGCCGTCATCATTGCCTATAGATATCAAAAAACCGACAAAATATAGGTTTTTGGCCGAACTGTTTGGTCGTACACTAGATTTTATATTCGGGATATACATTTTTGTTTGAGTTTTCTGTGAATTTGTGTTGCCAACTTTGTTGAGTGTTAAAATTTTAGTGTTTTTCTTTAATTTAAAGTTGCCAATTATTTTTCGTTTTCTTAACAATATGTTTAAGTTAAATTTAATATTAAATGAATCTATTAAAAAAAATATTTAAAATTTTGTTTCCTAGTCTTTGTGTCTCCTTAAAATTATTTTTTGTTAATATAAGCCTTCTTAAGCTGTCAAATTGTTACAACCAAAAAACAAACCAGTATCTACAAAATGATTTATGTTGAATGTCATTAACCAGAACTAAATCTACCCTTTCCAATACTTCAAAGAAACAAAAAACCGGTTCGTTATTAGTTTAAACATAGCAAACAAAAAAAAAATCCTTAAATATATAAATAATTTTTTGCTACAAAGTTATTAGGCGTCAACATCTAGTACATGGTTGGCAACATTAAAAAGAAAAAACAGGAAAACAAATGACCTTTAACAAACAAAATACAACTGAAAAAACATAAAGTTTTAGTGAAAAATTATAGATGACATGAAAATTCTCTATACTCCAGCTTCCTTTAGGAGTACACCCCGCGTTCATACTCCTTTACGTATTTATGTATGTCTCTCCCTCCGAAATAAAGCTTATGTTTTGACATTTGTTATAGATTACATGTTGTTTTTTTTGAAAGAATCCAAAAAAAAAACAATATTATTTCTTTTGTGTATGTTTTTCATTATATTAACGCTTCTGTTTTTTCCACCGATTTTTTATTTTTTAGAGTTTTTCTTAACATTTTAAGTGAATGAATGTTGGCATTTGTTGAGCCATGTAAATGTAATTCATCATCTATGTATGAGCGTTTTTTTACATTGCTTTGGATTTGTCATATTTTTTTCGTAATTTTTTGTAAAATATTTGTATCTGTTAATGTTTTTGTTTCGTTTTTGCAAACATTAATGCAGAAGAAAAATAAAAAAAAAAAAATAAAAAATTAATGACATTTGTAAATTTTTTATTATTGTTAATAAAAAACAGATGCAATATTTTTGTAAGAAGGGCATTTATTAAAGGGAGAAGTTTAAAGAAAAGTTATAACCTTTTAGTAAATTGAATGTTGTTTTAAGTTGGCAACACTGATACATTGTTGGTATTTTAGCAATTAAAGTTAAACAAAATTTAAACCCAACACAATTAATAATTTTTATATTGTATTAAATTATTTGGCAGTCAAATTGCCAACTAGTGTCCGACCGAAGACTTCGGCCAGAAAATTCTTTTTTGTTAGTATTCGGTATTTTAAAGCAAATTGAAAAATGTTTATTGGGCTTATTATATTCGAATTTTTGTGTCAAGTCTGTAGTTAAACAATGAATTCAATAATCGTCCGACGAATAATCGGTCAATTCGTATAAACTTCGGCGGCCGCTTATTTAACTTTACAGCTAAACTTCGACCACAATCAAATCTCGCAGTAGTACTATTAAATTAACTTTTTACTCAAAATCGATTTAAAATGGTTTAACAAATATGTTTATAACATAAAAATTTATCCGAATTGTCTCCAAATACCAAAAAACCGACAAATATCGTTTTTGGCCGAAGTCATCGGTCGGACACTATTGACAACACAGTTTAATTGGCTACGCCATTTGCTTAATTTTTGCTTATAACTTAAACATGATCATATTTTGTATATCCTAGATGGCAATTCTAGTTGGCAATACTTAATATGTTTAATTTTTCTAGTGTATGATTTTGTTAACAGAATCGATAATACTCTTTAGAATATAATCTTGTATTTTTTGTTTAATATTTGCTTATTAGTTTGGCAACCCAGTATAATTGGCAACGCTATTTTCCAATTTTTAATAGAATCTTTATCGCACTTTCTACATATGTTATAATTTTTAAATATTAACAGCTGTATTCAAAAGTTAAAACGAGTGTCTAACATCGAGTGCCTAACTATTTTTACACACAAATTCCCATAAGGGAAAGTTGTGCACTCGATGTTAGACACACGTTTAAATTTATGAATACTGCAGTACGTTCATATATAAGAAACGTAATTTAAATTGGTAGCACTTTTTATTTTTTTATTTAATGGGTGTAGAAATTTTGCATACAATTTTTTTTATTGCGAGAATGGATTATAATCTTTAGAATAGCCTATAATTTTTTTAACGTGTAGAAAAGCATTACCATATAAGTGGTTATATAAGTACATATTTGGTAATGGCAAGTACTTACAATTGTCATTGCAAATCGCATTAAATATATACGGGGATATCGCGCAAAATAATGCCATCATTACTAAACACCTTAAAAAATTAGACAGATATGTGGTTACCTATATGCTTACTAGTATGGACAAAAAGAGTGAGTCAAAAAAAAATTTTTAAAAAAACTAAATTTAAGAAAAAAATATTTTTTTATTGAACAATTTTTTCTCATAAAATGTGCCAGTCAACCGCCCTTCCATCTGAGATATCTCGACATGTTGGTAGATAGATAGATAAAAACATAAATGACTTGCTTGTACAAAATCTCATTACTTTCCAGCTTACAAAAAATTCAAAATACGTAGTTCTACATGTACTTACTAGAGGTGATAAAATAATGAGTATGAAAATAGATTTTCAAAAAATTTTGAAATCATTGCTTTATATTGAAAATAATGATACAAATAAGTACTTATGGGTATCGCATTATTTTTTGTGTTCGAATAATGGAAAAAAGAACTGGTTATTATTATTTGTGTTAAAGTAATGTAGAGAGTAAGCTGCTGTCATTCCTGGTAGTAGGAAAATAATGACATGTCAATAACGGTATTATACACTGGAAATTTGCTATTTTGATTGGCAACACAATTTAATTGGCAACGCTATTTGCTTTATTTTTGCTAATAATTGAAATATTATCATTTCTATAGATTTGATGATATTTTGAAGATGAAGTTAAAATATAACAAAAATTAAATTTTTACAAAAAATAATTTTGAATTTAGAAACAAAATTTTTTTTTTATTATTTTTTTTAAATTTCACCAAACTTTTTACTATACTTAAGCAAAAAAAAAAATGTTTCTATATCTTTAACATAACAAATGTTATAATCTTTTAAATGATAACCCTAACCCAAACCCTAATTTATCGATATATTAAAGCTGCAGGGTTGCCACAGTTTCCAAAATCAAAAAAAATCGTTTTAGAAATATGCGTCAAATGGCAAACTTATTTAAAATATGAGATCATTGTTAGTGGTTGTAATAAAATGGATATGCTCAATTACACTTATAAAAGAAAGTCTGTTGCAATTTTCTCTAAAGCTTCAAAAATTAGTCAAAATTACTTTATTGAAAAAGCAACTGAATTCAGCAGATTTCTTTGTTAAATATTAGTAGTATAAGAACAGCAAAAAAATCCATTTAATAACTATAAAAATTTTGTTTACATTTGAACTGAATTTTAGCAACTTAAAAATTACAATTTATTCTGACAAAATCAGCAAACATTTTGCTAAATATTAGCAGACAAATATTAGAATTTCTTATACATTTTTTGAAACAAATGTATTGTATTGTATGAAAATTAATTATATTTTATTATAATTTCAAATTCAGTAGTTATATTAATACATTTTTTACTTTCTTTACTTTCAGGTATGTTGAATGAATTTTTGCATTTTTACAACACTGGGTGAGATAATAGTCAATAAATTTTAGATTTTAAATTCGAATTTAAACTTTAAATTTTCTATTTAAATGTAAAATAAACTATAGCTTTTTCTAGAAAAATTGCAAAAATACAAAAATTTTAGTTAGAAAATTAGTAATGTCAATTAATTAAATTGCTAAATAATAGTACGAAATCAAAAATTAATTATGTTTGAGCTAAAAAAAAAACGGCTAAAATTAGAAACTTTTCCCCCAAAATATTAGAAAGATAAAAATAGCAAACATAAATATGTTAGATCTACAAAAATTATTGTTATATTTGAGCTAAATTTAGCTAATTTAGTAGTAAGAAATAAATGTGCTGAAATTAGAAATAAATTTACTAAATACTAGAAGAGAGAAAAAAAAACACAAGATATTTAAAACTTTCATACAAAAATTTCAAAAAATTTGTTCACAAAAAAGTGTTTGTTTTCTGTTTTTGTCTATTAATATTTAGCAACAGATTTAGCTGATTTTAGCATAGTAAATTGCTATACTCAATTAACTAAAATTCAACTTGAATGTAATTAAGTTTACATTGAATTTAACAGTTTAGTTTTGGCTGTTATTATCTTAGCAAAAAATAAATTCTGCTAGTTTTAGCAGGTTTTTCTGCAACGTAAGTTTTGTCTAACTTTTAGTAGCTTTTTATGAGTGTATCACGCAAACGATAGTATTAATTACTAAAAAATTTTCAGGAGTAATTAAAACGTCTCTGTTAAAAATCGACATGTATGGATGAACACACATTCATATCCGCATCCATACATGATTCATACACTCAGGGAACTTCTGCTGTAAATATTTGTAGTTGTTTGAGTTGTAATACGGTATCTTTATTTTTAAGTGAAAAAACAGTCATTTGTAGACGAAATTTAATTTTTGACTACAAATGTAGTTCATTTAAAAAAAAAACAAACCACATCAAATTACTGTATTATGATTTTACATTCATTTTATACTGTAGTTTTTATTTATTTAAAAAAAATAAAACAACTAAATGTTTGTTTATTTTTTACTACATATGTGGTGCATTTTTACTACAATTGTGGTTAATTTTTTGAGTAGTAAAAAACAAAATTAGTTGAATTTACTGAAATGTAAGTCGTCTCTGTTAAAAATCGAAATGTATGGATCCATGCATGAACACACATTCATATCCACATCCGTACATGATTCATACACTCAGGGAACTTCTGCTGTAAATATTTGTACTTGTTTGAGTTGTAATGCAGTTTCATTATTTTTAAGTAAAATACAATCATTTGTAGACGAAATTTAATTTTTCATTTAAAAAAAAACAAACCATATCAAATTACTGTATTATGATTTTACATTCATTTTATACAGTAGTTTCTATTTATTTAAAAAAATAAAACAACTAAATGTTTATTTACTTTTTACTACATATGTGGTGCATTTTTACTACAATTGTGATTCATTTTTGAGCAGTAAAAAACAAAATTAGTTGAATTTACTGAAATGTAAGTCGTCCTTTTTTCAAATGAAATTTCATTTGATTTGATGCTCAACAGCTTCGATTTGAATAAAATTGTGTTTTTATGATATGAAATGCTAACTAAAAAAAAACTGCGTACCAAGATTTTTCAAAAAGTTTTTTTTACGCTTTTTATAAGCAAAAATCCAAAATTTTCAAAATTTTAAATTGCCCGTTACACAAAAACGATATCATAAAAAGCGCAATTCTTGAGTTTTTAATTAATTTTGAAGTTTTTAATTTTTTTGACTTTGATGGTTAATAAAAGGTACGATTCTAAATATTTATTTATAAATGTATTTTATTAAAGAGCGCTTGAGAGTTCTTAACACACTAGTGAAGTTTTCATTTTGATTAAGCTTAAAATAAAGTCGTAGGAAATTTTTGAATGGTTGTATCTTTAAAGATACTGTGAGCATTTAAGGGTTAAAGAAAATTGAGGTATTCTTTACATATATAATCATTCATATCTATACATTTCCATACACGGTCATATGTGTACATTAACGAAAATTGAGGTACTATTTACATATATAATTACATATGAACTCTTATGAACACATATGAATCCTATATGGTGTTACATATAACCTCGAATCACTTCATATATGAGCATGAATGAATTCATACATGTTCATAAATGAGTGCACATATGTTGACTTTTAACCGGGATTTCAGATTTTTGATTGATTCATTTATATTAATCAAAAATTAATGCTATTTTAATCAAATCTTTAATTGGATATTTTAAGTTAATACATTTTTTTGTGTAGTTTTCATTTTGAATAGAAAATTTCGTCTTTAATCTGTAAACGAAAATACTTTATTTAACTTTTTATTTTATATAAATTAGGTAAAATCTTGCAAAAATTTACCAAGACTTTAGTTATCTTCGATTAAGAACTTGGTAAATTTTTGCAATCTACATATCCATTTGTATGTTAAATTTAAGTTTAAAACGAAAATACTTTATTTAACTTTTTATTTTATATAAATTACGTAAAATCTTGCAAAAATTTACCAAGACTTTAGTTGCCTTTGATTAAGAACTTGGTAAATTTTTGCAATCTACATATCCATTTGTATGTTGAATTTAAGTTTAAGTATAACCCCATCGTATGAGCAATAAAGTTTTCATGATAACGCTTTAAGTTTTTCTTAAAAATAAAACCATTAAAAGTTAATGAAAAATTCTATTGAAGCAATAAATATTGAAAAAAAAAGTTTACTTTAACTTAAAATATCATATTATTTACCACATACACAATATATTAACCAAAGAAGAGGAGAAGTTTTAAAGATGAAAATCATAATTTTTCTCATTATCATCATCGTCATATACATAGTACTAGCAATGACCTCTAACCATTATTTTCTACATGTTGTAGAAAAATAAGAAGAAAATGTTCATATAATATACAAGCACAAAGTGCAATGTGTATGTGAAACATATGAATTTATGCATATTGCATACACTCACAAAAATAATATTTTTAAAATTAGTCTTTGGAGAGCCTTGTGGTAAATCGTTGAAATATGTTTGGTGAAGAGTATACAGAGTGTTCCTCCTGTTTGGGCTTCTTAACAAATGCTACTAAACCACATAGAAGTTTCTTTTTTAGCCAAACTATTATGAGATGGTAGTAAATTCTTCATTTAACCAAAATGGCAATATCCTAGTTATCTTTTAGCTAGTTTTTCCCTCAATATATATTTTTGTTGTTGCTGCAGTCATCTATTAAAACTTGTCGGTGTTGTATTGCTGCTGCTGCTGCTGCTGTAGTTGGCCTGCCAAAGTCTTCTCAAGTTTATTTCTAGCTTTTTTTCTTGCTATCCTTAGTGGCTTTAATGTTATATGCTCCATACATAAAATGCTATGCATCAAAAACATGATGCATAATGTTTAAGGTTTTTTTTTCTACTTCTTCAGTTGAATTCGGTTTGGTTTGTTGTTTAGGATAACAAACCATAAGACTTTACTTCTCTAACTGTTTAATATATTCTTTCTTCTTGTTTTTCGGTTTTTTTTTTTTTGGTTATGTATTGAAGTTTTTTTTTTTTAGTTTTTTAAGAAAATAAAACTTTCTTCAAACTAATGATGTTCTTAACTACTACATTTGTTATAGAAGAAATTTAGAAAAAATTGTCTATCATTTGTTTTTTTTTTTTTTTTATACATATTTTGGTTAAACATGTTTTATTACCTCAAACTGTAAAAATATTTATGTTAACAAAATTACAGTTAAATTTTCAAACAAGCATAGATAAAATAAAATTTATAGCTGCTGAAAATCGATTTTTTAAGGGGGAGAGATATTTAAAAGTATATTGGACTGCTTATAACTAATTTACATTGTTGTTAATTACGTTAACAAGGAATTTTTGTAAATTTGCCATTAAATTTGCCATTAAATTTGCATATCGAGGGCTTATATTCAATACCGTCTATCTACAAAAACACAATTTTTCAGGAGAGCCAAAAAACTGTTTTATTCGCAAATAAGCAACAATTTCGATGAACTCATTTTCTACAATATTAACAGGATGTGTCTAACAAACGTTCTAACTAAAAAGTTTCTTGAAATTCGCGGTATTGCCTCAAAAATGAAATCATTGTGTAGGAAAATAATATGTAGATAGACGGTATAGCCTTATTTTAAAATTAAGTTTGTATTACGGTTTTTGTATGGGGACCCCGTAAAAGGTGGGAGATAGGGGATAGATATGTTCACAAGAAATGTTGGGGATAGAAAAATAGTAGGACCTGTTCTAACATTTGAACCCTTCAGGGAGCTAGGGGTTGTTGTCTACTTTTTGTTTGTTTTTGGCATGGGTGTCTTAAAAATTGTGTCAGATAGAGGGTAGGTGTGTTCAGAAGAGTTGTTTAACCAGTTTAAATTCAAAGACAATGTTTTCTATAATTTTTTTATTATAATTTATTATAATTTTTACTGCGCGTGGCTAAAATTATCATAGAAGTAGTGATACTCCTCTGGAATTACCGCCTTTAACTCCTGTAAATGTTTCCATTTGTTTTGCTGAATTGGTAGTCGACCGGTATACAATTGTTTTGGTTCTATGTGACCTTCATATTGCTTTATTGTAATAGGTAGTTCAGTGTAATTATGATCAAAATTCACTTTAAACTTAATGGTACCACTTGGGGAATATAAGAAAGATCTTAGTTGGGATACTGTCGGATCATTGTTTGCTCGACCAGGTCTAATACTGGAAAATCGAATAAGGTTCGCATCCTTATAGTTCTTAAAAAAATCATACTTTAAATGTAATGCATCAAATGGCATTTTAATAATTTTGTTCTTGATTTTGACTGTTTTGCGGGCATCTTTGGTTACCCTGACGTAGTCGTATGGCAAATATATGGTTTGATTTTTCAACTTAGCCTCTATCTTTGCATGGGCACTGTCACACTCCATCTGGGTATGTTTGAATTCATTTATTTGCATACTCATTTGTAGCTAGAAAATAACATAAAGGCCACACCACCGCATACACAGCGTATTATGGTAGGTATTGATCGTTCGACAAGAGAAGTATGTATCCGAAAAACGAACAGTGAATAAATAGATATTAAACAGAGAAATAGCCTGAAATTAAATAAAACGACAAAATTCTATGATGTAGATAGACGGTACTGCCGTCATAAAATTCATAAATAAGTATCTTTGTAGATAGACAAATGATAAAATACAGGATATATAGTACTAAAAATAGTTTTTTTCCACTAAAATTTTTACAATACATGCAGATGGGGTCAGAGATGACTTTGGCATAAAAAAAAAATTTCGTGAAAATGTAGATAGACGGTATTGAATATAAGCCATCGATATACTAGTTAAGAAATAACTGTTAACTATTAATGTTAATGTTATGCTGTGCACTAATAGAAATAATCATGTTAAAATACCATAAATAGCCGCTAAAAGTTAGTACTGAAAAAAAAAACACAAAAGATGCACTAATAAAAACAAATTAGTTAAATGTTTTGCTAAAATTACTAAATAAAGTAGTTCAAAACAACGCTGCAGAAAACATGTTAAAATTAACAGATGTTGCTGAATTTACAAATTTTCTTTTGCTGATATTAGGGATTTTCCCAGCAAAAATGTTGCTGACTTTACTGACTTTTTTTTAAGCTCAGGTAAAAGTTGTCATATCTAGTCATATTTAATATGATTAAGTCATATATGACTTTGAATGAATGATCTTTACATGAAGATCATTTCTATTGAGAGAATTTTTTATACGGTAGTTGATATTATTATATGTCTCCAAATATAACTCCATATATAGCTACATAAGCCATATAATAATAATCCAAATATATGTAGTGATCGATATGAGTATATATGGTCCCATGCTAAGTCTTACTGAACTATATGTGATGCCATACTGAAAATATTTTCCTTATAATTTTATATAACTAGTATTATATATAATACCATACATATTTTAGTAAAGTTCATTATCAAATTGATATCTCTGCAAGTTAAGACTTTAATTTTATAACGAAATCATTTTCAAGTGATTTATTTTATATAATTTCAAATAAAAAAATGTGTACATATTATAAGACAATGGTAGCGATTCCTATTCTCACTTTCACCATTCACCTCAGTTTTCGAACCTTATTTTCTCTAAAATAATACAAATTTATAAATTTTTTATTGTCCTATCGTCTTTACAATAAACAAATATTTATAAATCTGAAATCAAAAAGGAACTAATAATTAACACTCGGGAAATAATGAGATTCGAAAATTGAGGTGAATGGTGAAAGTGAGAATAGGAATCGCTACTAATATTACTTAGTTCTATATTTTTTAAACACTAAATTTTTTCTTGATTATTTTAAATCATTTCGGTGTTTCATTCAAAAAAAAAATTGCTCCTTAAAATTTTTGATTTCTAGAAATTTAAATTTTAAACTTAAATACTTTTAAGCATAACTTCAAGTTACAAAAAGCATACCTACTATCGGCCAAACTTTTATAAAATCAGATATATTTGTATCTAATTAGATATAATTTAATGTCCTGGTTATAGACAAATCTCGGATAAAATTGTATCAAATTATATCTAATTTGATATAATTAGATAGATTAGATTATATGGCACTATGCACCGCGACCAACTTAGGTCTTTTGTGCTGCCAAAAGTTACCCTAAAGATTCAAGCTACCTATAAAGCCAATAATCCTATTAGGCAAAATCTTCATAATGTCCGAAGGGGAGACAAAGCGATTGCCAAGAAACTTGGCACGCCTTTCACAAAGCCTCGGACATTCGCAAAGAACATGCTCTGATGTCTCAGCTACCAGTTCGCAAAACCTACACTCATCCGTGTCCGAAAGATTATAAAATCAGCTATATTTGTATCTAATTAGATATAATTTAATGTCCTGAATATAGACAAATCTCGGATAAAATTGTATCAAATTATATCTAATTTGATATAATTAGATACATGTAGATGACCCATTTTTGGATCAATTTGTATGTGCTTATCAAATAATATATAATTTTTTTTGGGATCTTATCAAATGAGATATAAATTTATTAGACTCCATATTAAAGTTTTACCCGGGAGTGTACTAAAATCAGTTTTTTGTGATACATATTAGTAGACAGAAAAAGTCACAAAACAGTGTAATTTTTAAATAATTTTTTGTTTTTTAAATAAAAATGTTTTTTAAATAAAAATTTTCACTTCCGAAATCAGCAATCCATTCCCTTTTTTACAAAATATTTCTCTTGATTTTGGCAGAACGGCTGATATTTGTATATAACTAAATTTATTTGAAGCATGGAAAGTTATTAACTAAAATCTGGAAAGTATGACATTTTGTGCAAACAAGTCATTTGTGTTTTAATCTATCAAGTATGACATGATGAGATAACTGAGATGGTATATCGGTTGACTAACAACCCAGAGTTCCACATTCCAATCACGTGCAGTCACATCTTATTAAAAAATAGTTTTCAATAAAAAGTATTGTTTTTATTAAATTTACTTTTTTTTTTAAATTAAGTTCAAGGAGTATTATTTTTGTCCATACTAGTAAGCTTATAGGTAACCACATATTTTTTGATTTCGTAAGGTGTTTAGCAAGGATATGTTATTATTTTGCGCAACATCCAAATATAAAAGTACTGAGATTTGTAATGACAATTTTACCATGTACTTATATAACCACTTATATGATAATGTTTTTCTACTCTGGGTTGTGTTAAATTTTAAACTATCCAGCAAAACATAAGCAAATTTAACTGTATCAGCAGTTGTGTTTTACTATATTTTTCAGTTGTTATTTAAGAAAAATTTACCACAATTTTACCGTTAATTAAAAAAAAAAATGCTTGACTTTTTTACTGCATTGTCTGTTCGTTTTTAACCGGGGACAAATAATAACAGTTATTTTTAACTTTTGAAACAAAAAAAGCACATAGAGGTTAATGTCGGAGAACTGATTCAAGTATAATGCATTGATCCTTGAGAAGATGTCTTTCAGAAAATGCTCCATTTTTTAAAATTTTAATGTTTTCGAGCAAATATAAGAGATCAGTTTTTGACTTTTATTTTTTTGAGCAAAAACAAAAGTTATTTTTATCTTTTAGTTTTTCGAGCAAAAAATAAAAGATATTTTATGATTTTTATTTCTGCGCTACAAAAAAAAAGTCAAAAATTAACATATTTCATTTGACTTTTATGATATAATGAATAAAAATTACGGCCCCTGTTTTTAAACAGTTAAAAATAACTACATTTTGAAGTTGATTTAAATAAAATTGGAGTGATAACTGATAATGCAGTTATTTCTACTTCAATTTCGATTTGCTTTTATCTACATACTTCCTGGAATGTAGTTAAGATTTATTAAAAGTGAAGATATTGAAATAGTTTTTTTTTTTTAAACAGAAGCAACACTCAGGAAATTCTTCCTATTAATTAATGTGTTGCTTTCTTTGGAAACGGTATAGTGGAAAGATGAAAGGTGGTGAAAGATGAAGGGCTTCAAACATGGCAACACTGTAATTGCGCGAGTAGATAAGTCTTAGAACAGTTGTTGCTCGCCACCTGATGTAGAGTTGGCGAATTTATTGAAGCTTTTTGTTTCATAGCCCTGATTCATTATTTTACTTCGGTGGGGTTAAGTGATATGGGAACACCGAAGGTGGGCGCAGCGATACATATAAGTGATAGAAAACTCATACATATTATTTTTCTAAATTGATGTTGTCGTCACCGGGAATCGAACCCGGGACCATCTGTGTAATAGTCCAACGCGCTAACCATTACACCACAGCGCCCAAAACTATATCAAACAGTAAAAATTAGGAGTCTCCCAATCTAGACCTAATCCCCAAAGGCGACAATATTCCCAAAAAGACAATATAATTAAATTAAACATTATTGTGAGTGTAAAACCAAATTGTTCATAGGTCTTGGTAAGAACTTGATGTATTTATTTGTGTGCAAATTTTGCACTGTTTAACACATTTTCTTAATTTCCTTCTTTTAATATCTCTTATTCTGTTTTACTTTAAATCCGAAATAATATAAACTTTAACATGAAAATTAAATTTATTAAAATATATAAAAAAATAAATATTTACAAAAAAGTTCAAGGTCTTAAAGATTACCAGTTTAAGAAAAAAAAAGCAAAAACATTTGTAGCCTATAATATTTATGCCGATACAAAAAACAAAAATTCTTACAATTTTACAATAAAATATTTTTAATACCAATAAGAAAATGTATTGAATGCACATTTTAAAGTTACCAACAAAATATTTTTCAAACCAAAACAGAAAATGAAACTGGTTGGGGGCTACAAATATGAAAAAAAAAATATATATATTGAACAATCAACTGAAATGAACGACGAACCTTTATTTTATAGTTTGCTTTATATGTATGGACACATCAACTTCACATTGAATATATGGCTGGCTGGCTGGCTGGCTGTTTTAATGGTTACAATGTATTATGGGGTTTTTGTACAATGGCTAGAAAACGGTTGCTTACTTAGCTGCTTGCTTCACTGTATATATATATTGTTATGTTATTGGTTCGGTTGTGGCACAATCAATCGACCAAACGATCGAAAAGCTTTAAAAATCAAAAGCAATCAAATTGACAAAACGTCAACGTAATAAAGCGTTGATAAACCACAGAAAAGCAATTGCAACAATATTTACTCTCTGGTCAAAAGATTCCACAAACATACAAAAAAACTTTGACTAAAAACTGGCTATAAAAAAAAACATACTAAACTGCAACATACAACAAATTGATTAGCAACAAAAACGTAAGCAATGATGTTGAAGACAATAATGAAAACAAAAATACAACTTTGAGTTTCAAAAGAATAAGAGTTTTCAAACCAAGAAGAATATAAAAAGCAATGAAATAAATAACAGCAGCAGTAATACCATTGATTTTTCCTCTATAAAAACTGCACAAAAACACTCAATGGTTATAAAACTTTAGCCAACAATTGATACCAAAAGTCAACGAATCTCCAACGTTTTGGGTAGTAGGAAAAAATATTACAAAGCATATTATAAAAGGTAGATAACGAAATTTTGATACCCTAGTTTTGGCAGGAATAACCGTTTGAAATTCTCCCTTTGAAACTTTCTTAATATTTAGATTTAAAAAAAAAATTGTACATCATTGAAAGGGCCTCTTAAATACGTTTCGTTTGATAACAAATTCATCTTTGAGGCTTTCCATAAAAACTGCCTCGCTAATGGGAATAATATGGCGTATGAATCAAGACTCAGCTTTCACTATTTACTGTTTTATTTAATACTGCCCAGTAAAATAGTAAAATCCAAATAACAGCTTGCAGAGCAACTTATACAATACGTTTTAATTTCTGTTCTACAACCGATTCTTTTTGTTTGGAGTTTGTCCTATTTACAACAGATTCTTTACCTCAAACCAAGAACAGGTTGCTTTAGAACCGGTTCTAGAACCAGTAATAGAATTGGTTGTGGGACAGTAAAGCCTTGCATATTGATTCTCAGGAATCTGTTTTTTTCTGTGCTATCGGTGGTTAACGAAGCTGTTCTGGAATAGATTCTGAGGTAACCAGTTCTAAAAAATGTTGCTGGGTTATAAACAATTATAAATCCACATCTGTATTTTAATAGCACACAGTTTATATTTCGAAAATAACTGTAAATTTGCAGATAGAGCATTTTTGTGACAAAAAATTTTGCAAAAATTGAAAAAAATATTAAAAATATTGTGACTTCAAAAAAATCTACTTTTATCATTTTTAAATAGTTACAATTTATAGGCAGTAATAATTAAAAAGTTATTAAACAAACTAATTTGGTTTTTTTGTGATCCGACACTTGTACTATTATTGTTGGTTTTTTTCTAATAATATCTGGGTCAATTTCAAAAAAAAACGCATTTTTTGTGTCCCCGCACTTTACACTACTATTTTAGGTAAAAAAAAAAAAAAAAACAAAAATGTCAGAGTGATCAGCGAGGAATATGTAACAAAAAACGTAATTCTCAAATTTGTATGTTTGTTTTTTTGTTTATTCAGAATGGTGTTTTATTTCTCCCTCTGACTCCTTCCATACAAAAGCATGTGTCCCCCGTTAGAATTTTTAGTAAACAAAATAAAATAAAATCAAGAAAAAAGTAAATATGCAACATTTAATAACAGTTTTCGAATTATTGCGTTTCTTTCTTGTGTTTTGATTTGTTATAGTCGTCAAAACTTAAATAGTGCGAATTTGGCGTTGCAAAGAAAGGTTGTCCCCACAATTTGCATTGAGCGTCACTTTTTTATAATTCAAGTAATATTACTAGTTTTCAATTTGAATTTAAATGAAGTAATTAACGTAAGGAAAGATCAAAGTTTAATTATTACAAAAGTGAAAAAGCGAAAAAAAAATCTATTAAAAAAAGTGTGCATTTGCGTTGTTTTTGTGAGCACCATGGTAAGGGCGCGATAAAATTTCATGAGCGTCACGCTAATTTTTTTAAAAGTGAATATATTATATGTAAAAAATTGAAGTTGACAATCATTGTTTACATGGTTTTAACTCATATTTTTATAATTTGTGAATTTGAGAAATAAATTGCCTACGAAAAAAAACCAAAATAGGCAAACATTTCATGAGCATCACTTTTGATATATATTGCTTCGTAGCTTAAAATGCTTAATTTTAATATTATTTTTTAATTTTCAAGAGTAAAACAACATAATTAACGGCGGCTGAAAGAGCACGGAGATATCGAGAGAAAATAAAGGCCGATAAAGCGCGTAATGACGAATAAAAAAGAAAGAAGAAAGAAAGGTATAATCGTGGTATATTTCAGTTTAATTTTTATTGTTACTGACTAATTCTGTTCATGAATAGCAACGAGAAACGGAACTGCCACAAACTTAATTCGAAAGTGGTTAAAATGAACGAGAATGAAAAAAAACAAAGCTGCTTGTCATTTCATGAAGTTTGTACAGATTCAGAATAAGAATTCGAATGAAAATTTATAAATTAAATTAAGTTAAGTTATTGTTTTGCGTCAAATATTTACATATGTGTATAAGTTTCTTCAAGAATTACTTCCTTTTTTCCATTTTTGTTAAAGACATCAAAGAATATGTACATGCTTAGTTTTGTATGAAAATTTTTGTTTTTTCAAAAATTTTTGTTTTTTTTTATTTACTTTTTGTAAAAGAATAAACTTTTTTTAGTCAAACTTTAAATTTGGCATTATTTCTGGTTTACGTGCAACAAAATCTCTTGATCGTCACAAAATATCATGAGCGTCACACTTAGTTTTTTTCCCTTAAAACGCTTATAATTGCAGTTTTTTTTAAATACATTGTTACAAGCCTATTACTTTGCAAGGAACCTTTAAGTTTAAGTCTTTTTTTAACAAAAATTTACATATTTTCATCTTAAAATTTTAAAGTAACTAGTCACTTTTAAAAAAAATGAAAAATCAAGGTGAAACGTGATTTTGTGTTTGTAATCGAAAAGGTGATTTTCGCAAAAGTCAATCTTGAGAAACAAAAGAACATCGTAGTAAGCTTGAATTTCAAATATTTTTGCATTTTTAGTTTTTTATACATATTTGGTGTGTGACGCTCAAGATAGAAATCATAGAAAACCTAAAAAAATCAAAAAATATTGATTTTTTTGAGAGCCTAAAAGAACCACCGGATTCTTCAACAATTTCTACATAAATTGGCAACTCTTACAGGCGAATTGAAAAAACTTTTAAAATAAGCAAAAAAAAATTGTTGTGTACGTTTTTTTTGAAATTGACCCATCTATAAAAGTAAAATTTTCGAAAATCGCCGAAATAGGTGTTCACTTATTTTCAATTTACTATCCAAAAAGATCACATTTTTCTAATTTTTCGTTACCGAACAATATTTTTCAATAAAAAAAATTTCCAATTTTTTTTCTTTCGTTTTTTGCTAATAATATCTATAAAAGTAAAATTTTCGAAAATCGCCGAAATAGGTGTTCACTTATTTTCAATTTACTATCCAAAAAGATCATATTTTTCTAATTTTTCGTTACCGAACAATATTTTTCAATAAAAAAAAATTTCCAATTTTTTTCTGTCAATATTTGCTAGGTTTTGCAACGCCGATTCGGATATTCAAAACGATTTCGAAAAATTCGAATTTCCTATTTTAATACTGTACCGATTTAGGTATAATTATTCTATAATATACTTTGTTACAAATTAAAAAAAAATCAGAAAATTTACTCTAACTGTACTGAGAAATATGTTTAATATACGGATTTTTAAAGAGAAAATGTGATTTAAGAGCATATTTTTTTATATTTTTCAATAAAAAAAAGTTCCATTTTTTTCAATATTTTTTGGTAGGTTTTCTACATCGATTTCGGAAAAAAATTTAATTTTCTGTTTTAATATTGTACCGATTTAGTTTTAATTAATGTTTAATCTCCATTTTTGGTAGAAATTAAAATACGTTGCAAAAAAGCTATTCCAACTGTACTGAAAAATAAGTTTTAAAATACGGATTGTTAAAGAAAAATGTTGTTTTTAGGGTATAAGTTCATATATGAACCCATTTTTACTAGGAAATTCAAATTTTGAATGCTCCGGAAAATAAATTATATTTCAATATAAATATGGACCGGGCTAGTTCCCATAATCTTAAGATTTCTTTACCCTGCGGGAAATGGACCAGTCACTGGTATGGTCATGTGACTAGAACTTTGTGTGTATGAACCTGTCCTAGTTTCGGTTCCGTTATATGAAAGTGACCAATACTTTTAACATGGGCTTGTCATAGGAGGTGACAACTTGCTACATGTGGAGCACTGTGTAACTTGACCAAGGTAACCTATCACCATACAGACTGAAATGAATATATTACGGGACAAGTTAGAAGTAGGTAGTGTCAAAGTATGACCATTTTAGGATTTATGTGATATGCAACACAATTAGTGGAAAAAAAATTATCACGTGACTGGTGTATGTATATGTATCTTAGAACTGGAGAACAATTTTTGAAGAAAAACTAGTCGCATATTAAGCGCAATGTGTTCTGTAATAGGGGTAGATCGACTGAAATAGTTTTGAGACGTACCACTGCGCTGGTCTAAGGGGTACATGTCGCCGGGTATGCGAAAAGTAATTAGCAAGTAACCTGTCACTTTTTATTCTGCGTATGTCATATTATGCACGAGTTGCTAAATAGACTGTCCGGAACCAATCACTGCACTTTTCCAGAAAACCAATTTAACAAAAATCAATTTTAGAATAAGCTTATTTTGTCCATACCCAACAAAAAACTAAGTTTAAGATCGCGACGTTTGGTGGAGTGTTACGTCTTCATTTCTACTGTCACATAGTGGTACAGATAAAATTCCTTCAGTGTTATGTCTGTTGTGTAGCAGTCAAGTGACTGAATCATTTGGCACTAATTGCCATGTTTTCATCCACTGCTAATGTTTTTGAACTATTTCAATAACCAGTAACAACTTCAACTGCAGCGGTCCTAGTTGCTTCAGTACACTTTGAGGTTATGTTACTTTTTCTCCAGTTACAAGATATATCTGGTAGCAACCAGTGAATGTTTTGTCACCATAACTATAGTCACGTGATTGGTCATTTCACCAAAATTAACACTTTTTGGTGCACCACAATTTTGGTTTCACCAGTTTCGTGACGTGCCCCCAAATCATATATCACAGATTTGTCACTTTGGATCAATCGACCCTTCGTTTCCCGCAGGGTTATATTGCCATCACATATAAAACTGTCATATCGGTCCATGAACTCCAAATGGTTTGTTAAATTTGGCATATCGCCCCACTCGTAGGCAGTTAAAGTTTACAACATTTTTTTTTGTTGCCAGTGTTTTATACACAAGCCAACAAACAAATTACTGCACGTACTTTGCTTGTAGCAAGCATTTGGCAATTTATAAGGCCTACACAAACCCACAACTCTCTTTTTATACAAGTTTTTTATTTCAGTTTTTTTTTTTAACAATTTAACAATAAATGATCTTAAAGCTAAACAAAATAAAAAAAGTATAAAAAAAAATACAAAGTAATTGTAAATATATTTTAAAGATCGATATTTTGTTCTCTACATCTAGTTATATGTAAGTCTCAACTATAATACATTGTTTAGAATCTTTTATAAGACAGCGTTTAGACTGTAACATCAAATTTAAACATTGAAATCTTTAAATTAATGTTGAAGTCTTTAAAATATATTAAAATAATTGGATAGGTTTGAAACAAACAAATACTTTCCATAAAATGGGTAAAATTGCTTTGTTTGCATACATTTTGTAATAAACTAGGCAAAATGTTGTAAGTTTTAGGTTGATTTAGCTTAAAACTTGGTTAATTTTCACAAGTTTTTGCATAATTTATAGAGCTATTTTTACTACTTTTTTGGCACATATTTTCTGCGAGTTGAGAATCATAAAAGTCATAGTCAATTAATTCTGTAATTTATTCAATTGAAATTATAATCATTATTACAAACACTGTTACGTATAATAGTTTCAGTATCGATTTTGTTTCCATAAATTTTTGTGTGATTTTTTTTTTGCATGCATACTTTAAAGAAATTGTAAGCCTAAAAAATCATGTTGTGCCTTCTAAACACTTTACAAGCTAGAAGCCATATTGTGTGTTTTTTTTTCATATCGAATTTTTTACCCTTTTACAGCATGATTGTCGCATTTTCAAACTATGGTTGATGTTGGAACATTTATTTATCTATACAACAATTTATTCTTCCTTTATTTTTCCAACTTCGATTACTTTTTTTTTTTAAAACTTTAAACTATATATTTTGGCGTATTTATGTTGTTCACCATATATGGTTTTTCAAAATTGAACAACATCACAGTAACAGCGATGTAAGAATGAAAGAAAAAATTACGAAATACCAAAAACATAATCCTTATATTTTGTCTAGTTTAATGTTTGCCATCTTATAAAATAAATTTGTAGTCAATTGTTTAAAATGAAATTGGCAAAAAAAAAAAATAAAATAGAAAAGATAAACATGGTTAAGTTAAATTTCCAATGCGTTAAATAGCGCCTTCAAGTTGTTTGATGTACAAATTTGGTAAAAAAAAATTAAATTGTTTTTCTATTGGGGATATGTATTGATTTGAAAATTGTTGTTGTCGGTATTTATTTATGTATCTGGTTTTTTTAGAATAATTATTGTAATTTTTTTAATATTTTTTTCAATATAAATTTTTAAGCATTGCTTAAATATCTCTCAGCGAATCAAAAAAATTGATATCTCAACTACAAACTCAGATATCATTAGATATATATCGATATTTATTCTTTCCCTAGTTTAACTCAGAGTAATGCCCTTCAGTTGGGCTTTCCCAGTCCTCCCTGCTCGGTGTAATTACTCCATACCTTCCATCAAATTCGATTTAGGGTATCATGTTATCCAGCGACAATATCTGACAAAGTTGTGAAAGCCTTTCGGAGCCTATATACCGCCTTCATTGCCTCATCCTGCATAGGGGCAGCATGTCCAACATAATCAAGAGCCTCCCCAGGTGTGGTACTTATAGCACCCGTAATAGCCAGAGCAGCAGCTTTTTGTAGTCTGTTCAGCCTAGTCCGAAAGGTTTTTACCATTCTCCTAGGCCACCAGACCACAGAATCATATGTCACATTGGGTTAAGAACTGCAAAGTACATCGAATGTACCCCCATCAGGTTTCATATTCTAAGTCTTCCCAAAGGCTCTTCGACACTGCCAAAAAATCCGCAGCCCTTCAGACACCTTCAGTTCAACATGCCTTGTCCACATCAGTTTACTATCCAAGGTCATTCCCAGATATTTGACCTCTGTAAACAGTTGAAGAGTAACCCCCCTTAACACTGGAATTCTAAGACTACCTCACCTGTGACTTTTAGCCCCACTGACTTTCAGCAGTCAGCAGCATTTTGGATTACATTGTTAAAGTGATTCCACATAACTAGATCCGGGTCCACTCCATGCGCCTCAGCTGAAGATCTACCATTGCCAAAAGCCCCCTCTATGTTCATAGAAACCAGCGCAGCTTGTATTCCGTTGTGTTAAGTCCCTTCGCGATTTTAAAAACAGGATCGTGAAGAGCCGGCTCACAGGCCACTCTGATAAGCATGTTGTTGACAATTAAGATTGCTTCGGAGCAATGTTTCTGACCGTATGAATTTCTCCACCATTCGTTCAAGCCTAAAATTTTTCGCCAGAGTCTAATATTTCTTCCCAGGTTTGGAAATGAAAACTATCGTGACATGGCACCAGGATGACGGAACGTATCCATGGACTAAGCTGGCCAAAAAAACAGGTCTTAGGGTACTTCCTAGGGTATCCCCGCCACTCTTTAGCATGATAGCATAGATTCCTCCGTAACTACCCAGTCACTCTGTGTTGTACCAGCAACAGGTAGTTCAATAACATCACTTACAGTCGTCCTCACTTTGCATTCCGGAAAGTGCGTAGACAATATAATGTCATCGACTACTTGTTGGTTGTTCGTTAAGTACCATCATGTTTCCTGGGAAAGCCAAGCTTTGCTCTATTATCTTTCTGAAAGATCTTACAGATTCTAGCAGTCTCTGCTTCCATTTACCACCTCACAAAAAGCCCGCCCTTTCTTCTTATATTTCTTTTGTATAAGATGTAAATTGTTCTAGAAGCGTCCTGGAACTTTTCCTAAGCCTTCCATTTACCACCTCACAAAAAGCCCGCCCTTTCTTCTTATATTTCTTTTGTATAAGATGTAAATTGTTCTAGAAGCGTCCTGGAACTTTTCCTAAGCCTTTCGAGCTCAACGTTTCACCAGGGAACAAATGATATCGGTCTGCTCTTCCCCAGCGGACACACAGCCTCATAGCAATCACCCAAGTTCTGTCTATTTTCTTGGACTCAACTTTTACTGATTGCATGCTACTAAAATCAGAAATGGGACACAAGTTCTGATGCAATAGTTCTACAAACTCTTTAAAATCCGCTTTTCGAGAATTTCGGCCAGCTGGAATTATTGGTATATCGATTCCAAGCCTCAACTCTATGTAACGGGGTTCCGACAGAAAAATATTATCAAGACTGAGAAATGTCATCCCTCCTGTCACAATAATTAAGCATTATTTTTTTGCGATTTTTAATTAACTCTGTTCGAATAAAACTAAAATTTTGTAAATTTAACAGCTTCATTTTTGCTCTTCTTATCTTACTGATATTTAGCAAAAATTTCTGCAACATTTTAAACTAATTTTTATCAACTATTTTTACAGGTTTATTTCTATGAATGTAGTTTAAATACGGTATTTGGTTACAGTTGGTTAAAAACTTTTATGTATAGCTTTCAATGAAAATGAAAATTATTCAAGTTCGAGGCCATATACTCTATATTTCTTCATTAGGATATTGTCCTAACAAATAATCTATAGAGTTTTTGTTTTCAAATTTATTATTTGACCCTTTCAGGAATGTGTTGATAGATCTATTTCGGGAATTTTCTAGGTTCCCATCATCAGAACACGTTTTGAAAGCGGTAACAATCCCATGCCAAACCTCAAGCATTCATATGAACTAGTTTACTCACTACATGAGAACTAATATACATATGAGTTTGAAATTAAAGATTATAACCATTGATCAAAAAATAAATTGAAAACTTGTTTGATGTGCAAGATCCACCTCTGGTGGATATTCAATACACGTTTTTTTGTTTCTCTCTCATTTTTTATATTTTGTTAAGTTAGTTAACAAAACAGGGAAAGTAAACTAGGCGGTACTCTGCCTTTTTTCACAAGTTTGTTATAATTTTTATTAAAAATAAAAATTATGTTTTTTCGACCTTTAATTGTGCAATGAAAATGAAAATTATTCAAGTTCGAGGCCATATACTCTATATTTCTTCATTAGGATATTGTCCTAACAAATAATCTATAGAGTTTTTGTTTTCAAATTTATTATTTGACCCTTTCAGGAATGTGTTGATAGATCTATTTCGGGAATTTTCTAGGTTCCCATCATCAGAACACGTTTTGAAAGCGGTAACAATCCCATGCCAAACCTCAAGCATTCATATGAACTAGTTTACTCACTACATGAGAACTAATATACATATGAGTTTGAAATTAAAGATTATAACCATTGATCAAAAAATAAATTGAAAACTTGTTTGATGTGCAAGATCCACCTCTGGTGGATATTCAATACACGTTTTTTTGTTTCTCTCTCATTTTTTATATTTTGTTAAGTTAGTTAACAAAACAGGGAAAGTAAACTAGGCGGTACTCTGCCTTTTTTCACAAGTTTGTTATAATTTTTATTAAAAATAAAAATTATGTTTTTTCGACCTTTAATTGTGCAATGAAAATGAAAATTATTCAAGTTCGAGGCCATATACTCTATATTTCTTCATTAGGATATTGTCCTAACAAATAATCTATAGAGTTTTTGTTTTCAAATTTATTATTTGACCCTTTCAGGAATGTGTTGATAGATCTATTTCGGGAATTTTCTAGGTTCCCATCATCAGAACACGTTTTGAAAGCGGTAACAATCCCATGCCAAACCTCAAGCATTCATATGAACTAGTTTACTCACTACATGAGAACTAATATACATATGAGTTTGAAATTAAAGATTATAACCATTGATCAAAAAATAAATTGAAAACTTGTTTGATGTGCAAGATCCACCTCTGGTGGATATTCAATACACGTTTTTTTGTTTCTCTCTCATTTTTTATATTTTGTTAAGTTAGTTAACAAAACAGGGAAAGTAAACTAGGCGGTACTCTGCCTTTTTTCACAAGTTTGTTATAATTTTTATTAAAAATAAAAATTATGTTTTTTCGACCTTTAATTGTGCAATGAAAATGAAAATTATTCAAGTTCGAGGCCATATACTCTATATTTCTTCATTAGGATATTGTCCTAACAAATAATCTATAGAGTTTTTGTTTTCAAATTTATTATTTGACCCTTTCAGGAATGTGTTGATAGATCTATTTCGGGAATTTTCTAGGTTCCCATCATCAGAACACGTTTTGAAAGCGGTAACAATCCCATGCCAAACCTCAAGCATTCATATGAACTAGTTTACTCACTACATGAGAACTAATATACATATGAGTTTGAAATTAAAGATTATAACCATTGATCAAAAAATAAATTGAAAACTTGTTTGATGTGCAAGATCCACCTCTGGTGGATATTCAATACACGTTTTTTTGTTTCTCTCTCATTTTTTATATTTTGTTAAGTTAGTTAACAAAACAGGGAAAGTAAACTAGGCGGTACTCTGCCTTTTTTCACAAGTTTGTTATAATTTTTATTAAAAATAAAAATTATGTTTTTTCGACCTTTAATTGTGCAATGAAAATGAAAATTATTCAAGTTCGAGGCCATATACTCTATATTTCTTCATTAGGATATTGTCCTAACAAATAATCTATAGAGTTTTTGTTTTCAAATTTATTATTTGACCCTTTCAGGAATGTGTTGATAGATCTATTTCGGGAATTTTCTAGGTTCCCATCATCAGAACACGTTTTGAAAGCGGTAACAATCCCATGCCAAACCTCAAGCATTCATATGAACTAGTTTACTCACTACATGAGAACTAATATACATATGAGTTTGAAATTAAAGATTATAACCATTGATCAAAAAATAAATTGAAAACTTGTTTGATGTGCAAGATCCACCTCTGGTGGATATTCAATACACGTTTTTTTGTTTCTCTCTCATTTTTTATATTTTGTTAAGTTAGTTAACAAAACAGGGAAAGTAAACTAGGCGGTACTCTGCCTTTTTTCACAAGTTTGTTATAATTTTTATTAAAAATAAAAATTATGTTTTTTCGACCTTTAATTGTGCAATGAAAATGAAAATTATTCAAGTTCGAGGCCATATACTCTATATTTCTTCATTAGGATATTGTCCTAACAAATAATCTATAGAGTTTTTGTTTTCAAATTTATTATTTGACCCTTTCAGGAATGTGTTGATAGATCTATTTCGGGAATTTTCTAGGTTCCCATCATCAGAACACGTTTTGAAAGCGGTAACAATCCCATGCCAAACCTCAAGCATTCATATGAACTAGTTTACTCACTACATGAGAACTAATATACATATGAGTTTGAAATTAAAGATTATAACCATTGATCAAAAAATAAATTGAAAACTTGTTTGATGTGCAAGATCCACCTCTGGTGGATATTCAATACACGTTTTTTTGTTTCTCTCTCATTTTTTATATTTTGTTAAGTTAGTTAACAAAACAGGGAAAGTAAACTAGGCGGTACTCTGCCTTTTTTCACAAGTTTGTTATAATTTTTATTAAAAATAAAAATTATGTTTTTTCGACCTTTAATTGTGCAATGAAAATGAAAATTATTCAAGTTCGAGGCCATATACTCTATATTTCTTCATTAGGATATTGTCCTAACAAATAATCTATAGAGTTTTTGTTTTCAAATTTATTATTTGACCCTTTCAGGAATGTGTTGATAGATCTATTTCGGGAATTTTCTAGGTTCCCATCATCAGAACACGTTTTGAAAGCGGTAACAATCCCATGCCAAACCTCAAGCATTCATATGAACTAGTTTACTCACTACATGAGAACTAATATACATATGAGTTTGAAATTAAAGATTATAACCATTGATCAAAAAATAAATTGAAAACTTGTTTGATGTGCAAGATCCACCTCTGGTGGATATTCAATACACGTTTTTTTGTTTCTCTCTCATTTTTTATATTTTGTTAAGTTAGTTAACAAAACAGGGAAAGTAAACTAGGCGGTACTCTGCCTTTTTTCATTTTCATTGCACAATTAAAGGTCGAAAAAACATAATTTTTATTTTTAATAAAAATTATAACAAACTTGTGAAAAAAGGCAGAGTACCGCCTAGTTTACTTTCCCTGTTTTGTTAACTAACTTAACAAAATATAAAAAATGAGAGAGAAACAAAAAAACGTGTATTGAATATCCACCAGAGGTGGATCTTGCACATCAAACAAGTTTTCAATTTATTTTTTGATCAATGGTTATAATCTTTAATTTCAAACTCATATGTATATTAGTTCTCATGTAGTGAGTAAACTAGTTCATATGAATGCTTGAGGTTTGGCATGGGATTGTTACCGCTTTCAAAACGTGTTCTGATGATGGGAACCTAGAAAATTCCCGAAATAGATCTATCAACACATTCCTGAAAGGGTCAAATAATAAATTTGAAAACAAAAACTCTATAGATTATTTGTTAGGACAATATCCTAATGAAGAAATATAGAGTATATGGCCTCGAACTTGAATAATTTTCATTTTCATTGCACAATTAAAGGTCGAAAAAACATAATTTTTATTTTTAATAAAAATTATAACAAACTTGTGAAAAAAGGCAGAGTACCGCCTAGTTTACTTTCCCTGTTTTGTTAACTAACTTAACAAAATATAAAAAATGAGAGAGAAACAAAAAAACGTGTATTGAATATCCACCAGAGGTGGATCTTGCACATCAAACAAGTTTTCAATTTATTTTTTGATCAATGGTTATAATCTTTAATTTCAAACTCATATGTATATTAGTTCTCATGTAGTGAGTAAACTAGTTCATATGAATGCTTGAGGTTTGGCATGGGATTGTTACCGCTTTCAAAACGTGTTCTGATGATGGGAACCTAGAAAATTCCCGAAATAGATCTATCAACACATTCCTGAAAGGGTCAAATAATAAATTTGAAAACAAAAACTCTATAGATTATTTGTTAGGACAATATCCTAATGAAGAAATATAGAGTATATGGCCTCGAACTTGAATAATTTTCATTTTCATTGCACAATTAAAGGTCGAAAAAACATAATTTTTATTTTTAATAAAAATTATAACAAACTTGTGAAAAAAGGCAGAGTACCGCCTAGTTTACTTTCCCTGTTTTGTTAACTAACTTAACAAAATATAAAAAATGAGAGAGAAACAAAAAAACGTGTATTGAATATCCACCAGAGGTGGATCTTGCACATCAAACAAGTTTTCAATTTATTTTTTGATCAATGGTTATAATCTTTAATTTCAAACTCATATGTATATTAGTTCTCATGTAGTGAGTAAACTAGTTCATATGAATGCTTGAGGTTTGGCATGGGATTGTTACCGCTTTCAAAACGTGTTCTGATGATGGGAACCTAGAAAATTCCCGAAATAGATCTATCAACACATTCCTGAAAGGGTCAAATAATAAATTTGAAAACAAAAACTCTATAGATTATTTGTTAGGACAATATCCTAATGAAGAAATATAGAGTATATGGCCTCGAACTTGAATAATTTTCATTTTCATTGCACAATTAAAGGTCGAAAAAACATAATTTTTATTTTTAATAAAAATTATAACAAACTTGTATAGCTTTCAATAATATGATATAAGTTATCATTACATTTTGCTTTTAAAATGAAAAGTTTTCGTTTACTTAAATAAATGTATATCGCTAAGAAAATGGCGCCCAACGTGGGGATCTAATTTAATATTTTGTATAGTAGTCAATAGAGACAAAAAATTTAAATAGTTAAAAATGTTTAAATCTTTATCGATAAAAAATTTATTATATTTATTGATTTTTTTGTTAAATTTAATTGGTTTCCTTGACCAATTTATTTTTATTTAAATTCTAAACATCAAGAACACTTTTAGCTATTAGTTTTTTGTTTTATTCTTCTCTAAAACAATTGTATTATTATCAACACTACATGCATGTTAAACATTAAAAACATCATGTAGAGAAATTATGTTGTGTGTGTAGGGAAAAAACATATTTTGTTGTTGTTGTTGATGATGTTGTTGTTATTTTAGTGAACAACAATTCCAGCAAAAGCTTAATGTGGTGGGTATAATGTTCCCAATGTACATTGTTGTATATAAATGCTGATGAAGATGATGATGCATTTGTTAATGTTAGTTGAGTGTATAGTATAAAAGTATGTAGGTTGTTGCAACAACATACAATTGATGCTGTTCTGTTGTTGCTATTTAGTTTTGTATATATGTCGAGTGTGTTGTATGCATGTTCTTGATTGACCTTTTTGCAACTTAAATATAAAAAAAACTATAGTTTACCCTGTTCCCAACTCTTTTCATCTGCGATTTCCTACCTTGTGGACTCCCTCTATATATGTTTATCTATATTGTAGCTTAGTAATTGTAAACTTATATGAGCATAAGTAACCAACATCCAACCCGACCCATAGTCAGCAGTTTCTACACTAAAAAAAAATTCAGTAGCCAGCAACATTTTGCTGGGACGATCCTTGGAAAAAAAAATATCAGCAAAAAAAATCCTAAATTCATCAAAAATTTTGCAGAATTTAGTAACTTTTTTGCTGGTATTAGCAATTTTTCTGTAAAAATGTTGCTGACTTTACTGACTTTTTTTTTTAGTGTAGTAGGTACGTTACTGCTGCTGCTGTTGCATATTTCGAATGTGTGTGGATGGATGAATGGTGTGTTTAAAAGTATTATGGGATATCATGCTTAAAACTGCCAAAAGCCATAGAGTTTTTCTTATTTTCTACGAAATCAAAAAAAAAATTGTGGAAAACTACATAAACTACAACATCAATGATGCTGATGCTGATGAAGCTTAAAAGAAAATTAAGGATGTTAAGAGTCGTTTTTTGTTTTGTACACCAACAATTTAAGGTTCAGGTTAAACTAATACAACCTGTTTTTTTTTGGAGGAAATTTATTAAGAAATTCTTTAGTGATGTTGAAAATAAAAACTGTGCAAGTTTTTTTTTATTGACAAAGAAAGTTTTTTCATGTTAAATGATCGTGTAATTTACACAATTTCCAAACTTAAAAACAAATTAAAGAACTTATAGAGAATTGTGAAAAAGAGAATTAGAATCGTTGAAATTTAGTAAAATGTTTTTTTATTTAAAGCAAGGTCTTCATTTTTAATTTTTCTTCAGTTGCAATAACCTCTGTTTAAGGGCCCTATTTTATATCTAAGGCCTAAAACAGCAAATGTAAAATTGTGGTGTAATGGTTAGCGCGTTAGACTGTTACACAGATAGTCTCGGGTTCGTTTCCGGTGATGACAACATCAATTTAGAAAAATAATATGTATGAGTTTTCTATTCTTCATATGAATCGCAGCTCCCACCTTCGGTGTTTCCATGGCACTTAACCCTACCATAGTAAAACAATGTATCAATGCTATGATCCAAAAAGCTTCAATAAGTTCGCCAACTCTCCATCAGATTTCGAGCAATAACTATTCTAAGAGTTATCATCTCTCGCAATTACAGTGTTGCCATGTTTGAAGCCCTTCATCTTTCCCTACCTTTCATCTCACCACCATCCAATTTCCAAAGAAAGCAACACATTAATAAATAGGAAGAATTTCCTGAGCGTTGCTTCTAAAGGGTCCTCCAAATAACTTTTTTTTTTGAAAATGCTATAAAAAAAAAACTACTGAATATTTTCTCGGTTAATATTTTCGGTTAATAATGGAAAATAATTTCATTCACATGGCTGCCTCGGCTGGCCATGCAGTAGCCTACACGATCGGTCCAATTTTTAAGCACATTATCGATTGTGTACAGCTGTATTTCCTCCTCTTCAATTTTTGTGAGCAAAAATTCGTTCAACATGGCCCGATAACGATCGCCATTGACTGTAACGGCCACTCCTTGCTCATTTTCGAAGAAAAATGGCCCAATTATGCCTCTGGACCAAAATCCGCACCAAACACTGACTCGTTTTGGGTGTATCGGCACACATTCTGCAACATTACCATGATTTTCAAAGTAATGTCGCAATATTTCCCAGCTTTGTTCAAGAGTATACACAACCATATTCGTTCAGCGGAAGGATAAAACTAATTACCTGTCAAATCAGACATGAGCTAAGTGTTACCATTCACGAAATAAGCACTAGTTGAAAAAAAACGTTAGATGGCGGACCCTTTAGTTACAAAAAAAAAAAATGGTAAACCATTAGATAGATTCATAAACCTTAAATCTGATAACCATTTTGTTTCCGTAATTTGAAAGAATTATAGAAATACTTAAAACCCAAAATATGGATCCAATTAAGGCCCCTTTTTTAACCCTTACAATTAAAATTATACCTATAACTTGTTCTGTATGTTAATTAGTTTTTATACCTTCATTACATATTCATATCTAAATCTGAGAAATCGCGCGTAGTTTCCTTGTTAGAGAGATTTTACGCCAATATAACAAACGAAACATTTTATTAAATTAATAAAATTCTATTGTTCAAAAAATTTTCATTATTTTTCGTTCACTAAAATTCTCTCTGTGTTTGTTGAATTAAACATCTGTGTGATGACATAAGACTAAACAGAACCGATTTTTTGGTAGACGTGCTAATATGTAAAATTTATTAAAAGTTTAGTTAAAAAATTTTTGTTAAATTTTGAACTTTTGTTAAAATTTACACAAAATTTGTTTAAATTTAATTAAAACATAATCAAGTGTGGAAAATTTTCACAATAAAACGATTAAATTAGCTAAAACTCATATAAAACTTCTTAAATAGAATTTAGGTAAATTACACAAGTTTCTTAGTAAAAACAAAAATCTTGTAAATGGTTGTCTTTAGTATATCAAAGTTTGGGTTCATTCATTTGTAGTAGTTTTTTTGTAATTGCATTTGATATATTTTGTTGTTCAATTTGACCGCATTACACTTTGAGCATTTACATATAAATATTATAGCATATCTGCATATGGTAATTGTAATGTATGTATTCTTTTTTTTTCTACATAAATTTATTTGCTATGTTGCTGATTATAATTAAAATTTATGATGATAGTCTCCATTGCAATATTCGTTTAGTATTATATGAGTTTATAAAAATTTAATGTGGGAAAATGTGTGTTGTAATTAAATAATGTTTTTCTTTGTAATGCTCATTGAAAATGCCAAAGAATTTTTTTGTGTGATTATATATTAACGGAAAACCAACAAAATTAAATATGTTTAACTATTTTTTGTATTAAAAACAAAAAAATAGGAAATAAAAATTAACAACCATGAGTTGTAAAATTATTACAATTGACGTTGTCGTAAAGTTTATTTGAATTACTAATTGAAATTAACTAAAATTTGGTTAATAAAGGTCAGCTCTACAAAATTTTTAGAGAGTTTTTGTTTTTTTTAATAAAATTCACTACACTCATAATAATCCATGGATTAAAATACGAAATTAATATCAAAATTACAAAAACGTTTGTTAAATATACAAAAATTTGTTCTTTAGACGAAAGTTTTTGTTATTTTGACATATTTTTCGTATTTTTATGCAAGGATTATTATCAGTGTACACATTCGTAATAACAATCCAAACATAAAAATACGAAATTTTTAGTCAAAACTACAATAACTTTTGTCAAATTAAAAAATTTTCGTTTATTTTACGAAAATGTTAGTTATTTTGACATATTATTCGTATTTTTATGCAAGGATTATTATCAGAGTACACACGAAATTTTTAGTCAAAACTACAATAACTTTTGTCAAATTAAAAACTGTTCGTATATTTTACGAAAGTTTTAGTTATTTTGACTTTTTTTCGTATTTTTACGCATGGCTTATTATCAGTGCATAGAACTACATTAACTTTAAATTTAATGAGAGTATTGCCAACCTAAAATTCGTTAAAGCTACTGTTACGTACAACTATTATTCTTATATCTTCTAAATTTAATTCCTCTTACTTTACAAGATTTTATTAAAAATTTCCTTTTAAATTAAATAAATTATAATTAAAATTTAATCTTCTAAAATTTATTAACTTGTTCATCATTAATAATAACTTATTAAAAAAATATGTTGAATATTTCAAAAGTTCTTGATATTTTCACACAATTTATCATGGCAAAATTTGAAAAAGCTCTTTGAAAACGCCAACATTAAATCAAAATAATACTTAATAATAAAAAACATATGTTTTGAAAGGAATTAATAAAAAATAACACAACAAAAGACCACAAAAATAAAAAGATTTTGATGAAAAAATAAAAGAAAACAAGCGGCAAAAAATCAAAAAAAAAAAAAAAACGTTTGATTTTTTTGTCAATCACACAAAATCTTAGGTAAACATCAAAAATTTAATTTTGTTTAAGTTTTCTGTAACCGATATAGCTTTGTTTTAGAAGTTTTTCATACTCTTAGGAAAACATAAAATAGATGTTTAAATTTCTTTTTAAGTTCTAATTTCTACATCATATGTTTTTGATTGATTTCTTAAGGTTTAGCATATGTTTTGCGAAAAATTTAAAAAAAAAACTACAATAATATTTTTTTTTCAAAACTAGTTTCTTTTAACCCTTAAATGGCCAACAGCGCCGATTTGAATAAAAAATGGGGTTTTATGGTGTGAAATGCTTAATAAACAAAAACTGCGTACCACTTTTTTTTAAATATTTTTTTATAAATGACGCTTTTTATAACCAAAAACGCCAACTTTATAAATATTTATTTGCCCGTTACACAGAAATGAAGTGACTTAGGGACAAAAAGAATGTATCATTTGAAAGCTTCGCCTCTAAATGTTTATGTATTTTATTGAAACTTTCTAAAATTATTTTTGCTTTTTTTCTATATCATAAAAAACGCATTTTTTGAATTT
This sequence comes from Delia radicum, assembly GCA_021234595.1. Classification (NCBI taxonomy): domain Eukaryota; kingdom Metazoa; phylum Arthropoda; class Insecta; order Diptera; family Anthomyiidae; genus Delia; species Delia radicum. Next base: position 232,878,857 of record CM037853.1, on the reverse strand, counting down.
ATAATTAATTTCGCACATCGCATTTTATTAAAGAGCGCTTGGGGTTTTTTAACACACTACTGAAGTTTTCAATTTAATTAAGAGCAAAATAGCCGTATGAGATTTTTTTAAAGAGTTTATCTTTAAAGATACAGAGGTCAGTTAAGGGTTAATGTTTTCCTACGTTTTTAAGAAACATTACCAAAATTTAAAAAAATCGCCAAAATTTTTAAAAATGTTTTTAGTTTGTTAAAATATAATCGGTTTTTAAAATTTTGGCAATTTTTTGAAATTTTTTCCAATTTTGTTTTTTTTTTTTAATTTTCTAAAAATTTTTTTTTTTTAATTTTTTCGTTTGTCATTTTTTTTAATTTTGATTATTTTTTTAAATTTTGCCGATATTTTTTAATTTGAACGCTGTTTTAACTTTAAGCAATATTTTTTATTTTGGCGGTTTTTTTAATTGTTTTTCAGTTTTTGCTCAATTTTGGTAATTTTTTAAAATTCCAGCAGCGATTTTGAGCAATTTTAATTGAAGATTTAATAGTATCTAATAAAAATTAGTTTAAAATTTAAAAGCAATATTCAATTAGATTTTTAATAAACTAAAACTTGATCTAAACTAAATCAATAAATAGTCACAAAATATTTTAATTGATACTACAATTTCCTTAATAACTATGACTAAATTCAACAAAACTTTTAATTGAACTAACAAATATTTTAATTGAAACTCGGTTTTAGTTATTTCTGTCTACGGAAAACACAGCTATATAACTTAATTTTTTGTTTAAAAATATCGTTTTATTTTTTGGAGTTTGCCACTCGTTGTCATAATAAAACCTGTGCTTTCTAAAAAAAAAACTTTATATTTAAAATAGATATATTTAAAATAGATTAAATACAATTTTTTTCCGCGTTACCAATTTTTGTATTTATTGCTATCAATGTAAATTAATTGTTTTGAGTTTGAATTTTAACGTCTTTTTCAGACTTAATACTATAATTAATATGCAATTTTATTTAATTTTAATTGCGAAAGGCTTGGTAGAGAAGAATGAGTGTATTTTCTAAAAATTATAACTACTACATTGCAAATGTTCAATTTTCTGAACCAGACTGAGCAGTTTCAGGTATTGAACCTTCGTCAGTGACCCTGTTTTTTGTTTTTTTTTTGAACAATGTAATATTTGTTATGTTCTTATTTGTTCGATTGCGTCTATATGAAATTTTCTGTGCAATCACTGACTGAAATCTTAAACATTAATAACACCGGTCGACAGAACAAATTTTCTTGGGTTTATGTTTTAATGCAGAAATTCTGATTCCAAAAACACCAAAATATACCAATTTATATTTCTATAAAATATTATTAATGGATGTTTTTTTTTCATAAAATTTGTTAAATTTTTTAACTTAATGAAAATATTTTAAAACTCTTTTTAGAAAAACTTTTTTATTTAATGTAAAAAGTTGCATTGGCTGAAATTTAACTAAATTTTTTTCGATTTTAAGAAACTATTCATTAATATAATGAAGATGATTCAGACGGTGCAGTTTACATTTAGTTTTAGCAATTTTTATAACTAAAATATTGTTTTTTTTTATTTTAAATGACAATAATGCGTTTATACTATAATGAACAGAACAATGTATGAACATATGTTAGCAAAAAAAAAATTGATTATGTTGGCAACACTATTATTAAAAAAAATTCAAGTCTGAGTTTATTGTTTCCATATTAAAGGAATTTATAATTTATTAGACTTGATTTTTATTTTAAGTTTTAAAATTAATTATTTTAAAATAACAGCGTTGCCAATTTTGAAAATTAAAAATTAACTACAACTCCACACGTTACTTCCAATAAACAATGTGTATACAAATAGCATTGCATGTTAACAAACAATTATCAAATTTTAGGCTGGCAACACGGTTACTTAAAAGATTGCTTAAATGAGTCCGATGGTTTCATATTTTGTTAAAAAAAAAAACCTATTTACTCCAACTTTGATTGTTTAAGTTAGCTTTTAAAATTTAAAAGTAGTCTTTTAACTTGTAATGTGCACACTGCGCTCACACCTTAAAGTGCAATATAAAAGCATCGCATCCCAGCAAACAATTTTCAAACTTTGGTTGGCATCATGTTTTCTTAAAAATATGCCGTTTTCCTATATTTTTTTTTTAAATCATTAATATCTGTAAAATTTCTTTTTAGTTTTTCATGTTTAAAATATTTGCGTTGCAAACTTTAAAACTTAAAATTAATTTATTAAAAACCGAAAACGATGCACTCATAGAATAATATGCAAAAATATTGAAGAAATAGCATCACATTTTTTAAGTTGGCAACTCTATTATTTAAAAAATCGTTTGTATTAATTCATATATTACATATATTTTTCTATCTAAATTTTGTTTTGAGATTTCATTTAACTTTGCGTGTTTAAAAAACTAGATTTTTTCATTTTTGTTATTAATCCATTTTTATTTTTTTTATTTTAGATTGTTTGTATAAAAAACCATAAATATAAATAAATTTTTTGTGTGTTATTTCATTTTTTCTTTTTTAAAAATAACAAAAAAAAAAAAATTGTTGAAAGTGTTGCTTTTATGATTAATTAGTTTGGCTGTGTTATACATATGATGATGTACATTTGTTTTTGTACAAACTTTTTGCGGTTTTGTTTAACATTTATTGTTTGTGGTAATCATATAAAATGTTAAGCTTGAATTATACGTCAGTTTTTTTAGAATAATCTTCAGCTGTATCTTTTTTTATATAAAAAAAACACATAAATAATCAACAATTTTATAATTTTTTTAACACAGAGGGCAATTTTGAAAAGATTTTTTTTTTAAACAAAGCTTTTTTTGTGTTATATTTTATAGCTTAGAAGAATTTTGTTTTTAATATAAGTTTAGTTTTTATTAAAATGTTTGTGTAATTTTGGCTATAAAGTCTTAAACAATGTATGTTCTTATTTTCAAGTTTTTTTTTATGATTTTAAATTAATAGTTCAATAACATTTTGTTTTTTTAATAGCTTGTTTAATTAAGTTTTTCAAAAATTTCATGATTTATTAGATATTTTAATTAATTTTTAATTAAACTTACTCAAGATGTTTATAAAATGTATTGTATATAAGAAAAACGTACCTGAAAGTAAAAGAAAATTAATTGTTAAAATTTATTTATTAAAATGAGTTATTTGTATTGATTATTTTGAAATCTTAATCAGAAACTTTAATCGAAATAGCAATATTTTACAGGAATAGTGAGAGATTTTTGAAGTGAATTGCTAACACTGTATAAAACATTCCAGTGTTTACTTACAGTATGGCTAGTTGGCTTTATATTTTTCTATTTAGGAGTTGGCAACTCAACGTGTAATTCATATAAAATCACTTAATAGGGAGTTTAGATTGCGTAATTAGTCTACTTGATTAAAGTTAATCCACCTTTTTGCCCTTCTTTGTTTACATATGCATTTTTTGACAGTTAAACATTAACTTGACAGCTAAAAGGCTAACTTTGTCAGTTTAAAATACCAATGTTAGCTATCCGGCATAAGAGGAACGGACATTTTCGGCGTTAGCAAATATTTTGTCGACAGTTAATTTTTACCTGTCATTATATGTGAGTTTTTTGGCGTTGCCAATCGAAATTATATAACAACACAGAGTATCACACAACCAGGTGTATACAGAAAGAATCGTTTAGAAATGGTAGCCAGATAAAAAGTTGGATTAACTGTTAATCAAAAATAACCCTCTAACCGGCAAACCCGTCTCCAGACGGATTATTTGAAATTAGAAATAAGTGCGCCAAATGAGGTTTTTATAATCAGAAGTTAGGCTATTTCGATAGAAAACTTAATTTAACTAAATACTTTGTGAAGAAATTTTTTGTGTGCATGGCACGGTTTGGAAGCGAGAAAGCGTTAAATTTAAAATTTCGTAAAATTTTAAAAAATATTTTTTTTTTATAATAATTAAGTAATAAGCTTAATAATCATATAATTACAAACTATATACTATTACCCTAACCGAGCACTAGCTACTATGGCCTTCGGCGCGTTGTAGCGAAAACAGACCAGTGCCTCTGGTGGGAATCGAACCCCCGACCCCCACACTTATAAGCTAGCACGCTACCAACTAGCCTACCGGGCCGCACGATTCATTTTAAAATATATGTTCAAAAAATATATATTTTAAAATGAATACAATTTTCAAAATTTTGAAAATATATTTATGTTGACAATAAACCGTTTAAAGCTTAAACTTTTAAAAACAGCTCTAATTTTGGTCCAAGGACCTACATTATTCCAAAAGGATACCTGTAAAGAAAATCGTCTTAACTTGAAAACGTTTGGACGGATTTTTATGAATTTTGGCAAAAAGATTATAAGCAGTATTAGCAATGTTTATCAACATACTTTAAAGTTTAGTGGCGTTTTCGCTCAATTTCGCGTTTTTCGAAGAACCAAAATCACCATACATTTTTAAGTAAAAACAGATAAATGGTAAAAAAAAAATCTCATATTTTATTACTAACATGTAGCTTATGATAAAAAATTTGAATTTTCCTAAAGTCATCGCCAGAAATGACTAATTGACTTGTTAAAAAATTTTTGTGTTATAAAAAGAACAAAATCAAACAAATTAAACAACATGCAAACCCTGATACAAAATACAGTGCGCGAAATAACCAAATTATGCAAAGCAAAAATCCATTATTTTCCTAGTAGTATTTAAAAATTTGTAAATATTTGATATATACACTCTTTTGACATAAGATCACAATGCAAATAAAATAAATTTTATGATATTGGTAGATTTATTTCTTCGTAGAACGAAATTATCCAAGCATACAAACAAAAAATTTACTGAAATTATAGAAAACTAAATCCTTTTTTGTACTTGATCGTAAAAAGCATTTTTTTTGTTATTTTTTCACAAAACACAACCAGTCTGGTAATATGAAAAATACATGTCACCTGTTTCATACCAAGGTCTTTATGCAAAATTCGTCTCAATGATGTCTCCGAAATGTTCAATTGCTGAGAACGACGGTGAATTGATGTTGATGGCGCTTCACGCACACTTTCTGCCATAGCAGCAATATTCTCGGGTGTACGCACTGTTTTTGGCTTTTCACGCTTTGGTTTATCGATGAGGATGCCAGTTTCTTTCACTTTTTTTCACAAGATAACGAACATACGGACCATATTCGTTCAGCGGAAGGATAAAACTAATTATCTGTCAAATCAGACATGAGCTAAGTGTTACCATTCACGAAATAAGCACTAGTTGAAAAAAAAACGTTAGATGGCGGACCCTTTACTACAATACCAGAAAGAGTTATCTTTTACTATTATAATTTAATTTATATTAAGTTAAATAATATTTAACTAAAATAAAGAATACCAATTTCATTCAAATACATTTAAATCTTAAGTTTTTAAGATTTTTTTTAGCGTGTCCTTCCTTTTTTTTAACAATGTTCTTTAATTTATCAGAAACATGTAAATTATAATACATTTAGTATAGTAAAAAATGCAAATGCGATATTCACGAGTTCCAGCAAAAATTTACTTTGTTTGGTAGTGTGTATAAGAGTGCTTCTATTCAAACGAGAAACAATTCACTTGTATTTTGAAATTGCTTTTAAGGCATATTTTTACCAGTCAGATTGTGAATACCGCTCATATGTTTTGTTAAAAAATAACAAATATGTAAATAAGACCCTCAATTTACGGATTCGAACATGTATGAAACCATATATGGATTCATACAGTTACGGACAAAAAATAGGGTCACTTTTTCTTAACACAATTTAACGTTAAAAAGACAACACATTTGGTGGGGAAATTTGCAATATTGCTTTCAAGTTAGAGTACAACATCTCTTTATTTTATAAAACAATCCAAAGTATATTGTTGCAATTTTAGAAAAATAATAGCAAATTATAGAACTAATTCCATTTTTTAAAAGACAAAAAATAAGGCCAGTATGCAAATTGTACGAAATATTCCATAATCCTTGCATATTTTATTTTAAATGTCGTAATAATGATTGTATCTAATAGACAGACTGATTTCAGTATCTTTAATGTACCAACTTTGGAACCAATTATTCATAAAATAAAGAGTTATTGTACCGAAATCTTAAAATAATATTGCAAATTTCCTCACAACAGTTGTTGTCTTTTATACGTTAAATTGTGTTACCAAAAAGTGACCCTATTTGTATGCACGTAACTGTATATTCGTCAATATATGGTTTCATATATGAACATTTTAAGCCGCGTAGCTTAATTAAATCTTAAAAACTTTAGATTTAAATGTCTTTGAATGCAATTTTTAATCAATTTCGACAACAAAATAAAATATTACATTTAAAGACAAGAATTTTTAAATCCAACGTTATTAAGACTGTTGGGGTAAAAGTCTATGTTCATAACAATATGCGTTCTAAAATTCGTTCATATAGGATTTTAATTTGGAACAATAATTGTAAAATTTAAAAAAGGTCTAGGCCTCCATATATGGGTCTCCATATATGAGTCTTCATACATTGGTCTCCATATATGTGTCTCCATATATGGGCAACTGACATTGAAATAAGAAAACTTATTATATGAACTCATATATGAATATGTATGCCATATATGGAATGATATATGCAATACATTATTATATATGGTGTCATACATTTCCATATATGACCCCTTACTTTTAATGTATTAGCCCATATATGTCAGTTATGTTCATATATAATTCATATATGCAACCATATATGTCAATATATGTGATCATTTTCAGCCGGGTAGATTCTATTTACTAACATCGGAAAAAAAATCGCGTTCACAGCCTTTACCTTCTTAGTGTAATAAAATATACTTTTTGAGAAATCCGCGTCAAATTGGATACGATTTTCGTAAAGCTTTTAAAAATAATTGTCTAACATATTCTCCAACTGTGTTTGATACCAGAATGCTGCTCTAAATTTCAGCACGTACACTGAGAGAAAAATTGAAAAATGGGTTAAATTTTTTTTTTTGCAATGACACATAAACGTTCATTGACCTGTATGCTTTGATTTTTTCGTTCTAAGACGAACTTTTTTTTTTTTTAATCAACGGATAATAACGTTACTTAAAGAATTTTTTTTTTAATTTAGTTATTGAACCCTACATCATTGCAGTGTAGTTATAAAATATGGGCCAATTTTTAATAACGAAAAAATTAAACCAAAAAAGTTACCATTTTGTAAGCTTTGGTTTTTGCGTTGACTGTATTTTATAAACTTGTATTTAAGTTGACTTTATAAAATAGAAATTAAAAAAATAAAAATATCTAAACATCATGATGATTTTACCTTAAAAAAAAAATATAATAATGAAAACATTTTTGTTTTAACTTTTTGTATACATTTTACCCAAGATTTCGTGACAAAGTGACATTTGTGAGTTTTCAGCCACCTTCTTGGATTTTTAGTTTTCAATAACCTAGTGTGGTAGTCATTTTAATAGAGTATAATATTTATACAAACATTTTACTTAAAGCAACAATAGTTGCTATGAAAAAAGCATACATTTAAGGAAAACATGAAATGTTGTCAAAGGAAACGGATATAACATATATGTATGTATGTATAGTGAAATATGAAAAAAGTGCAAGTGCTTTTTTATATTTTAAATACAATGATGATATGGCATGTTAGTTAGTTCTGATGATGATTATGAAAATTTTGGTTATTTGGGGAGAAATATGATTTTGAATTTGCAAATAAAAGAAAAAAATATCAAAATGGTCTTGACACTAGTTCAAGAATATCAAGAGGAAATTACCCAAAAACTAGCAACAAATTTTAAAAGGAAATGAAAATCAATATAATGTTAAAAGGTTACAAAAAAAATAAAAATAATTTGAAAACTAAAATAGGGGAGTTAGGGTAGTGCGGTAATAGGGTCAAAGTAGTAAATTCTATTTATTTGTAATATTGGAATTAAATAGAATTTCCTACTTCACCCCATATTGGCGCACTACCCAAGCTATACTTTTTATTTTTCATTTTACTATTAATAAGAAATATTTTACTACTTTTAACTATTTATGACTTAGAAGACGTAAGCCTTTATTGCATTTACAAATTTGATAGCTGTTGAAAAAAAAGACGCCTTAAAATTGTAGATTTGGCAAATTTACACAAAATTATTTTATTTTCATATCTGACGAACTAATATCCGAAAAAAATTGCAAATTGTTTACATTCGCTGAAGTTGTATGAATATGTTTAATTTAGGGTGAAGTTTTAATGATATTTTGGGGGAAGCATTAATAGCAATTTAATCAATGTTAGAGCATATTTATGTTGTGTTAGTAGAATATTTTATAAATATAAATTTTTTCATTAATTTAAGAGACATACCACTAAAATAAAAATAAACTACAAAGCCAGCCATAGACAAAAGTGATTTTGTAGAAGTAATAAAGGATGTCAAAATAAAAAATAAAAAAATGGACGGTATATTCATGCCAGCGCACGTAGTTATAATAACACACCTTAAAATTAAATTCAAGAATTTATACTTCTAAAAAAGCAAGATTCTCATCGTCGTTCTCAATTTTCTTGGATTGAGATTTATGCTCAAAAAATAATTTGTGGGAATTCCGTAAGCTGCAATACATGCAAGAAAGCTGTTCACTTAAATTGTTTTAAAATAGCAGCCAGCTTCTTCACATGTTGCCACTGTGACTTAGAATATTCGGTAGAAGTTTATCTTTTTTTCAACGTTACTCATTATTATCTATAAAATTTCAATTAAACTTTTGTTTAATTTCAAACTCACTTTTTATTAGAAGTTTAATAACATCTATTAAATGTTTAATTGAAAATGAATTTCCAGTTTTTATAAACCATAATGACAAAAATTTCCAGTTTTTATTAGCCATAATGACAACAAATTGAAAAGAAAAAAAAATGCCAACATTTAAAAAAATCACGATAATTGAAAAACTTTTAAAAGAAAACAATAAAATATCCTTTAAGAAGCTATTAGATGATTTCCCTATGAATTTTTGTTTGCCTACTTTTAATATGAATATCGATTGTTTACTTGGCACGTTATCAGACTGTGTAGTGCGTAAAGATAAACAAAGCTAGATAACAAGAAATGTTTGTAGTTGGCAACATAAATAAGCAGTAATACAATATTTTAATAAAATTTGTAATGAACAGTTTTAAAAGATGCCAACTAAGTTATTTTAAATTATAATTTTTAGAACATTTTTTGTTAATATGTCATTATTACCATATTTTAATAAAATATTTTATTATTTATTATTTTAATAATATTTATATAAACAAAGTAACAAATTCTAATAAAAGAAAACTTAGTGTGTTTTTCTTTTTTATTAAATATATTTCTTTTTAAAGAATTCATTAAATTGTCAAAATATTGACTTTAACAAAATTAACGTTAACATTAATGTTAAAACATCAAATAACATTCTGCCAGCTGCCAAAGGCATATGTTTTTATTTTCTAACAAAATTTTTTTATTTTTCTTGTTAGCCGAAATACTCCAGCTACTTAAATACACATATTAACCTCTAAAATATACAAATTTATTTAAGATTTACATACAAAATCTCTAAAGATTACTAACAAAAAGTTTTCAAAGATGCTAAAAAAAAAGGTAAAACAAAACAAACGTCAAAGAAAATGTCATTACAGGTACTTTAACACAAAAAGAAGAAGAAGAAAACGAAAATCAGGTAAACAATAACACCAAAGTGTGTTTTTGTTGTAATTGTCATAAGTAAATATTGACATTTGTGTTTGTTTTAATCAGGGCAAACTGAAATATGCTCTAAAAAATTAATTTGATGTCCATAAAAAATGCCCTTAAAAAAATATACTCTAAAAATTTAAAAAATATTATCTTAAAAAAACAATTTTTCTTTAAAAGGAGATAACGATTAATTATACCAAAATCGGTATAGACTTAAAACGGGAAATACAAATTTTAAAAATGGTTTAAGATCTGAGTTGCAAACGTCAAAAAAAAATTCTTCAAAATTTTTTTTTATAGAAAAATATAATTGTTCAAATACAAAAAATAAAATTGTGCTTTTGTTCTAAAAAGTTTAAAAATATACTCGAAAATATTTGTTTTTTTTAATCAAGAAAAATGCTATCATGATCAAAATATGCAATTAAGAGCATATTTTATCTGAAACGGATAAATATTTCATAAATTTTTCAATCGACGCACAGCGAAAAACGTGAAACACCATATTTCTGGTTGCCCTGATTATAATAATAAAACTTTAAATATTATGCAAAGTATTTTATGCTAAAAGGAACAGAAAACAAACTTGGTAAACTAATGGAAGCTGTTAAAATAGGGAGAATTGGGAAAAGTTTTTTTAAATATTGTACCGCAAGTTAAATGGCGCGTAGTATAAATATGTTATAAAAAAACTTAAATTTGGTATTAATATTAAATTTCTTGCCAATAATGTTTGGTTAGACTTTATTTTATTTGATTTTTTTTATTTAGTTCATAATGATGTTTTAAAAAAGAAAATGAAAAAAAAAATCTTTTTGTATTTAAAAATAAAACACATTTATAAGCATGTAAAACATTGCAAAAACCAATATGGCGTCAGTTCCTTTATAATATAATTTTCGTTTTTTTCTTCCGCTTTTTCTGTTTTGTTTATTTTCTATACATCTAAGAAACAAGTAAAAGTTTTATTAGGTATTGGTTGAAACCGAATTTTAGGTTAGCTTCATCTCTTATTTGTTTTTTTTTTTTTAATAGGGAGTTTACACAAAAAATTTAATCTACTAAAAACGGGATTAACTACTTAATAAAGCTCTAAACAAGTCGATTAAACCATTTTTTTTAATCTATTTGATTTGGTACAACTTTTTATCTGGCTACTATTTCTAAATGACCCCTGTATTCATACTACTAATTGTGTGCAACTCTGTGTTTTAATATGATTTCCGTTGGCAACGCTAAAAAAAAACATTGTTCATACAAAATCAGGTAAAAATTTACGTTAAGACGCTGCTACAAAAAAATGTTGGCACTGTCAACAAAATTTTTGCTAACGCCGGCATTTTCCTGTATCATCTAATGTCAGAATGCTATCGGCGGCACTTTGGTATTTTGCACTGGCAAAGTTAATCTTTTAGCTATCAAGTTAAACTTTTAACTATAAGAAATTGCATACGTAGACGAGGAAGATTCGAAAGCTGGATTAACTTTAACCAAGTAGATAAATTGCACTGTCTAATGCCCGTAATTTCAAGCAATAGATACCTACCGGTGCTTAGATATCTACCCGTATACACGAACAAAATCGGGTAGGTATCTAAGCACCGGTAGGTAAATATTGCTTGAAATTACGGGCATAAGCCGGTTAAAGATGTTTAAAAACTGCTGTAGGTACAGCCTTAAAAGTTGCGAGAATTGTGAAACAAATTGATAGGAAGGTGTTGATATTTCTCTGTACTTTTGATGATCTTCTGAGTTGGCAACCCCTCACAAGCAAGACCATTTATATTAGGATAATTCAAAGTCGCTTAAGAGAGAATGTTGCCAACTGAAAGCATCTAAAGTATCGAAGAAAATAAGATAAAGTACTTTCATCAGGGTAACGAAAGTAGTTTGACGAAGAGAGGCAAAATTTGAATTTATCCATTGTGGACCAACTGTTAAGTTTTTACCCAAGTACACAGAACTTTAAGTAAAAATAATATACTTTTAGTCAAAATTAAAAAAAAAAATAGTAAAAATGTTTGGTAAAACTACTAAATAACTAGTTCAAAGTGATGTTGCAGGACAAAAGGTTTAAATTAGCAGATGTTTTTTGCTAAGTATTCGTAAAAATCGCAAAAATAAATTTGTTGAATTTACAAAAGGTTTTTCATATTGTGTGAGCTTAATTTTAGTTACAAAATTAATCTGCTAAAAACAGCAAAAAATTTGCAGAAAAAAATCGCAAGAATAAATTTGTTGAATCTACAAAAAGATTTTCAGAATTTAAGATGTGAGCTTAATTTTAGTTACAAAATTACTCTGCTAAAATCAGCAAAAAAATTTGCAGAAAAAAACCACAGCAAAATTAAAAAATGTTTTTTAAAATGATTTTTATGCAAATAAAATCTGCCCTTGTAAAATCAGCAGTCTACAATTTTTTAGCAAATATTTCTGTTAATTTTAGCAAGATTTACTGTTATTTGCATTCAACTAAATTTTAAGTTATTATAGCTAATATTTTGTTACATATTTAGTTTGCTGTAATATTTGTCTAGAAATATTTAGCAAAACTTTTTGCTGATTTTTACGAAACAATTATTTTGTGTTGAAATTAAGTAAAATAAACTATAAATTAATATATTAAGTGTTTTACTTTTTATTGGAGCGTATGTTTTTAACACAAATATATTTCAAAATTAAATTTTATTATTATTTTAAATCCATATAATTTATATTAATATATTTTTCACTTTCTTTACTTTCAGGTATGTTGAATGACTTTTAATTTCTACAACACTGGGTGAGATAATATTCCACTTTTTTATAATAGTATACTAAAGTTTTATAATATGCCACTTTTAGTTGGCAACACCCTTAACTTAAGCAACTTTGCACATAAATGTATATGATTAGAGTTTCTTTTACAATTTAGCTGGCGCTAACATATATTAATTTAAATGTATTTGGGCATTTTTACCCCCATATTCATAAAAATATTAAACATGATTGCAAATACATTTTTAGTTAAAACACATTTTAAGCCTTAAAACGGTATTCATAAACGAATATTAGCTTTTACATAAGGTTTAAAATATATATTTTTTGGCTTAAAGTGTGTTTTAACTAAAATGTATTTCAAATGCTGTTTAATATTTTTATGAATACGGGGGTTAGTATTTCCAATTAAAAAAAAAGTATTATTGCCTACTTGAGTTGCCTAATAAATACGATAAAACGTATTATGTATAATAAAAAACCTCCCTTGTTATTATTTTTAAAAATTTAAAAATTATTTTTTCCCTTCGAATTATCTTGATACTTAACAAAATGTTAGTGTTGCCAACATAACAAACTGCAAACTTGTTATAAAGCAACGGTTTAAACAAATGTTTTAATATATATTAACAGTTATAACAAATTGTGCTACAATACTACTTTTACATTGTCAACCAAATAGTTGTTCAGTCGATATTTGTTATTGCAATATGAGTTGCCAACTACTCAAAGAAAAATGTTGTATTATTAATTAAAAAAAAACTATTTCTACAATTATTTTCTAAATTTTAAAACCTAAATAAAAATTTTATAAAAATTAGTTTTTAGGCGATTACAAAAAAAAATATTTAGTGTTGCCAACTTGAAATATAATTGTGTTTCAAATATACTAAAAACTATTTATTTAAATAAAGGCAACACTTGTTATAAACATTCACCATGAATTTCAATAAGATTTTGTACTTTGTTGCTTTGGTAGATTTTCAAAACTATTAGTGTTGCCAACTTTAAATACTTAAACGTACTTATAACCAATCATATAATCAAAGTTTGTTATTGATATAAATATTCGCTAGAAGTTTTGATACTATGTTCTATTTACGTTGCCCACCCAACAGTTGTTTATTTAATTTATTATTGCCAATAAGAGCTGCCAACTACTTAGAGAAAATTTGTGTACTATTGATAAAAAAAACAAGTCATTTCTAAGTACAACTAGTTTATCTAAGGATTTAAACCTATTTTCGAAAAAGCTTAGTGTTGCAAACTTTTTAAATAAAAACCTGCTATTTACCAATAACATATAAAGGTTAGGAGAGTATAATCACTTATTAAATATTTTAATACTAATTTGTACTTTCAGTCGATTTTCAAAAATATTAGTGTTGCCGACTTTAAAAATTGAAACATGTTATAAAACATTAATTTAAATAAAAATTGTTGTAATTATAAATATTCTCCAAAAATTTTAGTACGCTTGCTATAGATACTACTTGCGTTGCCAACTACAAAGTTTATTAATTACAACTTCTTTTAGTTAAACTTTGAATCAGAAATTTTGTTAGCAAAATCTTAGCAAATTCTTAATAAAACCTTTTAGGTTATTTCAATCAAAAATACAAGTATTGCTAACTTTAAAAACTAGTATCTGTTATAAATCAATCGTTCAAACGATGGCAATGCGGTTTATAAATTTTTAAAAGAAGTTTGTGCTTGCGTTGCCAGCTCTAAATTATAAATTATATTAACATTTTATTACAAATGTTTTTGTAAAAATCTTTACCAATTTTTAAAATAAGGCGCTGCTAATTTTTATTTTTTTTTGTAATCGATAGCTAAACAAATGTACAAAAGTATGACAACCGTTGCCAATTAATTAATAAAATATCAATGTTTTTTTTTTTTTTTAATAAATTAACAAACTTTTTGCAGTAGATATTATACCTGATTTTAACTGTAGGGGCATTCAAAGAACGGAATGCCTTTACATTTATGTGCTTAAGTAAACATTTTGAAACATAGACCCTGTTTTTTATGCGCTGCTGCTACTACCATTATTATTGTTTTCTTTTAAAAGCCATTTTGCGTGATCCTTTCTTAAGGATAAGTTGTATATAAAATCCTGTTTTGTATGTAAGGTGGAGTATATAAAACATGTATGTAAATATATACATAATATTATAAGATTGCATATATATACAATTTCATTTAGACTTTGATGGCATGTTTTGATAGATTTTTCGTTATTTTTTTTTCTAGTCATCGTGTTTGTGATTATTTTTTTCTATAGACTCATTTCTTCTAACACACACACACACACTATACTATGCATGTTACGTGTTAAATACTTTTTATCGTATGACGCACGTACTTATTTTTCTTCTACATATTTACGTATGTTTAGTGTGCTGTTTGGGTCGCGTGTTTATTGTAACTTCGTTTTTATACCAGGATTAAATTTTTATTTTTATAAAATTTTTGAAAAAACAAATTTCTTCCTCCACGTGTTTTGTTTTGTCTGTTATTTTGTATTGTTTTGTTGAAAAAAAAAGCTTTAACAAACAATTTTTGTTGCTTAAATGAATCTTGTATATCTACGGTTCCCAAATGAGAATCCGCGGACCCCCAGGGGTCCGTAAGAATATTCCAGGGGGCGAAGAGTTCCGGCAAAATGATTGTTTAAACCAAGTTTCAAAGTTTTAAAGTTCACATTAATTTTTGCAATTTTATTAATATTGGATTAGGTTTTTCGAAAATTTTTGATATGCTCGTATACATATTAATGTCTACATGTGTATTAATTGGTATTACCGTGTGTCATATATTACTACATATGGTATATATTAAGTAGTATTATTTTATATATAATTTTAATAACATTAGATTTTAAATCGAATCTGAAGTGTTAAATTTTGTAAAAAAATTTAAGTGCAGTAATTTTTTGTTGTTCTTGTTTTTTCTTTGATATTTCAATTCATCCTTCTAGGCGAGAAAAAGAAATTCTCACTGAGTTTGTGATTTAACCAAACAAATATCTCTATAAATTCTAAAAACATTGTCCCCTGACGATCTTCATAGACAAGAATCAAATCCAGATAGGGACCAGCCTACAACAAATTATTTTTCACAATTTGTTAAATAAGTTTTGAGAATTTAGCACACTGAATTGCAATACATGCAATTAATGTTAATCGCGATCAAAATAAATTTGAGGTGTATGTTTATTGATTATAAATCTAGGTTTGCATCGAAATTCATTTTACCACTAAATTTTATCATTCTTTGAGTAAAAATATCAGTACCCCCGTTTCTGGTCACCCCGTTTTCTACTGTGTAACTTAAGAGAAGATAGTGTTTATTTTTAGTGCATAATCTTTCAGATCTTGTAACTTTTAAAACTATTGACGTGCGCCCCGGTAGGCTAGTTGGTAGCGTGCTGGCTTATCAGTGCGGGGGGTCGTGGGTTCGATTCCCACCAGAGACACTGGTCTGTTTTCGCTACAACGTGCCGAAAGCCATAGTAGCTAGTGCTCGGTTAGGGTAATAGTATATAATTTGTAATTATATGATTATTAATTAATAAAAGAAAATATAACTATTAACAAATGTATTTGTGTAAGATACGTAATTAAAAAGAGCAATAACGTGAATGCAGCGTTTGATTAGCTTTTTTGATTTGCTTTACATTTAATTGTCTGTAAATCACCCCATGTAAAGCAGAGCAAAGTTGTATTTTACATGTTTTATGCGAAACGTTTTTCGATGCGGAAGTTAGAGAAACGAGGTGCAATATCAAAATTGTTGAAATGTCCAAAATTTTTGTTTTCTTCTCTTTCAAACATATAATAATAGTTTAATAAACCTCTGTTATCAGTTGCAAATGTCAATTTTAAATTGAAACTTAAATTTCGCTTTGAACATGTTAACAATTATAAATTAAATAGTGGTTTGCTATTTAAATTATAGACAATTTCAAATGTAATTGAACAATTTTTAAATGAGATTTTCATTTTTAATTTTTCTATTTAAAATCTCATAATTCGAATGTTCTATTAGAACGTGCAAAAACTATAAATTAAATTGTGATTAACTATTTTAAGTTGATAAAAATTAAAGAAAAATGGTAAATAACGCGAAAATCTTAATTTCAATTTGAAAACTCAAACTATCGCTTACAAACTCAAAAGAAATCTTTAATTAATTTATGAATTCTTTAGTTCCAAATGAAAAATTTCAATATCAATTGCAAAATTTATGCATTTGAAAGAGAAACTTTAATTTATTTGAAGTTTTCTTGATTTTAATTAAAATGATAAAAAAAAATATATAACAAACTCGTTTGTAGCTTGAAAGCTAAAATAAATTTTGTTATTAACATTGTTTTACCACATTTACAAGTTATATACAAATTTTAAGGAGAAGACCTAATGTTAATGTTTTTAAAATTGAAAGAAACCATACGATATTTATATTTAAAATCCTATTATGTTAAATTATATATAATCTAATAGTATAACGTACAATTTAATAAAATTGAATGAGGACAAAATTCAGACAAAAGTGTATCAAATCACTTTTAATTGTATATAAATTAATCTAATATGATGCAATTAGATGCAATTTGATAGATTTTAATAGGGCCATATTTCGAATAAAATTGTATATAATTAATTATGAGTTCATACTAAATTAGATAAAATTATATAAAACTCTATAATAGTTTTTTTTTTTTAAATCGGGTTATGATAAACTGGTTTTGACAGTCCCACAAACATATTTTTCTATAATTTTCCATTTATAATACAAAATTTCCAAAGTTTTGCAAATTTTCCTAAAATTTCTTGCATTTTTTAGCAACTAGTGTTTTCTATTTATAATGGTAACATTTTAATTATGATCTTAAACCTCACAATTCAAAATGAAATGCAGTTTTAAAAGATCAAAAATTAAAAGATCAAAATGGTCATTTAATTACGAATTTAAATACGAATCTCGATCATAACGAATTTATGTTTCTGGTCCTTTGGATTTTGGGAGTTAGTGTATTTGGTTTTTGTAATATTATTTTTATTTTTATAATAAAAATCCGTGATTTAGTAGAAAGGTCTCAAGGAGTCCGTGAAGCAAAAGTTAGTGAGAACTGCTGTATATTGCAGTTTGATTTCGTTTTTTTGCAGGTGTATCCTGTTCAAACAATTTAACAAGAAAGAAGAAAAAACAATAAAGAAAAAGTCTTCCTAAACAAAATGTTTGGGGGTATGACATTATTTCAATACATTTGTTTTGTGTATGACTTTTTTGTATGGAAATGTCTGTTGTATTGAGTTTGTTTACCATCCCTTGCCAGGATAATGTTTTATTTTGTATTTTAACAGCCACTTAAAGATATCTGCTGTAGGTAATTTAATGGAAAAACAATGTTTTTTTAAGGATTATGGGATTTTAGGTTATATTACTTTAAATTGTTTTATGGGAAAACAAAATAAGAGTTAATGATAATAAATAAAATCATGAAAACTTAAGTTTTCTATGATATATCGTATTTAATGGCGTTGCCAACTAAGCTTTGTTGTTTGCGAAATTGTTATGGACAAAAGTTAAACAATTTCAATAAAATCCCTTAAATTTAGGGTTTTTATTTTCTCCGACAAAAATAATTTAATTCGACATAATTTACGCTTGAAAAATTCGACTTTTATTATAAAAATACATTTATTTATTTACGGTAACTAACTAAAACTTAATTTTAAAAGCTAAAATTAGGAAAATTGGAAGGATTTTCTCTGTTTTTTTTTTTTTTTAGTTACAACAATCTCAAGTAATTCATATTTTCGAACAGTCTTTAAATGGTATTTAAATTAAATTAATTTAAAATAAATTTTTTAAAGATATTGTTAGAACAACTCACATATTGTTAGAAGTTTTTAATGAAATTCAGAATATAATCTGTTTTTGTCGTACAAATTTTAGTTTTTTACATTTTTTATACAAATTTTAAACGAAGAAATTATGGAATAAGTTAAAAATTGATACAAGAATTACAAACATTTCGAATCTTTTCTCTTCAACATATTAATTAAAAATGTAAGGTCCAAAAATGTATTTTATCAGTACACAAGCTTTTTAAATTGTACATAAAAATTCATCAGGTAATTTTGATGCAAACAAGTTTAGAGGTAAGTGTGTTTCACTAAAATTTTTATCGAACTTGTCAGTTTCTTTTTGGAAACAAACATTTAAATAAAATTTAAGGAAAATTATTGTAAAGCCTGGATATCTTCCAAAAAAAGTCCTCCGCAAGCGTACAAATCAATCTACTTGATTAAATTTAGTCCACCTTTTTGCATTTTGTGAAAGTTAAAGGTTTAACTTGACAGCTAAATTATTAACTTTGTTAGTTTAAAATACCAAGATGGCGCCGAAAGCGATCCGACATAAGAGTATGAAGGAAAATGTCGATGGTAGCAAAAAAAACCTGACTTTATATGTATGTTTTTTAGCGTTGCCAACCGAAATTATACAGAAATATTAGCCAAATAAATAGTTGTATTAACTATTATTTAAAAAGATTAAAAAATGGTTTGATAAACTTGTTTAATGCTTAACTAAGCAGTTAATTACATTTTTAGTGGATTTAATTTTCTGTGCAAATTTCCTATGAGCTATTAAATCTATCGTATTTAGGTCTGCTAACTTATCTCAAAATAAGCAAAGTTTAGAACTTAAACATAGTTATTAATCTCAAATTTATATAGAATATCTGTGGTTGAAGCTAAACTTAGGTTATTTTTTAGAAAAGTTACACGTCTAAATTGGCAATGCGAATTTATATTATAAATCATAAGTTTTTAACTAAAGAATCCATATTTATGTTTAT
Organism: Delia radicum; assembly: GCA_021234595.1. NCBI lineage: Eukaryota > Metazoa > Arthropoda > Insecta > Diptera > Anthomyiidae > Delia > Delia radicum. The sequence goes on along the minus strand of CM037853.1, from coordinate 232,859,443 downwards.
TATCTACTATTTTTTAAAGAACTTTTCTAATTTTATACAAAAAAAACTACCATAAAACTAAACTTAATTAAATAAAAATATAGATAATATGACTTTACAAAAAAAAAAAACTAATAAAAAAATAACTTAAGGAAAACTTTATTATATGTGAAGACACAAAAAAAAACTTATTACATTATATTTTTTACTACTTCTGCTTATTGATAGAAAATGAAATGAAAACAATCAAATGACAACTGTCAGTAATATTTTTATAACAAACAACAAAAAACTAACAAAATCTGTACAAAAAAAAAAAACTGCATAGTGGAAAAATAAAGAAAATTGAAAGAACCAAGAATTTGAACAAAGTTTTGGTGAATAAGGAAAAAAAAAACAAACAAAAATTATGAAAAAAAAACTTATTTTCTAGTAAGTAAATATTGAATCAGTGGCAACCCCAATTTTTTAAAAAACATGACAGAATAATAAAAATATATAAAAAGAGAAAAGGCTAAAATAAGTTTGAACTTTGAATAAAGTTAGCTGAAGGTTTGAAAATTGTTAATCAATAATAGCCCAAATCAAAAAATAACTTTATACTCATAAGTTGGCAACGCCGTTACTTTAAAAATTGTGCTTAAGAACAGATTTTTAATGATTTTAAAATAACGCAATGATAATATTTTAAAAATTTAGGTGTCTTTAAAATATTATTAACTTATTATAATTGAAATATATATTAATTATCGTGACAGTTTTGTTTCTATTGCCCCATTATCCAGATTTCACTGTATTTTTTCATTATATTTTTCTACATATGTTTATAAAGTAACAAAAAAAAAATCTTTACAAACAATTCTTTGAAGTTATTATGATCTTTCTTTCCAAAAATATAACTGAAAAAAGTTAAACTTTTATTTGAAATTTTTTCGAGTATTATAGTTTTCTTGTTAGATTTTATGATTTCTTTTGGGAGTTTATACTCTATCTAATAATACGAGGAAAGTACACAAAAAGGGAAAACCTACTTATGTAGCAATTTTGGTATAGACAAGTTTTTTTTGGTTTTTTTTTATTTTTTGCTGTAATAAGTAAACTTTTTTTATAGTGAACAAATCTTTTCATAATACTGGTCAAATAAAAGTTAAAACTGAACAATATGATGTTGGGGGTTAAAAGACAAAAGGGAACAGTGTAATTGTAGAATTTTAAAATGTTGACACATAAGAGAACACTTTTCAATATTTTGATACAAAATCTAAATGCAATTTTTTCAATAGCGAAGTTATTAAACACTTGAAAGATTTTTAATGAATGTTTATCATTTTATGATTTACAAGTTGGCAACGCGATAATTTATATAATACATAAATAACAACGCAAACAATTTGTTAAAAGTAAAATTATTGTGTTAGTCTCTAAAAACTATGTTTTTTGTTTACTAGAATATTTTTTGTTTACATAGTTGGCAATGCGAAACGTTTATAGTTTCTCTTTTCCTTTTAAAGGAACACATTTTTTTGGTAAAGTATTTTAAACGCATTTAAAGGTTTTTATATATCACAAACATACATAGCTAGAAAGAATTATCCGTCAATAGAACTGTTCATTAAATTAATAAAATATTTATTTACAAAATGAACAAAAATATCTAATTTGAACCTTTTTATATTTCAAATAATAATTTTTATAAAATTTATAAACAATTTTATTAATTTCTTAAATTTATTGGCTTAACTCCAACTCTTCAAAACAATTCATAATTTCAATCAGTAGTTTCTAGATTGCTTATTAACAATGAATTCCATTCCATGTTTTATAGTTGGCAATGCGAAAAATATACAAATTTTCCAAACTGAATTTTAAAGCCTTTTGCAACAACATTTTTATTACTATTCATTTTGAAGACAATAAGTAAAAAAATATTTTAAAAACATTTAATTTCCGTTCGTAAGGTTCACTCGAGTGGCGTTCGTTTTCATTCCCTATATTTGTATACATTTACTTTAGTTGTCAACTCAAAATACTACTAATTATGAAAATGTTCTCTAAGTGTTGTACATTTCTGTATAACCATTTTTGTATAACCTTATCGAAAAATACATCATAGATTTGACAATACTAACAATATATGGGGAAATAGTGGAAATTGGAATAACACATGATTTCTAAAAATAGAACAAGGTTATATTGTTTGCGTTGTACTTCTGCAATTATGTATGCAACAACAAAAACACCGTGTATTGATAACTAGTTTTAAGTCACAGCAAAAATCGACCTGACTTTAGGTCAGAGCATTAAACATTCTGTCTAAAGTGTAGTGCGAAGTGCATGTGGTATTAGAAATCAGTTTTTATATGTCACGGTTAATTATTTACCAAAAACTGCATATAGACGCAATCAAACAATAAAAAAACAAAACAAATATTACAGTATTATCAGAATCACTGATGAATTTTAATTAAAAGAAACTGCAGTCTAATTTCATTGAATATTTACAATGTATGCACTTAAATTTTAAACTGATTTAAAGCAATAAAACGAGATTGTATAAACTGGAGTTGCCAACCTAATGTATCCTATATTAAGGTATAAGCTTAGTTTGGGGATGCAAGTAAAAAAATAATATTACAAAAATAGTTGGCAATTCAAAAAAAATTTAATAAAAAGTTGTCAATGCGAAAAAATTAAGAACATTTTGTTGAACTAAATTGATAAACAGGTCAATAACACGATATAAAATATATAATGATACTTTGATACTAGCTTAATTTACAACAGGGGATAGTAATTTAATACATTACTTCCCTAGTAAAATTTAATGAAAATAGTTTACATATTTGTTAACATTATTCAACACATATAATCATTTTTCATTAATACACATGTCAATGTATTTGCTTTCATATTTAGTTTAGTTTACATGTGGTCACGTGTTACTAATTTTTATCATTTTAATCATTGTTCGAAAAGGTTTACTAACAACCACATAATAAAATGACAATACTATTTTGATTGTTTACCCATATATGGATATCAATATAATTGAAGTTAAATAATTGTCATCATGACTAGTGATATTGATCAAAGAAAAAGTTGACCAAAAACGGAAAAATTCATAATTTCAATTAATAAAACATAGCAGATACTATATTTTTTATGACTTATGACAAAAAAATATGTTTAAACTTGTTTAAACACGTTGCTACAAGTACAATTTTGAATGTTTAAGGAAATTCTTTATTTGTTTAAAAAGTTAAAGCAAAAAAAAAAAAAATATTATTATTTGTTGACATCTTGTTAAACAATTTCAAAAAAAAAAAACATACAAAATTTAACTAAGGCGTCAACAAATATGGCGTCAACTTCCTTTTTATAAACATTTTTATAAAGTATTTTATTATATGTGTTATTTGTTTTGTACCCGACTAAAATATTTATATGAGGAACTTCAAAAATTTCGACACTTTGACATTTTGTGTTTATGTTAGACGATGGTAAAGCGTTAGTGCGCTTTTATCATCACCCGCGTTAATAATTTATCTTTAACGTCGCAAAAATTATGGCGGTTTTAAGTTTAAAACAACTCGACGAAAAAAGTTTGTATATATTCATATATGTCTTGATATAATTTTATATAATTACATATGTGGCCATATGTAACTATATGTATTTACATTTCTTATTTATTTTTACGAAAATGTTTAATACAGCGCTATATATCATTATATATAGTTAAATCTCATGTTATATATAAGTTGATATAACTAAATATGAGATCATGCATGATTATATATAAGTATATATGATACAATAAAACCAAACTAATTCTATTACTTTTATGTAAATATAATAATATATAAACATATATAGTAAAAATTAATAAAAAAAAAATCTATAACTTTTATATATAATTATCTGAAAAGACAAAAAAAGCTAAATGCAATGTATTTAAAGCAAAAAAAAAAAATTTTTTTTTTGTAAAAAAGTAAAAGTAAAAAAACTTACAACAGCTACACTTAAAAGCAAAAGTTCAACGTTAATAGAATAAAGAATATGTGTTGAGTATAAAAAGAGCTTTAAGTTATTAAATCTTAAAAAAATCAATGAGAAAACCAAAAATCTTAAGAAAAAGCTATGCTCAAAATCGCAAAATCCTAATAATGAAAAAAAAAAACATAAAAAAGTAAAAAAGCATACAAACATATATGGTAGAAACAAGAAAAAATTCCATCACTTTTAAATATAATTATATATGGCATCTAGGTCAAGGAATTTTATGCAAATTCATGTCTGTATACCCAGAAAAAAAATAGAAATAAGTTTCATCAATTTTCGTAAAATGTAACAATTTCATCAATGTTTATGAAATATTTCATAAACAACATGAATTATATTGACCATATCATGGTCTCTATGAATGTTTTCTACACAAAAATAATAAAATCTTTACTAATACATAATATACTTCATATATATGCTGAAAGATTTCATTAATATAATATAATATAATATATACTTAGCTTTTTATATATAATAATAATACTTTGCTTTTTATGAAATGTTTCATAAATACAATGAAATGTTTTATAAATACTATGAAATAGTACATTGGACGAAAATTGATGAAACATTTCATGGATATGATGAAGCTTTTCCTTTGAGAGTAGTCAGTAGCCGAAAATCGTCTTTTCCGAATCAAAGAATTTGCAACAAAGTGGCATCTATTTGTTGTTGCATATTTTTGCATATTTTGAGATAAATTTTTATATAATTTACTACAGTAATATATTTGTGTTATCTAATTAGACATTACTGGCTACAGAAATTTTGAGATGAACTTTTAAACGATTAAATACTGAGCCTATATCATATGAGATATGATTTTATATGTGAGATATAACTTTTTTTTTTGATTGGGTATGTGTTAGGCCGGGTCGATTTGTATGGAGGCAAAAAAATCGCTCAACGTTCAAGGAAAATCGTATTCTAGGGATCAAAATAAGAAACTTTGCCGAAGGAACCATACCTCTAAAACGAATTTTGATGTCCCGACTTTTGACCCGTAGGGTCAAATTTTGAAAAAGCCCACTTTGATATTTCAGAAAGTAGGAGGAATCTCTCCAAGATTATGGGAGATACTTCTTCTCCGGGAGACAAGCTAGCAGATTAATGCATAAATCATCATTCTAGGGGTTAAAATTTAAATTAAAATAGGGCCTTTTTAGCCGTGTTTTTTTAGCAAAATGTACAAATCTCGGGGTAGAGATATTTCAGAAAGTAGGAGGAGTCTTTCCAAGATTTCTTCTCCGGAAGAAATAGAGTATAAATATATTCGATTGGGTTTGATTCGATTGGGGCACTCTAAATGGGTCAAAGTGGGATTTTTCAAAATTTCACCCAACGGGTCAAAAGTCGGGACATCAGAATTCGTTTTAGAGGTATGGTTCCTTCGGCAAAGTTTCTTATTTTGATCCCTAGAATACGATTTTCCTTGAACGTTGAGCGATTTTTAAATCGACCCGCCCTAGTATGTATACTATATTTGCTTGTCATATTTATATGTATATGAATGTATATGAATATGGTTTTTATTGTTTTAATGCCAAAAAAAAAAAAAAATCAGAAAAATTTTCTTTATTTTTCCTTTTTTTAAACAAAACCTCTCTGCTCTTCATTATTGTTTATAATATTAGTATGTATGATTTCCCTTTTTTTATATGGCTAAAATCCAAATTTATGTAGACGTTATGCATAAGAATTAAAATGTGTCAACATAGTGTTAAAAAAGCTGTCATTGTTGTGTTATATCCTCCTTCTACTCCTCTTTCCTACACCTCACCCCATTTCCAGCTACTTTCCTTCTTTCTATCTTTTTAACTTACAACTGAAATGTAAATGTTGATAGAGTTGCCACTGTTAGCAAAAAAAAAAACTGTTTGTATTTCACAATGTTATTGCCTAAATGAACATGTCAAGTTATTGAAAAAAAAAATATATATAAGGGAAGTTTTGTTATTCTTGTAGAGCATTTTTAAATAAATTCATTACTTTAACTTAACATCTACACTCATACAAATAAGTCTGTACAAACCAGTGTTGCCAGTGGGTTTTTTAAGAAATACCTACACTAAGCCATAAAAATCCCTTTTCTCCCTACATTTTCGAATTTTCCCCCCTACAAAAATCGCTACTAAATTTTTTACATTTTTATAAACTAAATATGCTTTGAAATTTTCATACTTTCGACGACAATTTCAATTATTTTCAAAAATTAATATCCAAATGCTACTATCGAAAATTTGTTCGGAAATTATTTGAAAATAGAAATTTGTTAAATTTTAAATATTTTTTAGAATAGATTTAAAATTGACAATATTTGCCAAAACAAAAATCATACCAGCTATCAAAAAGTTTAATTTCATACTAGCGGTTTCTATTCGTCAAAAAATCATTTTTATTTGGTGTTTTTTAACAGAACCCATCAAAAATTGTAAAATGACAAAGCCAATTTGACAATTTTTTGTTGTTGTTTTTGTTTTTTCTTTGATATTTTAAATTTTGAATCTCGCTCCTAGACGAGGACAAGAAATTCTCATTGAGTTTGTGATTTAACATAACAAATATCTCTAGAAATTCTAATAACAAAGTCCCCTGAAGATTTCCTTGGGCAGGAATGAAATCCGGATAGGGACACGCCTACATCAGATTGCTTTTCACAATTTGTTAAATAAGTTTTGGGACTTTAGCACATTTAATTACTATAAATGTATTGCTTTTCGTCGGTGAAATTTAACATTAGTTTAATATTAGTTTTTCCAAAGAATGACTTCCTAAATAACTCCCAAAGAATCATCTATTAAAATGTTAAATTATAAGAAACTAATATTTTCTACGGAAATATTGTCTCTGAAAATATAATCATTTTACAAAAAATGTAGAAATATCTATTAAAATGGCCTTTCTACGGAAATATAGTCTCTCAAAATATAATAATTTTATATAAAAAAAATGTAGAAATAGCTGTTTTTGAAAAGATTTGCATTATTTGGAAACAGTACTGATTTGAAATACCTGTCCCTTTTCCATACGCCGTTATTTTGAAGGCACAAAACCTACATGTAGGGATTTTACCCTACTTCTGGCAACACTGGTACAGCAGAACAATTTAAAAATTACGTTGTATGAAAAATCCGCAAATTTAACACAATCTTTTTGCTAAATATTAGTAAATTAGAAACAGCAATAAAACTGTAAAATCTACTAAATTTTAGTTAAATTTGTAGTTTTTGCATAAAAACTAAGTGAAGTGAAAATTTTATTGTAAATACTAAGACAACTAAAATACAGCTCTGTATTTATAAGATAAATAAAATACAGAGTTGTGTCTGTCTTTAGTTGTTCCTTTGTGTCTTTTGTATGTACATCGGAATGCTATATGTCAAAGACTGGAGCGTAATAAAAAAAAATTTTTTTTTTTTTTTTTTTTTTATTAATTATTAATTAATAATCATATAATTACAAATTATATACTATTACACTAACCGAGCACTAGATACTATGGCTTTCGGCGCGTTGTAGCGAAAACAGACCAGTGCCTCTGGTGGGAATCGAACCCACGACCCCGCACTGATAAGCCAGCGCGCTATCAAAAAATTAAAATAATAGGAAAAGAAGTAAAACTTAAATGAAATAGGCACTGATTTTTTTCAAAGCTTTCAATATCTATTCATTGTTAAAAGAAAAATATTTTTTAAATTATTTTATATGTTTTTTTAAACATTATTTTATAAACACAGAAACCAACTTTAGCTCAGAGAAAAAGTATTTCCATTTTTTACTTTTTTAAAAAAAAACTCTTGAATGTTTTTTATAGTTATATTTTTTATTAGTTTATAATAAAACCATTTGCATAAATGTTTCTAAATATATTTCTAATACGACGTGTTCACTTCACTTACTTTTTTTATACTGACACAATAACAAAATCATACACAAATACTGAAACGCAAATAGCGCATTACAACGACCTCTGTTGGTTTTGATTATTAAAATAATATTAAAAAAATAAAATAAAAAGTGTTAAAAAGTTAGTATTTCATCAACTCAAAATGGCACAATTTTTAATTTAAATCTTTATTTGAACTAAAAATTAGTTTAAAAACTTGCAATGTTGGATTTCAAATTGTTCTACTAATTTTTTTCTCTGAGTTTAGTATAAAAATTTCAACCATAATGACTTATTAACATCAGCCCTATACAAAATATAATAATCATAAACATTTTAACAGAGATATTTAAAAAAAAATGTATTTAAATCTCTTAGTATTTATGCTTAAGTTAAAGATTAAATAAGTTTTTATAGATTTTAAATATTTAAAAAGATTTTAAAAATTTCATACGTAGAGTTAAAAACTCAGGTTAACAAGATTTAAAATTTTACATATTAAATTAAAAATGTTATTCTTTATTTCATTACACTGCACAACTCAAAAAATAAAACAATACCACCGACCATTTATCCTAGATCAGCGGTTCCTACCAAATTTTGGCTCTCTCTCGGACCACTTGACACATTTTTGCTGGTTCACGGCAAAAATAATACAAAAGTAACGAAACAAACAAAAATTGACATTTTATTTAAAAATACAAAAACCATTACCGAAATCAAATACTGTAAAAACCGGTACAGATGAACTCCGAAAAACTACAAACTTAATTTGTTAAAAGCGTGGTTAGTTTATACGGTAGTAAAGATTTTTCACAATTTTTTTTAAAAAATTCAAAGATATTTTAGAAAAATTGTCAAAAAGGAAGGGGAAATTATATGAAAATTTCTTTGTGGGGCTGTCAAAAATAATTCATCCTATCCAAGTTCGTATTGATAGATGTAACACCGACACTGAGAGAATTATCTTTAATTCTGTAATGAATTTCTTCATAGCTTTAATGAAAATTATCACTGGAAATTTTTCATAGAATCTATGAAACGGGTTTCATTAAAGTTAATTTTTATGAAATGTTTGTAGAATTAATGAAAATCTTCATAAAACAAATGAATCATGCTGACAATTAAGCCTTTATAGAATTTATGAAACAGTTTCATAAATTTTGTTAATTTTAAGAAGTTCTTTGAATTAATAAAACTCTTTATGAATGTTCTAAAAAATGCATCGGAACTAAGCCAATGGTCCGCTTCATATGATTTTTTAAACAATTTCATAGAAGTCCAAAATTAACAAAAGGCAACATTGAAATAATAAAGCACTTTATAAAATGTGTTGAACACTTGAAAATTAAGTCTTAAAACTAAACATTGAAATGTGTGAAAATTAATGAAATTACGAAAATTTTACGAAAAAATAAAAAGTTAAGTCTTTGAAACAATTTTTTAGCTCTAAAGAAAATTTTCATTAAATTTATGAAGAGATAATTTATGAAATCGAATGATTTTTTTTATGGAATAGCGAAAAAGCATGACCTATGAATTCAACTTTTAGTATAATATGTAAATAGCTTTAAAATGATGTGTACCAAAATTCAGCTAACAAAGTTTATATTTGCGAAAGTTATTTTAACAAACACTTTCATTACAGTGAATATCTATAAAAAATATTTTACAATTTTATTTCAAAACTGTTCACATATTTGGATGAATTTTAAAATTAAATTTGAACATATTTTGAAGATGAGAATGTACTGTACTTTTGTAGATAAGAGTGTCCTGTAATGAGAGTGTTTGTTAAAATAACTTATGCAAATATAAACTTTTTTGGTTGAAATTTGGTACACTCAAAAAAAAAAATCTGTAAATTCAGCAACATTTTTGCTAGAAGGATCCTTGCACAAAAAGTGCTAATATCAGTAAAAATTTTGCTAAATTCAGCAAAATGTTTACTAATTTTTTTTACTGATATTAGCATTTTTTCTGCAAGGACCCTCACAGCAAAACTGTGGCTGACTTTAAAGTTTTTTTTTTTTTGATTATACTCATCATTTGTTAAGCAATTAACATATACACACAGAGAAAAATTTAGCTATTTGAAAACTGACATTCGGTTACTACGACTCAAATTCTATTATTATGAATTTCAGTCGGTTGACATAACTTAACATTAGTTCCCACAACAAAGTTCGGTTAATTCAGCTAAATTTTAGTTGCAACACGAAAAATATTCCGAAATCGAATGTAAATATCGTTGTACTAAATGAATTTATAATTTGTTACCATTAAAATACACTTTTCACTTTATTTCTCTGTGCGTACTAAAATGTGAACTAATAGTTCGTACTTTTTCGCCATATACATTTTAGGCACATTTCGCGTTTATTACATTAACCGCGCTTTCTTTTTTTTTTTTGTTTTACATGAAATAATTGCTCAGATTTGTCTTTTTGCTAATTACACAACAATGATTTCATCGATTGCGAAATGGGATGATAAATTGTGCAAAAATATTAAAATATAGTAAAAACTGAGAAAAAAAACGCTAATTTACTGCTCATTTATTGACCAAATTTGATACCCGAATATTATTGAAGATAAAATATTTGATTTTTAAAATTTTATGTATGAAAAACTGCGTTATAACATGCCAAACTTTATTGCAAATTTGCGAAAAGTCTGTCCCATAAATGAAAAAACTGGGTGCACCATTAAAATCAGCGTGGTCGAAATATTTACGATCAGTGGTCGGTACTCTTGTATTCGATTTTAGGGCTCAATTTTGTAGTGCAGTGTTATTAATTTCTGCATATTTTAAATCTCTTTTTTTATATTATCTTCCTTTTAAACTTTCCTAATTAATTTAAAATTTTTTTTACAGCTTTTAATATTTATTCAATTTATTAATAAATTTCCTTTGAAAAATAATCATATCTATAATAAAAACAACACCAACACACTCATAATATAGCAAAATCATTGAATCAAAATTAAATTTTCGCTTTGAATACATTAATATTTTAACAGTCGAAAAAAAAAATATGCTACACAGAAAATTTGTAAAAACTCTCCAGCAGCAGCTACCAAGACTAAGGGTGAACATGTAGAATCTAGTGCTATAAGTTGTAAGTTTAACACTACCTTAACAACATTTTTATGCTATTGTCTATGTTTTTTCGTACATATTTTTGATTTTGTAGAAAGATGAGAAAAATCTATATATAGAGCTACAAGAAGTAATAAAATATTAATGAAATTCCAAACACATTCACACAAAACACCTTCTAATACCTAAAGAAGGTTAACAAAGAAGGGGAAGCAGAAGAAAATACTACTGATGGCAAAGGGAAAATATTCAATTGATAGAGGTTCATACCTAGGTTTCATGTATAGTTAGGAGGACTAAAATTATATAAAAAAAAAATAAAAAATCTATTTACAAGTTTTGTAAAGCACTTTATACAGAGATAATACCCCAAGACCTATTTACAGAGTACAACTTTAATTTTTATTTGTGAGTGCAAATACACGATCAAAAAAAGTTATATCTCATATATTAAATCATATTTTATTTGATATAGATCGATATTTGAACTTATCCAATGTCATCTCAAATTTGGGGTATCCAGTAATATCCAATTGGATTGTTCAAATATATCACTGGATTAAATTAGATTAAAATTGACCTCAAGATTGGGGTATCCAATAATATCTAATTAAGATCCTGATAGATCCTAAAATGTTTCATGGGATTAATTCAGATCTTATCAGATCCAAAGAGCTAAGCAATTTGGGTGGATCGAATTAGATATTTTAAGTTTATATTGAATTCACTTATATTCCATAAGGAATTTAATTTTAAATAATTTTTTTTTCAAATTTTTACAAAAATTAAAAAAAAAAAACTTAGTCCTATATAATTGTGTATGGGGTTCTATATAGCAATATGTAATTATATCTTATTCAATAAAAAGCAGATATTTTTAACCAAAATAACCTTTGATCCTTCCATGGAAGAAAATCAATATGAATATCATTTTAAAGAGTATATTCTAAACCAGGGGTGCCCACGGCCTATGCGCTTGGTACTCAATTGTTTTTGTAAAAACACTTAGCTATAGGCTGTGTGTTTTAATACACATATAGAGCGCTCAGCACTAGCAATACGAAATACACAAACAACTTTGTCTTATTAGTTTTTTTGTCGTTCTTCACTTTATACACGCAAGCGCAAAGCAACAAAACTTTCGTATGCTTTGCTGGTAAACATTGAAATATTTTTTTCTTTTTTCTTTGTATGTATTGGTTTTTACAACAAAAAATGTTGAATAAAAATTAGTTTTTCTTTAAATGTATTGGTGTTTGCTCTTCCATAAGGAACTTTTGGGCACTCCTGTTCTAAACCAATAAATAAGGCCAACACAAATTTTTTATCTTGTATAGTTCAAAAATTATAGTCAATTTTGTAACGATACTTTAGTCAAATTTTATCGTTTTATGCTATTTTCATGACGTCATATTTCGGAAACCGAAAGGGTCCGTAATCTGAAATTTCAGTGTCGTCGATTTCTTGTCGAGTATGACAGTTCTGCTCAATTCGCATTGAATTCGCAGATGGTCGATCCGAATGGTGATTGAGTTGACACGTTGTCACTCATATATATATTATCATATCTCAAACTACATTTTTAGTCTTACGTCAGATATGGAATCTAACATAATTACCTCTAATATCTTTTAATATCATATATAATGATACGTTAATTTGTATTATACATATTGTACCATATATAGTGTCCGATCGAAGACTTTAGCCAGAAAATGTTTTTTGTCGGTATTCAATATTTTAAGGCATCATGAACAAACTTGACAAATGTAAAAATGTTTATTGAGCTTATTAGATGCAATTTTGAGTGCCCAATTTGAAAAAAAGTCAGTAGTTAAGCAATAAATTTAATAATCTGCCACCGAATAGTCGGCCTAATCGGAACAACTTCTGTAGTCGATTATTTAACTTTACAACTAAACTGCTTCTTTTTCCCTAAATTTTTTATTCAAAATCGAATTCAAACGGCTCAACAAATATGTTTTAAATATCAAAATTTATCCGCATTATCACCAAATACCAAAAAACCGACCAAATATCGTTTTTTTGGCCGCAGTCTTCAGTGGGACTCTAACCATATATAAGCATCTCTTATATGACAACAAATATATTAATATATGTTAATATATCTTAAGTTATATATTTAAATTTCACCATATATGATTATAAATTTCACCATATATGATTAAGTTATATATTTAAATTTCACCATATATGATTATATGTTATGATATATAAGAGAATGTATTATTATATATGACAATAGATCTAGCATATATTATTATATATAATACATATGCTTAATATCTCATTTTAGAAAGCCAATATATATAAATATATCTTTATATATGTTACCACATAAGAAACATATAATATATGGTTGTGTATGACACCATATATAATCACATATTATAATATGTTTCAGGATAAAAAACATAAGACCATGTATAATTATTTAAATCGGGCCCTTAAAATTTCGCATCCAAATATATTGTAAAATCATGTATGTATAATAATGTATAATGATGTATATAATAATGCATGGACATTAGATCATCATTTTCGTGTGAAGAAAAACTTTTTTAGAAAAATTTCAATTTATTGTTCAGATTATTGTATCACTAGGTTAAAAAGTTATTTGGAGCAAGTTTTAGAAAAATTTAATAGCTTTCAACCGTGGCGCCCCGCTATCAAAGTTTTCGATTTTTAAAATTTTTCTTAAACTGCTTTAATAAAAATATGTCTTGCTACTAGGCAATGCATCCCGGCAGACCTACACAAAAAATTGATCATAATTATGTCTGAAATTATAAATGATATATGACAAGATATATTTTTTAAATTTTATATCAATATATCAGAGGCTTTGTGCGCAGGTCGCCAAGGGTTAAGTAATTTTTTTTTAATTTCGCTTCACAAAAATATTGGACCTTGTGCTGCAACAATCAAAACAAGCACCCAACATTAAGACCTAGTTCGCAACACTTGATGATAAAAATCGAAAGTTGAAAAATAAAAATAATGTTGCTTTAATAGTCATTGCAAGAAGCACTTATCATTACAGTTTAAGATGCAAATATTATAAGACCTTAGAATTAAATATTTTTAATATTTAAAAATGTTTATGAAATTCTCTGCAATATTTGTAGAATCTCTTTATTATGTTATTTTTTTAACAAGGCCAAGTAGTAGAGGGCATGCGCGGCTCCAGCAATTAATATAGAGGAAAATTTCATACGCCACGATGTACAAGTGCATGTGTTTGTTGTTTATATTAATTGCTGGAGCCGCGCATGCTGAGAAGTACATTCAAAACTCTCTGATTTGTATAAAATATGAATATGCGAATGAGAAAATTAATCTGAAAACAACCTGTCAGATAAGAGGTTGAAAATTTACGAGTTTCGAACAAAAATAGCATGATGTATTCTTTAAAACAGAAGTTTGGTATGCGTGTATAAACGGATTGGAACATATCTATGACCAACTATGATATGTGACCAGATCTTCACATATTATCCAATTTTCCAGATTTATTTAGCCCTTTGACGAGCGAACTTAATTCGCTAAAGAATTTTTGGCAAAACTTGGACCTAAGGCTAAAATTAAATATAATGTTGTTTTTGGCGCTTTGTTACTTCCCCTATCGGGTTAATACTTTGTAAAAATTTTAGTTTTCTGTTTTGTCTTAAATTATGTATAATCCAAAAATATTATAATCCGATAATCTGAACAGAGCTGGGGAAAAAATTATCACATATGCCGTATTTTCATATATGATAAGATCTGCCACTACATCTAATAAGATTCAATCATATCTAATTATATCCGAGCAGTTCTGATCAGATTTTAAAAACCAATTACCAAAACGGTACCAGGAAATAGCTTTTAAACATCCATTTCCAACGATATCCATTAAATTAATCGGCATAAATAACAAAAATCGACAAGCGGACGGCTTTCAATCTCGTTTTTACCACTTTAATTGCAAAAGTTTTCCATTTTGTTTTTCTTTTTACAAGTTTTTAAGGTTTTATTCAAATCGAATTGTTTAGCTTGGCATACCTTCCTTGTCAGCATAAACATTGCGTACATTTTACACCTCAACGTGTTTTCATGATTTCAAAACGTTTAAATATTAAGGTTTCATTTTCCTTATGTTTTTTATGAAATTTCTTTCTTAATACTTTTTCACATGCCAATAAAATACCAAAGACAAAAAATAAGATATGAAAACGCAAAGGTGTTCGAGTGGAATTTCCATAAAATAGATTTAATGTTTTAGAAAAAATCCTTTAGAAAGTCCCTTGTTTTGTTTAACTTGAGTTTAGCTAATATTTAATCATATTATTAATACATTCTATGACACATTTTATTTTTTTGCTATAAACGCCAAGTTAAATAAATCTTAGCAGTTGGTAATTTAGAGAATTCTAAAATTAAAAAAAATGTTTTCTTTAAACAAGAGTAGAAGTTGTTTGCTTTCGTTTAGATAGCGCTAGTGGCCAAAATCTGACGAAAGTTGGCCACAGCTTCATATATAGCGTTGCCAATTCGGGCATGATTTAGTGTAATTCCACCCAATCTCTGTATCTGTATCAAATTTAGTACAAATAAAGCTTTTAGATAAAATAGGTAAATATACAGCGATAGAGCGGAACTTAGGGATGCCAAACGGGAAATCCCGAATCCCGGGATTTTTGGGATTTAGTGAATCTCGAATTCCGGGATCTTTTTTAAATCCCGGGTTTTTCGGGATTTTTTGAAATTTTCGGGATTTCTTTTTCTTTTTTGCTAAAATTTAAGATAAATTATATTCTTTATTTTTCATATTTTTTTTTTTTTTTTGATGCTACGATTCTGAACAACACCTATATTTTCTGCAAGTACATTGGTAATAATCCCAATGTGTTCACTGTAAAATTCTTAAATATTTGTGCTTTTTTATATAAAATTAGAAATAAATACACGATATAGTGAAATATTTATTGTTACGTTAATTTTATGTATTTTTTAAAGAGGGACTAAAAGCTGTGCCCTATTTTCGGTCCCTCGAAATTCATATCGATTTTGGTATTAAACCACACATTATTAGTAGTAGACATTCATCATATGAAAAATTTGGAATGAGCAGCGTTGTACTTTTTGAGTTATAGCCGGCCAAAGTTGAAGTTCGTACAATGGGATCGCTTACTGTTACCGTTTTTAGAAAGTACCTTTGTTTTACATTAATTTCTTATCCGATTTTCATAAAATTTGGCTCGTTATTGTTGTTGTAGTTGGTGTTTTTTCTCACTGCAACTTTTGAGCAGTAGTACTCTAAATTACGGCGAAATTGGCAACGCTAAACATGAATAAGTATGAAGTTACCGCTCTAAATTCATGGTATAGTTAATTTTTTAAACTGACCTCATTTAATTCCATAGCTTTGATTTCTTTAAGAATTTTTTAAATTTTTCTGAATATTTCTTTATTATTTCTCTTCCTGTAACCTTGTTTTCTCATAACATATATTTCCGCTTTTTTACCTATTTTTTATATGTTTATACTATATAATATCTGTAACATTTATTACCATTTGCGGTTATAAAAGTAAAATACTTTTTTTTTTTTTGAAATTGAAAGTGTTTATGTTGAGTTTTATATGTAGTTGGTAATGCTTTAAGGTTTATTCAAGTGTACTCGTACTCTTCCCATTATAAGATGATGGTTGTGAGTATGGAGTGTGAAAAAATTTATCTTTTTATGGTTTATAATAACACCGCAATACACAGACAAAGAATGAAATTTAATTATGAAAATTGTTTTACACAATAACAAAAAGAAAAATGTTGTATGGGGAAAATATTGTTATTGCAAAAAAAAAAAAAAAATATTGAATTGTTATGCTATTGTGAAAATTGAAAACAATGGTAAAGAGTATTACATTTTCATTTATGCTAGAAACAGAACCGTTCTCTAAAGGAATGTGGGGGAATAAAATCAATATATTTTAAAATGACTTAAAGCAATATATTGTGAAAGATTTCAAAATTCTTTCCACTTTGTATCAAAGTATCAAAAATTTTAATTAAAATCAAATTATAAACTTAATTTGTAAACTTCTCTTATCACTTTCTCAAACTGTTCCCACTTGTAAAATTCGATTTAAATTTAATATTACTTACATTATTCCGTAATTCGAGTTTTATACAATTTGATTAAGAATATATAGAATTTGAAACTGTTCCCATTGAAATTATATATAAAACTAGTTATTTTACTAACAGAAATCCCTAAGTAATTTGTGTACAAGAGTTTGCTGAAATAAGAACTGTTAAATGTTGAATTAAACAATAAATTATACTGCTCCCACTAAACACAAACTAAAATTAGTATTTCACTACGATACATTTAACTACAATTAAAATTAATTTGTTATTGTGAGTCAAATTTGATTAACCCTAATTGTCTAACATTATCCAAGCAATGTTAAACTTAAGAAAAAATGTGTTCCCACCAGCAAATATTCATATAACACAATAATTGATTGAAATAGCAGAAGATGTATTAGATAAATTTCATTCAAAGCGAAACTATTCTCAGATTATATGTTTAGAACAAAAACTGTTTTTATTTATAAAAAAGTCGCAAAAAAAAAACTAATAAAAATGCGTGTCTAGCAAAATATAAATACAGTGCAAGAAAAGTATTTTTAACTCTTCCACTTATCAAAAATCTGTTCATACTTAAACCCATTATAATAAAAGTTCAGTAACTACTTGAGCAAATAATTATCGTTTAAAAAAATATAAAAAATTTGAAGTAAACTGTTCCCATTTAAAAAATTCATTTTATATCTACATTTTTTTAGATTTATAAAGCAAATACTAACAAAATCTATTAAATTATATAATTTTAAATTTTAAATTATATAATTTTTAAATTACATATAAATTTACACAGAATTGTTAGAAAGTTTAACTTTTGTAGAAAAACGTAACAAAATCTGAAATTTATCTACATTAAACTTTTTTTGAGAAAAACTTTACGCATCTTCTTTGTTATTATATTTTTTTTTTTTAAATTTTATTATTTTAAAAATGTTCTTAAAACAATTTGTCATATAAAAATGTGCACTGCTGATGACAAACTATAAACTATGCGTAGCCCAAGTATAGTTATCAACAAAAAAATAACTATGAACAAGAAATTCTTTTCTCAAAAATTTTTGTCACGTTTCAAGACACAAACAAAAAAATAACATTAAGTTCGTTTGCAAGGAATGATTGTGAGTCAACGACATAAAAAAAATCTATGTAGCAGTTTCAAAACGTGTCGCCCAGGCATCTTACCAAAAAATATAAGATAAAAAAATCTATGAAAAAAATTGGAAATCTTAGCCAGTCAACTAAACTTAGTTAGAAGACAAAAAAAAAAACACATAAAAAACTTGAAAGAAATTACAAAAAATATATTATAGTTTAAAAAGAAATGAAAGCAAAACAAACTAGATGAGAATTACTAGAGTACATAAAACATTTATGGCAAACATATTTGAGTACTGCACCAAATGTTTATATAAATGTGAATGCTTAATGTGAATAGACAGACAGGCACAGACACCAATTCCAATTTTTAATACGAAATTGTGATAAGATTTTTTAAATTTCACTATTAAAGGGTTTGAAAAAACTTTGTGATTAAGTAAATTGTATAATATTGTATACACCTGACCTTTTTTAAATGGGAACAGTGTTTGGAGTTAATTTTTATGATATGAAAATATTTGAAAGGCTATTATGTTAAGTTTTCAAATTTTTCATTCGATAATGGTATTTTTTAAGTAAGAACAGTTTTCAAAATTTTTCTCCCATGATTTAAAATAAAATGGCTTCGTTTCAAATATTTAATAGAATGTATTGCTAAAAATGCATACTCGAAGAGAATTTTCTTTGACGAGTTTTAATGAAATTTTTCTTAAATTTTATAAAATAGCTTTACAACTTGTATGAAACTATTTTAACTCAAACTTTTTCATCACGAATATGAAATTTTTAATAAATAAAATTAATTTATTCATAAAATTTTATGAAAAACTGCATTAAGTTAATGAAAACTTTCAATGGACAGTGACATTTCATATACTAAAGCAAAAATTCATTATATTATGCAGATAATTCTCTCAGTGTATATAGCAATATTTCGTATTTTATTCAGTTTTTATTAGTTACGACCAGAGAAGACAAATATTTTTTTTTTTTTGCCATTGTTACTCATATTTACCTTTTAATATTTTTTGATTATTCATTATTAGGCTTCAAACCAGCTCTGTCTTAAGATTTTTGTGCTTTAAAATTACTTTTTTCAGATATTCTTCGCTTTAAATGCTTTTTTCTATTTTTTTTTTTTGCTTTTTCTTTCAAAATATTAAGGATGTATCATTACAAGGTAACCCATGAGTACACAATTATTGGTAACTTATTACTTTATGCTTCAAAATAATGCTGAAGATAAGGAGTATACATTACAAAGTAATGCATTATGTAACCCATTATCGGTAACTCATTACTTTTTGTTGGAAAATACTGATACTACCTGTAGGAGTATACATTTCAAGGTTATGCATTACTTTATCGCACCCATTACCAAAGTTTTGCTAGGGGATTTTTAATTTTTTTTGTCTTTTCTGGTTACGACCTATTTTTTAGAGTGGGGAATGCTTTTCTACAATTGGTTTTGCAATTGAGTTGAACAAATTTTTGAGAACTTTATTGTATTGTTGATATTTTCCAATTGACAACTATTTTTCGCAACTGGGAACAGTTTTGATATCTATATTTTTCTTAATAAAGATTGTAAATTTGTAATGATGTGGAATTTAACGAAAGTGACTTCTTCTGTCATAAAATTAATCATGTTTTGATTCTGCAACATTTTTTTATGATGGGAACAGTTTGTCTGTTGCTTAGAAAAAAATAAAACAAATTTATAATTTCGGTAAATTGTCGTGTTTTTAATTCAGAAACAATCTTGTTAATGTATTTCAGAATGGGAACAGTTTTAAATGGTTATTTATAATTTCAGCATTAAACAGTAGAACGTTGCATATTTCAGACAACTTTAATTTGATTCCTATGAATATAATAATCTTGATAGAAATTTGTATTGTCTTTACTAGGGAACAGATTTTTGAATATATTACTTTTTTAACATATAAAAAAAATCCAAAAATCTCGATTGCATATTTTTGATATTTGGAAACAGTTTAAGGAATGTTTATTTAACTTTGGAACAGTTTAAACTCTTAAAAATATATAGTCTTATTTTTCCAATTAATGTATCAATGTTTCTGTTTAAATAAAATATACTGCTTAATGTAATAAATACCAAAAAGTTATTTACATACTCCATATGCGAACAGTTTTTTTAAAATATTTCTAAACTAAAAATTGAATTTATTTTTATTATTTATTTTATTGTTGGCAATACTTAATTGAGAATATTATATAGAGCAATTTTCTGCGTGGGAACAGTTAAGAAAATAAAAACCGTTTTATATTTCGCTGTATTACAATTACGAATAATTAATTTTTAACCAAACAATTCTAAGTTTTATTTAATACAAAAAGTGGGAACAGCTGTGACAATGGTATCAAACTCATGTTATATTATTGTACAATTGCATATAATTTAATAAAAGCAAACAGTGTTCATAAATGCCAATTCTCATGAGAGAACAGTTGTGAAAATGAGAACAGTTTAATATCGTATTGTTTATCAAATGTCATAAAATTCAATCAAAACTAACACATCTAGAAAATTATTTGATTACATTTTTCAATTGAGAACAGTTTTTTTAACCAATTTTATAGTCTGTAATTCAGGAAATGGTGTATAATTTATGATTTTGGTATATATTTAAGCCAGTAAAGTTTGTATGTGTTTTTGTAAAAGTATATATTTTTTATTTTTATATGAATTTCAAACATTGGCACATGTTGTTGGCAATTTGCACGCGTTCAAACATAACAAAACACTTTACTCTTCTGTTGGCTCTTCTATATCGACTTTTGTAATTTTAGCTACTACTAATGCAGGGGTTTTTTAAGATATTTTTCGTAAAAAAGTAGGTGATTTGTTATTATGCTACCCCTTCCCAAAAAAAAAAAAACTAACACAAAAAATGAGGGTATATATTTTATGTCACACACACAAAAAATAGTAGTTTTTCGTTAGTTTTTTTTTTCTTCTAGCAAAAAGGGCCTGGTAGAGAATATAACATTTTTATGATAGTTCAAGTTCTATATTTGGCACGTAATAAAGTTGAACCTTAACTAAATATACAACCATAACTTTTCCTCGTCCTTTCCTGTTTTTTTTCTATTTAATCGTACTTACTCTTACTCCTGTTAACTGGTGTAAGTTACTGGTATCATCATCATAGTATTGAACAAAAAATACAAAAAAAAATCAACAACGTTTTTTTTTCTTTTTGTAAATATAACTGTAATATTTATTTGATATTATCGATTTTATTCTGGTAATGTTTTTTACACTTAAAAATAAATACATTTCACAAAAGGGGAAACTTTTCTTCAGAAAAGTTTTTCCTGCCTTAAAAAAAAAAAGTATGTATTTTCAGTATTTTAACAAAATAAATATTTTCACGCTTTATTAAAAGTTAAAAACATAGAACCAAAAAAAAGTTTTGTCTTAAAAAAAACTGTTAAAGGCCTGGTTAGTCATTATAAAACATGTAAGTGTTAAATTTTGTGGTTAATCAACAACGCTAAACACGTACTATGGAATTGTGTGTGTATGTAGAGAAAAATAAAACTTTGGTTGACTAAATAATTTGTTCAAGGTTTGTCATATTAATCGTACCCAAGAAAATAAAAACAATGATAAACATGGAATTTATTGATTTTTTAATAAAACAATTTTCGAAATTATTTGAAAACTTAACAAAAGTGTGAAAACCTGCAATGGGAACAGTTATGAAGTGAATTAAATTCAATAAAAAGACTACGAACATTAACAAAAATGTTTTTAAATGTTTTAAAACGGGAATATATTTATTTCATTATTTGTATTATGGGAACAGTAAAGTAAACTTTAATTCGATTTATAAAGTGTTAGATTTATCAAGCTTAAATTTTTTATTAGTTTTAATTATTAAAAATTCAGTGATTAAAAAGTTTTTGAAAAAACTTTAGTTCAAAGTTTTCAATTAAGAGTAGATTAAGAGAAGAAAACAAACATAATCTCGGAAGAGCTGACACTGTTTAAAATTGCATGTATTTAATGGTATTTTTCATGAAAAAATTAAATGCATCTCAATTAAAATACATTTTTTAAATAGAGAAATACTTTTTGTAATATTTACTATATGGGAACAGTTCAAAATGTTCTTAGTTCAATTCACAAAGTGAAATATATCAATAAATGGATTGAGCATACGTTGTTGATAGTGACTAATTTTTTGCATTATTTCAAAATGAGAACAGTTTTTTATTTAAGAAAAGTATTTTTTTTAATTATCCATAATATGGAAACAGTTCATATGGTATTCAAATCCATTAACAACGTTTTTGTTATTAATTACAACGATATTTTTTAATTCAAGTTTTGTTTTATTGGGAACAGTTGGTTTTATCATAATTTTTTTTTAAATTCACAAAATGCAAAGTTTTAACATAAAATCGATATAATTTTAGTTTGTGTTTTTTAAACGGAATAAATTTTAATAATCGTAACATGGGAACAGTTCAAAATGTATAAAACTCGATAAAGTCAGTGTTAGATTTACCATTAGATACATTGAACATCAATTCTAGGTAAACTTTTTCCAACAGTTAGCTATTTTTAAAGTGAGAACAGATTTAATTACAAGAAATTCCTTATGTAAGGTATTGCAATTTAAAAATAAAACAATTAGTAACATTTTATTTGAGTAATCATCATAAGGGAACAGTTTATATTGTTTTGTATTCTAAGTTTTAAGCTTTTAATTATTTATAAAATCGTTCAAATTTGAAACCACAACATTTTTCTTGAGAACAGTTTATATAAAATAGGATCAGCTTTTAAAAATTGTAAGAAATAAAAAAATTAACCCTTTTAATGATTACTTGAAAACAGTATTGAAATTATATTTTTTTATGACATGTTATTTTCATTCGGCAAAAGATCATGAACATTTTTCTGAATTAATAGAAAAATTAGAAATTATTTGTGATAGTTTAACTTGAATAATAGTGAAAACACAGAAAACGTTATTAGATACCAGCCTGAATGGAATACACATTGCAGATACAATTTATATATCAATCATACAAAACTTCATTATATTTTAATTTAATTTAATGGATCTTTTTCGGGAAGAGTTTAAATTGTAACAAATTGATTCATTACAGATTAAAAATTTATAAAAAATGTCGAAAGCTCTCACGATTATTAAAGACAACGATGTTTTTTTGTATAAAAACAATGGGAACAGTTAGTAATTGCAATTAAAAATTAAAAATTGATTAAAATTAAATTCAAGTTTAAATTTTTAAGAGAAGTTGTCTTTTTTTAATATTTTAGGATTGGGAACAGTTTGAATATGTATATGCTTTATATGTAGATAATACTTTACTTTGTAGTCGTAAATTTATAAAAATGTTTAAATTTTTACTAAAATCGCCGAGTTTAAATATTTCATTACTATAATAAATAGTTTTTAATTTGATTAAAAATTATACTTAAAGAATGCCAGACTATATAAATCCTCAAAATGGTAATATGTGATTATGGAATTATTTTAATACTAACTGGAAACAGTTGTTAATATATTATTTAGTGCTTACCATAGTAAACTTTTCAACATTTTAGTGAAATTTAAAACATACCTGTAAAGAAAATTAATATATTAAAATTATTAGAATATGAATTAAAAGAGCATAAAAGAAGTAATTTATAAAAATCTATATTTTTAAAAGTTGCAAATTCTAATACTTTGGCTTAAATCGAGATGACTTTTGTAAGAAATACGTACACTCAGGTAATTTCTACTTTAAAAATATGTAGTTATTTGGGTTGTAATACAGTTTCTTTATTTTTAATGTAAATGGCAGTCATGGAACAAATTAAAATTTTTACTTATCTTGTAGTTCATTTAAAAAACAAACCACATTAAATGACTGTTTTATGATTTTACATTAATTTTTAAAGTAGTTTTTTGTTATTTAAAAAAATAAATTTTTGTTTATTTTTTACTAACATGTGGTTAATTTTTACTACAATTGTTAGTAATTTTTTTAAACATTAAAAAACAAATGACAATGTTAGTTGAATTTACTGAAATTTAAGTCGTCCTTTCTTTAAGTGAAATTTCATTTGTTTTTAACTACATTTGCAGTGGTCTTTACCTACATAGTATTCTAAGTGTATAGTTAAAAGCAAAACTTAGTTGTGATTATAGTAGATTGCCATTTATGTTGGTAGTTACTTACTACTTTATAGTTATTTTAAGATAAAATACCAGGTTTTCATGAAAAAATTATATGAATATATTTTTGCCTTTTTAAAGTCATTATAATGTTATTTTCAGAAAAATAAAAAATGTCAACGTTTTTTTAATACAATATTTTTTTTTATCAGTACAGGAAATGCGCATTGTATATAAATGCACAATTTGCTTTTGAAATGAAAACATCGTAAATGAATGGTTGTTGAACAAAAAATCTCCCCAAAACTCTTTTTTTAGTTTTTATTATTTTTTAAAATTTATATATATTTTTTTTGTTTGTTAAAGTTATAGTTTTCAGTTTTAACTAAAATTAAAAAGAAAATTCAAATAAAAAAAAGTTTATTTAAAACAAGTTTTCGTTGACATAAAAAGGGGTCAGTTTTATAGTTATTGGTTAAGACAAATAAAATTTTAATAATTATTAATGAAAGAATGAGGTATTATGTGGTTGAATGATTCTGTTAGTTAATGATGACTACTTTAACGACTACGTAGTGAAATTATAACATTAGTTGAAATTATGACTACGTTTTTTACAAACGACAAAGAATAAGAGCTTGACTACGGAAATGTGCAACGATTACATTAATGATAGACAAATACATATTAAAATTATGACTACGTTTATAAATAACCACTAGTCAAATTATGACTACGTAAGAACAAGCGATACACTGAGCGAATAGTATTCACTTCAGTAATGAATTTCTTCGTAGCTTAATGATAATTGTCACTGGAACTCGTCCATTGAAACTTTTCCTAGAATCTATGAAACAGGTTTCATTAAAATCAATGTTTATGAAATGTTTGTAGAATTAATGAAAATCTTCGTAAAACTAATGAATCATTCCGACAATGAAGCGTTTATAGAATTTATGAAATAGCTTCATAATTTTTTTTAACATTAAGAAGTTTCCTTGAAGCACTTTATGAATGTCTTGAAAAAAGCATTGGAACTAAGCCAATGAACAGCTTCATATGATTTTTTAAACAATTTCATTGATATCCAAAATTAATAAAAGGCTACATTAATATTGTAAAGCACTTTTGAACACTTGAGAATTAAATCTTAAAACTAAAGTTTGAAATTTATGAAAATTAATGAAATTATGAAATGTTATGAAAAAATTAAAAAATTAAGTCCTTGAAATAATTTTATAGCTCTAAAAAAAATTTTCATTAAATTTATGAAGAAATAATTTATGAAATTGAATACATTTTTTTTATCAAACTATAAAATTTTATGAAAAAAAGTATACGAAACAATTCTTAATATTATTAAAATTTCTGGGATATAATGAAATTCTTCATTGAATCTACGAAAAAAATTTCTATGAAATTGTTTCATTGATAGTTTTATTCAGTTAAATTGTGGATGTTTAGAAACGTAACAAATTACTTTGAAACTGTTCCCTTGTTTTTGGTTTAAATTTTTCCTAAACGGAAATAGGAATTGTTTTACAAAGTTTAGTAAATATTATTTTTTGCCAAAAATATAAAAAATAATAATAAAAATTGAAACGTTAAAATTTTTTATGGTTTTTCTCTGCAAAAAAAAAAAAAAAAAAAAAACATTACCAAACTCCAAATCACAAATGTAGGTCACTAAGTCTATAAGCGTTAAAAAAAAGTAATGAAATAAAAATTGAAATGTAAGTTAAAATGCAGTCAAATTGAGGGTGGCAAAAAGAGGAAAAGCATGATTTAACGCCTATATTAGAATACAAAATGACTGCAGTAAAATTGAGCCATAAATCATTAATGGACTGCCAATACTTTGATACAAACAAAAGGGTTCGAAAATATTATAAAAAAAAGACATAAAAATGATGGATTCTAGACAAAAAATGTAAAAAAAAACAGAACAATTTAAACATTAAAACAAAGAAATAAATTAAATTTTGAAAAAATAAAAATATTTTTTTTAAATTTAAGGAAAGTTAAGCAATTCAAAATTTAAGCGAAACTTAAAAACTTTATTTGAAATTGGAAAAAAATTAAATTCCATTGAAACTTGAAATTAACTTACTAAGAAAGAAGATCTGCTGATGAGTTCCCACCGGGACAAAATAACTAAGAGGGGACAATATTATCTGCATAATTTCGCGTTTAATTGTTACAATTTGGAATCAAAAATAACGTAATTTTTCGTTATTTGCGATTTTTTCAAGCTTTTTAAAATATATAATAAAAAAAAAAGTTGTTATTAAATGCAAGGTATTTCAATGACCTTTCCATTGACATAAAAAATATAGTAAAAACTGTTAAAACAGAAAGATTGCGAACAGCTTTAAAACCCATATTTAACACTTAAATATGGAATGGGGCAGCTATTTTTCTTAACAATTTTTTATTACTTTCGTCTCCTCTATCTTATATCCCATTTTCATCCAAACTTGGAGAAACCACCTAACAGACTTTCCTAGCGAAGTATTAAAAGAAAAAAATAAAAAAAAAAATTTTAAAAAGGATCTTAAATTTTTATAAAAAATAAAAAACAATTAAATCAAAAAAGATGAAATCATATTTTTGTTATAAACAAATTCTTTCTTTTTAAATATTTTATAAATTTCAATAATTTATTAAATTAACCTCATAATATTTAGATTACAAAATTCTTTCCGTTTATTTTAAAAAAGGCGCCATTATTCTATATATTTCTTTCAAAGATTAATATCTACACTCATAAAAAAAGTACAAATAGTTGAAAATTCAGTTACGACAACAGAAAATAGTACCTAAATTTGAGCCAGCAAAATGTTCAATGATGTTGAGAATAACAATCTGCTAAATTTAGGTGACCTAAATTTTAGAAGAACTAAATTTGAGTTGACAGATTTAGTTACACTAACTAAGAATTTAGCTAAATGAACAGAATTTTTTACCTGAACCAACTGAAAATTTCTGCTAATAATGTTTTGCATGATTTTTTGTTCATTTTGCTCTATCTAGCTTAGCTTCCGAGATATAGCCAATTTTGTTGATTAAAAAATATGAGCAAATAATGTCATCTACAAGTGAGATTGATAACGGAGACATAAACAAATAATATGTTGAAAAAACAATTATGGTTTAAATTAACTGGAAAAATTTGTAAAATTTGAGAGTCACGAACTATTAAATTTTAGGAAGAAAAATTAGTGCAAATACGGATAAAATTTGTTCTAGAAGTAAAATAAGGTAACTAATAACTTTAGTTAAATTACTGATTGAAACGATAACAACAGAAAATTTAGCTCAACTGAATTAGAATCCGTTTAACAGCTTTTGGAACTAACTGTTTTTCTTTGAGTGTAGTTTTATAATAAAAACCTTTGTTTCAATTTTTCTTATCACAGGAAATTCTTATAATAATATTGTATAAGAAAAAAAAATGTTTCATTTGAACCACATTTAGTTCAAATAATATCATTTTACAGAAAGACCAACAATAATAAATAGGGCTCAGAAGTTTATGTTTGTTAATGTTAGCTGGTAGACAAAGTTAACCGATTTGGAATAAAATTTTCAACAAAATTACATATTAAATGAAAATTATTCAAGTTCGAGGCCATACTCTATATTTCTTTATTAGGATATTGTCCTAACAAATAATCTATAGAGTTTTTGTTTTCAAATTTTTTTCTTTGACCCTTTCAGGAATGTGTTGATAGATCCATTTCGGGAACTTTCCAGGTTCCCATCATCAGAACACGTTTTGAAAGCGGTAACAATGCTATTCCAAACATTAAACATTCATATAAACTAGTTCACTCACTACATGAGAACTAATATATATTATATGAGCTCGAAGTAAAAAAGATTATTACCATTGATCAAAAAATAAATTGAAAACTTGTCTCCTTGCGAAATTAAAAGTCGGAAAACATAATTTTTATTTTTAATAAAAATTATATTAAAAATTACATATTTTTAAATTTTTTGTTGTAAATTCATATTTTTACATATTTTGCTATAAATGCATATTTTGTATTTTTTTGCATTTAAATGCATGTTTTTAAGAAATTTTTTTGGTGTTATACTAAAATCAGCTTTTCACAAAATTTATATATCTATTTTATAAATTTTTTGTGTTGAAGTTTATAAATAATTCTTTTGGCACATTTTTTTTTTTATTTTAATAGAAAAATAAAATAACCAACTTTCTTCTTCCAAAATGTTTACCCACGTTCTAAGACAAAAATTACTTAAATTGTATTAATAATTTTAAAACCGCAAAAACATGAATAAAAAATGCATAGTTTTAAATCTTAAGTGCATATTTGGCTATATTTAATGCATATTTTATGTAAATAAAACACGATTCTAAATGCAGTAACTTCCGAGCCCTAATACTAAGAAAATATTAAGTATAAAGAGAACACAACAAAAAATCTTGATAAAACAGTGTAAGAAAACTGAAAAAGAAAAACACAAAATAAAGAAAACCCCCTTATAGGAAAAACAAAAAAAAAAATATAAAAAAATCTACTGAAATATACAAAAAAAAATACTTAGAAATAGAAAAAAAAATCATCATAAAAATGAAATAAAATAGTAAAAACAAAAAATCCATAAAAATTTTGAGGACCAAAGCAAACATAAAATAAATGACTAAGAAAACATAAAAATATCAAATCTCCTAAAAAAACATGAAAATCTACTCAAGAAAAACGAAAAGAAAACCAATAAAGAGAAAAATGTACACAAAATAAATGAATTTTCCATCATTAAATTGTAACCAAATTGTAACAACAATATTTTTACAGACAAAACGAAAAATATTAGAGATGAAAAAAACTGAAATTAATCGGAAAAATCTAGAGAATTGTCTAAAGAAAGAAATTAACAAGTTAATACTTAATTGAGAGGAAATTGGGTTTTAAGAAAAAGTTAGTTAAACTATAATTAAAGAGAGCAAAGAAATGTTGCTACTTAGTTAACATACTTAGTTAACATTTACATAGTTAAACTTGGCAAAGATAAAATGTATGAGAATTGAATATGTTTAATTTTCTTCGATCTTCTTTTATTATATATGATTATTCTTCGAGCTTAAGATCTTTTGTTAAAACGATTGTAAATTATTAATTTCCAATATTTCGTCTCCACATTGGGAGACTTCTTCAGGGAAATTTATTTTAATTTAATTTTTATCAATTTTAAAATTTTTTAAATAACAAATTTTAAAAAAGGCGGGAAAATAAATAAATTAAAATAAATTTCCCTGAAGAAGTCTCCCAATGTGGAGACGAAATATTGGAAATTAATAATTTACAATCGTTTTAACAAAAGATCTTAAGCTCGAAGAATAATCATATATGTATGAGAATTTGTATAATTTGCTACGAACTTGTAGCAATAATTGTAATTTGATCTAGTTTATTTTAGTTTTCTAAAAAATTAAATGCATTTAACAAAAGTTAAGCTTGGCAAATTTATATGTTTGAAATTCGCTAATAACTTAATAAATTAATTGAAATATTTTTATTTTAAAAAAAAATTTTCATAAATAAAATTTTTAGTTTAATAATAAATACAAGGCCAAATTTGTCATTAAAAGAAAATTTATGAATTTGGTGAAATTTTATTTAATTCATGAGTAATCAATTATTTTGAGCTGCAATTGTTAGGGATAATTCTTACGATTAGAGCTAATTTGTGTTACTTTTTTTTAGAAAACAGCTATTTCTAGCATTTTTGCTAATACTTGCTTATTTTTTAAGCCATCTTTTCAACTAAAGCACTTTAAAGCATTTAAAGTTCATAATTTCCTTATAAAAATGATTTTCATGTAAATTAACTATATTTGTTAAATTTCCTGTTTTAATTACACTCATAAAAAAAGATAGTTCAAAGGTCTGTTAAATGGGTTCCAATTCAATTGTGCTAGTTTTTTCTGTTGCTATCGTACATTCCCTTAATTAAATAAATTACTTTAAACTAATTTTAAAATTTAAAAAACGCACTGGCAAAGGTTGATATTTAACACGAAATCAGGCTTAAATATTTCCTTTGAATATAAATTATAATTTTGGGGGAAAGACTGACATGATCACGGGGGAGTTTAAATGTAATATTTAAGCTAAATTTTAGTTAACCCTTTGTAGCCCATGAACTTAAAAATTTTTTGGTACGGGAAAGGTTAAGGTAAATAAAAAAAACGTATTACTTAGAAATTAAAAATATATTTATTATTTATTTGACATTTTAGGGATTTTGGCATTACTGTTACATAGAGTTAAAAATAAAAAAAATACTTATGTGGTATGAAAGGATTTAAAACAATTACTTTGTCTGTTATAGCATAATGCAACACCTCATTTTTCGCAAATTGTTTGTATTAAGCCACTACACTGGGGGAACTGTTCTTTTTTCTACCCAAATTGCCCAGTGGCCGATTTGATCCCGACGAACTGCCTTTGGAGGAACATGTTGCGCCGGCCCTTTATGTCTTTTAGTTTGAATTTCGTTTTCTATTGGGTTTCGAGTCTTGGTATTAGTCTTCACGCCAAGTTTGCATAAAGTTTCAGCTACCTGTAGTCGAAAATCTGCTGAAGACATTTGTTTGTCGGTGATGTGTTTTGCCTTCCAGACTTTTCGGTATAGAAGCCAAGAATTCGCCATAGTGAGGTCTAATTAATGATAGAATATTCGAACCTGCCATCTTTTGCTTCGTATCTTAATTTTATATCTTCCCATAATACTATCAACCAAATCAAATAGTAACTCAATGTAACAGGAATGTTTCAAACATAACAATATAATTTTTTCCTGTAAAAATGTAAAAATATGCATTGTATACAATAAGTAAAAAATATTATTCACTTATTCATAAAAACAACCCAGTTTTTTGCACTTTTTGTATTTTTTTTATAAAATTTTAAATTTACACGTGTTCAAAATTGTCACTATTCGTATTATGCAAACTTCAAACTGACGAAAGTCAAAAAAATTACACCATCTATGATATTTTTTTGGTACTAATTTGATCAGTGGTATGTCACATTAGGGTAACACAAATTTGAGCGAGCTAAATAAATTCAGTATGTATTATTTCGGGGTTTTTAGGGTTTGTTACAGTAATGTTACATGAGGCTATATAGGGTTAATTGAAAGTTTAAAATGAACTTCTAAAATGAGCAACAAATTTTGCTAAATATTTGTAGTCAAAAAAAATCCCAACAACATGTGTAATTTTCAAAAAAAAAAAAAAAAAAAAAAAATCCGGGGTCTCATCGCCGTTTTCGATATCAAGCATTCTGTATCGAATTTTTAAATTTGGAATGATGACTCTCGATAGCGATCAAACAAAATTTATTCGATATATAATTATCGATCGAAATCATATATTTTTGTTGTAAAAGTTTTTGTTTGCGGGTTTTTGTCTACTAATATTCTGCAACACTTTTTGCTGAGTTCAGCAGAGTAAATTGCTTTTTTCAATCGTGTGTTTTGCACTTGATAATTTAAAAGTGTAAAATTATTACGTAATTAAAGTTTTAAACTTTTTCCCGTCAGACAATTTATCACTATTTTCGTTCAAAATTATAATTTGGTGCAATTAATAGTTTGATTTTTAAATTAAATCAATTTAAATTTTTTTTAGTCTTATTTAACAGATTTTCACAAAAAAATAAGTTTGTTTACATGTTTTTTTTTCCAATTTTGTACTTTCAGTGAAGACTAAAATTTGCTTAAAATATCGATACGATAGCGATCGAATGTCGTGATTTGGCCATTCTACAGGTAGCGCATTTTTGTTCGATACGATAGCTCGTTCGGCATCGAAAGCGGCAATTAGACCCCAGAGTTTTTTATTATACTAAAAATCTGCCTTATAAAATCAGTAGTCTAAAATTTTTTTGGCTTATATTTCTGTTGAGTTTGAAACAATTTACTGTTAATTGCATTTTACTAAATTTAAGGTAAATATAATAAACATTTTGTAGATAATATTCTGCAAAACTTTTTGCTGAGTTCAGCATAGTAAATTGCTATTTTCAGTTAGTTAAAATTCTAATCGAATATAACTAAAATTTTGTAAATTTGACCGTTTTTATATTTGCTGCTCTTATCATACAAATATTTAGGAAATAAAATCTGCAAATTTTTGCAGTTTTTCCAGCAACGTAATTTGTAACTAATACTTAGTAAATTTTTCTGTAATTTAAGCGGTTTATTTCCATAACTCTAGCGATATAAATGATAATATTATAGGTTTAAAACTTTTCGGTTTAACCCAAGATTTTACAAAAAATCATTTCTATCGTTTAACCACAAAATTGAATAAAATATATTATGTGGCCTTAAAAAATTCCAGCAAATGTGATGCACGTATTTTTTAAATTAAATAAAAATACAATGCTTTTTTAACAATTTAAAATAAAAAAAGCAAATAAAAAACTATTTAAAACCCAAACAAAACAACATCATGATGCTGTAATAATAGGAAAGAAAAAAACTAGAACAACGACTTTAACTAGAAATCAAGAAAATAAGTGATGCTACACATCTATGAATACATAACCAACAGTGGACATGTAAACTACCACATTCAAAAAAAAAAATGTAAACTGAATATTTAGGTTTCAGCCAAGAAATACGTACTTTTAGCTCACGTAAAAAACGTAATTTTAAACCAAAAAAAATGCTAAAATAAAAAAAAAATACTAATTTAGGTGTCTTTTCATTGTTTTTAGTCAAATAACGCCGCTTTAAGAAAACTTTTTAAAATGAGTTCTTAAAAAATCCACATGTATATCTTTCAGTCAAAAAAAAACCCCTACATTGACGTCATTATTGTGGCACAAACAAAAAAGTACCTGTTTTAAGGTTTGATGTTTAAGCACCCAAAAAATCTATTATTACTTTTGATGAGTTACCGAAATGCAGGCTTACATATACAACCTCAAAAAGACAACAGTACTAATGCACACCTTCAAATACGTGCTAAGAGTTGGCTGAACTGTCAAAGGGCATAACTGGAATTTTAAAATTAAAAACGCTTCTTCGCAACTTGCAGTGGAAGCACACGAAAAAACATAATGTATACATTTTTGAAAATAAAATTTTTATTACAGTATTGTTACATTAACTGCTCGGGAAAATTTGATTTTCTAAAAATAGTATTTTTTGCGAAAATAGTGTTTTTTGGGCGCTGTGGTGTAATGGTTAGCGCGTTGGACTGTTACACAGATGGCCCCGGGTTCGATTCCCGGTGACGGCAATATCAATTTAGAAAAATAATATGTATGAGTTTCCTATCCCTCATATGTATCGCAGCTCCCACCTTCGGTGTTCCCATAGCACTTAACCCCACCGAAGTAAAATAATGAATCAGGGCTATGAACCAAAAAGCTTCAATAAGTTCGCCAGCTCTCCATCAGGTGGCGAGCAACAACTGTTCTAAGACTTATCATCTCTCGCAATTACAGTGTTGCCATGTTTGAAGCCCTTCATCTTTCCCCAACTTTCATCTCTCCACTATCCAATTTTCAAAGAAAGCAACACATTAATAATTAGGAAAAATTTCCTGAGTGTTGCTTCTCTTTTAAAAAAAAAAAAAAAAAAAAATTATATCAAATTTAATCTCTAATTTTCAAATAAAGAAAAAACGTATCCTTTAAGTCTAATGATCAAGATGTACATAAAATCCGCTAAACGCAAAACTAAAGCCTTAAAGCTAAAAATTAAAATATTAAATTAGTTTTTTTTTCTAAAATTTAGTTCTTTTGCATTTATTCTAATATTCTGGTCTCTTGTATGTTTTTAATAGAAAAATGTTGAAATTTTTTTTCTTTCATTTTTCTATTGTCTCAAAAAAGGATGTTTTGAGTTCTCTTTCATTAAATATCAGGGTGGTATTTTTTTGTTGTTGCATATAGAAAACTATTGTGTCCACATATCAGACATTAAAAGTCATATGATATGTTAACAAAAATGTCTGGTATTTGAATTTTTTTTTTTTTTTTGTATAAAAACAAATTTTTCTACATCGTTTTTTTTTTTTTGTAAAGAAAAGGTATTGTTGGCACTCGAGTGTTATTGGTAGTGAGAGAAGAGTAAGGTGTTAGTAATTTAATGCCTATCAATCAGTGGTAGTGGTAGAACAAAATAATAATATAAAAAAGTCCTTTAAAAAGGCTGGTTTTAGGGCTAAAAAAAAATGTGCAAAAATTTATATTTTTTTTAGATTTTCAGGTATTGTTTATCTTAACAATGTGTTGAATTTAAGGTATTATTTTACAATTTAGATACTCAAAATATTTTGTAAGCGCCAGTAAATATGGAATTTTATAAAGTTTTTAGGTTCGGGGTTAATAAAAAATTAAGCATGAAGTATCTGTATTAAGGGACAACAAATTAAGAAATTTTCTTAAACTATAAAATTTCACAAAAGAGAAATATGTTAATACTTAATTCAAATTTAATACTGTCGCTGCCTGAGCGCCACGAAAATAATATGTATTTTTTGAACGATTATTATGTTAAATTATCGTAAATTAAACGGGTTATTATTAACCCTCTAAGCACAAATTTGTATTTAACATAAAAGTAAAACTTTATACTATTTAGGTATAAATGGCCCAGAAATTGGAAGTTCTAGAAAACCAATGCCTAAAAAAATCATTCTTATGCTTAAATTATAACTGTTATGTTTTTAAAATTTACGAAATCTAAATTTTTGTCTTTTTAGAAATGTCGAGGTTAAGAAGAAGAATAAACGTTTTTCTCTAAAAAAATTATAAACGCTAATTTTTAAATCAGACGATTTTCCAGTTAAATCATCAGTGATTTTTCCATTTAAATTGTATTATTATTTGTGTATTTATAATTGTCAGATTGTCTCTATATGATAAACTTTTCAAAAACCTGCGGCTGTAAGAATCAAACCTGCGCTCTTCTTACATTACCAACGTAACAATACCAAGTCATGACCGTTTAGCGATCACACCCAAGTATGGCCTCGAATATAATGCAGCTAAATTGCAGTTTTCTTTTCTATTAGCTTTTCTGTTATTGTAATTATACTCAGAAGTGACAACACTACCAACACAAATATTGTAGTTTTAGATTTTTGCTTATTTTTCTAATCTCCTCCGTCTCTATTTCACAATGTTACCAGATTGACGTATGGTTTTTACGTTCAGTGTTGACAACTTTTGCTTTTTAAATTGAGACATCGTCACAGGGCAAATTTTATAATGTACAGTGTTATTTTCACGTCATATAGACAGTCGCAATTAATTTTTAATTAATATGCATTTAACAAATTGAGGTTAAGAAGAAGAAAATGTTGAGGTTAAGAAGAAGAATAAACGTTTTGCTTTAAAAATTATAAAAGCTATTAATTTTTAAATCAGACTAGACTATTTTCTGCCTCTTTTTTGCCTTTTTTGTCTTTAAAGTCTTATAAAATTTAAAATTTGTTTCTTTCCAACCAATAAATTTTACCGTAAAAAAAATTAGAAGTGATTTATCCGGTTTTGCAAACAAAATTTTTTGCATAAATCGATTTGTGCAACCCCGCATCGCTCTTAAAAAAATCTGAATAATTTCTCAAAAATCATTTGGATTATTAGACTAAATATTCAGCTTTAAGAGTTTCCAAAAAAAAGGCGTTTGGACTTATTAACTTTTCCGAAAATGTTGTACAATAAACAAGATTGTGCATTAGGGTAACAACTTTTTTGTAGCGAAAAAATTACAGGTCACCACCTTATGTACTACATTGTACTGATATTAAATATCGTTTTCTAAGTCAATTCCGAACAAAAACCTTCCGTGCCGAAACCAATTGCTTGAAACCTTTTTATTTAAACATTTATTTTATATACTACACAATAAAACTTTTATGTGTGTGTTGAAATGGCGGGAAAATATTCCATTCGAAAATGTTCCATTCGAAAAAAAAAATTAATAACTTAACTGTATTTGGCGCGGTCTTCTTTTTAACGACCGCAAAAAAGTAAGATCAAGACATTTAATATTTTTTCAATGTCTGCACGGCTATGTCATTTAATTTTTGATATTTGCTCAACATTCAAAAAGTTATAACCCTATTGTGCATGTTCTGCTCACTACGAGAAAGGTCTTTAAAATATCTTTCTTTTGACATGTTATTTTGCTTTAGTTGCTTTGGCAGAAATATTAAAACTATTAAAAAATTCATTAATAGTTTTGACGGTTCACTAATATAGTTATTTTGCTAAATTTCATTAAAATTCTTTGAACCATTCTCCCGCAAAGGCAATGTCCTTAAAGTACATCCTGTCGAAATACTGAGAACAAAAATCATAACTATTTACGAAGAAAAGACTTTAACCTAATTTCGTGTTTATTATTCTAGGTTTTTAATAAAGTATTTTTTAGTAAAAAAATTTCGTTTCATTTAAAACAAACATTTATTTTTTATCTGTAACAAAACTTTAACTTTGACTCTTGTTTCTCGTTTCTCGGCCCCGAAAAACATTTAAAACTTTAGTAAATTATGGTTTTTTCTATCTAGAATAGTTAGTTTTTCTATCTAGAATAGTTTTTAAATAAAAATAGTAAATATTAAATTCATACCCAATACATACAAAATAAGTATTGTCCCTGCTGGTGCGCCAAATAAAAATACAGCTTAAGAAAACGCATATAATATGAGTGTAGGTTAAATAGTAAAATTTATAGATTTAACTATTTATATAAAGTTTATTAATTTTGCCAATTTCCATTTAAATCCGCTAAATTTCCTAAAATCATTTAAATTTCCTTAAATCCTGTGCGACTTTGAAACAAAATCTGTTAAGGACTTTTACCTAGTTTCGTGTTTATTAGCATCGCCTTCTAGTATATATTATTGCAATTTTTGTTAAATTTTGTTTCATTATCAAAAAAAACACTTTTTGAAATTAACGAAATTTTGACTTGCTTCTAAGCTTTATTTTATACACGAAATACAACTAAAACTACGGCATATTTATGTTTTCTATCAAGTTTATTCGACTGCTTTAAATAAAAACAGTAAACTATAAAAATAGAGCATAAAAAATAGCAAAAAATAATCATTGTCCCTGCTGTGGCGCCAACAAAAGAATAAATACTTTAAAATACTAATATCTAGTTACTGTAAATTAAATTTTTTAAATAAATTTGGAAATTTTATATTTGAAATTAACTAATAATTGCTGAAACAAGTCGATTGTCTATGTCCCAGGTACCTTTATAAAATATCACAATTTAAACAAGTATAAAAGTTATTTAACCTTTAAGATTTCGAAAATATAATAAAAAAGCACTACACCATTTTTCATTTAAAATGAGAAAATTCTAGATGAAATTGAGAAAATTCCAAATGAAATTGAGAATTTCATTTTGAAATTGAGAAAATTCCAATTGATATTGAGAATTTCAATTTGAAATTGAGAAAATTC
The DNA here is from genome assembly GCA_021234595.1 of Delia radicum. Classification (NCBI taxonomy): domain Eukaryota; kingdom Metazoa; phylum Arthropoda; class Insecta; order Diptera; family Anthomyiidae; genus Delia; species Delia radicum. Next base: position 232,821,515 of record CM037853.1, on the reverse strand, counting down.
CAAATGAAATTGAGAATTTCAATTTGAAATTGAGAAAATTTCAATTGAAAATGAGAAATTTAATTTGATATTGAGAAAATTCCAAATGAAATTGAGAATTTCAATTTGAAATTGGGAAAATTCCAAATGAAATTGAGAAAATTCCAAATGAAATTGAGAAATTTTAATTTGAAATTGAAAATTAAAATTTATCAATTTCATTTGGAATTTTCTCAATTTCAAATTAAAATTTCCCAATTTCATTTGGAATTTTCTCAATATCAAATTGAAATTCTCAATATCATTTGGAATTTTATCAATTTCAAATTGAAATTCTCAATTTCATTTGGAATTTTCCCAATTTCAAATTGATATTCTCAATTTCAATTGGAATTTTTTCAATTTCAAATTTTAATTCTCAATTTCAACTTGAATTTTCTCAATTTCAAATTAAAATTCTCATTTTCATTTGGAATTTTCTCATTTTCAATGAAAAATGGTGTAGACGCATATATATAAAAAAATGTGTTGAAACTGTTTAAACATTTAAAATTTGCTTAAAATAAAACTTAAATTTTTAAAAAGAATAATGTAAATTTTTAAATATCCCTTTTAAATATTCACATGATTACATTTTTTTAAAACTAAATCATATGGAAAATTAACCAAATTAAATATAACTTTTAGCATACTAATTAACTTCCCAAAAAACAAACCCGAAAAATTATACAAAATTTAAATCTATAATAAGAAATACAAACATGAATGAATCTGTTAAAAAATACTACCATCTAAAAAGTATTATACTTTAAAAATAATCCACACAAATTTATTTTTACACAAATATGAAAGACAGCAGAAAAAAAGCTCTAGGCTAAAACAAAATTGGCTAAAGCATTAATTAAAACGCTTGTGTTCAAGTTAATTTTTAATACATGAATAAATTTGTATTTTAACAGTAAAATCGCCCTTTTTTCCAGCAAAAGTATAAAAAAGGGTTTACGGGAAAAAATACCTAAAAAATGGGAAAATTTCATAAAGAGATAAATATAAAATTTGTATAAAAGTCAAAAGATTGTAAAAGATTTAAAAATAATAAAACTTATGAAAATTTAAGGGGATTAAAAATAATATTTAACAATATGTGTATCAATAACCTTTTTTTTTTCAATATGGCCGGCCTTTTGTTAAGTTATTAAGGATTTACCTTTTTAATGTATTTGATTTTTAATAGGGACAATAGAATTACTTTTTTAAAAAGGAAAATGAGCATTTGTAAGACATTATTAAGTATTAAAAAATCATTCATTACTTTGACGTCAGTTTGGTTAAAAAAAAAATATTTTTGATTTGTTACAAAATTAAAGAAAGAAAATTGCTTAAAATGAAGAGTACAATAAAGAGAAGTTTTTAAGGTTTTCTGATATATATTGTTGAACTATAATTAACCCTTAAATGTATAGGGTTACCCTAAAATGCTGTTACTTGTGATTGCAATAATATTTTTACTAACTATTTGATAATTGCAATTGGCCCTCAAACCGGCCTAAGATTTTTTGCAATGAATGCAATTTTTACCACTTGTTCTGCACGAAAACACTTTTTTCATTGCCTATTTAAGACGATATGGGCCAAAATATAGGTTTAGAGCGAATCTCTAAAACTAATCCATTAAAATTAATAAGTTTAGGCATAAATTATTTCTCTTTCCAAGTTATAAATACAGTCCTAAAATTACCATCTTTGTGCTTTTACTGAAAAAGATATGGCGATTTTTGTTTTTCGAAAAACTCGAAATTAAGCGAAAACGCACCTAAACTTCAACATATATTGTTTAAACTTAAACGCTTTGCTAATACTACTTAATACGTTTTCAAGTTAAGACGATGTCCTGTACACCCGGCTACAAATTTTAATATGGAGTCTAATAAAAATATATCTCATTTGATAAGTTCCCATATATAAGCAAATACAAATTGATCCGAAAAACGGGTCCTCTACATATATTATATCAAATTAGATATAAGTTGATACAATTTTATTCGAGATTTGTCCATATCCGGGACATTAAATTATATCGAATTAGATATAAATATATCTGACTTTATAATTTTTTAGTTATGCTTAAAAGTAAAAAATATATAATTATATATATAAGTTTTATTGTCGTATAAAAAGTACACTTTTTTTTTATTTTAAATTATATAAAATAAATCACTTGCAAATGATTTCGTTATAAAATTAATATGGTTATATATGAAGCCATATTTAATAAAGTCTGAACTTATAGATAACTTAATTTGATATTGATCTTTACCAAAATATGTATGGGATTATATACAATGCTATATAAAATTATAAGGAAAATATTTTTAGTGTTGCGTCACATATAGTTTAATAAGACTTATATAATCCACATATAATCATATCGATCACTATATATATTTGGATTATTATTATATGGCTTATGCAGTTATATATGGAGTTAGAATATAAAAAAAATCTCTTAATAAAAATTATCAGATGTATTTGTATATAATAATATTAGCCGTAATGTGACTTCATTTAAAGTCAGATATAATATATGACTAGATATAACTTTTTTTACGCGGGCATGTATCCTTGTGGAATCCTGTATGTCCTTGGACCAAATCTAGAGTTTATTTTAAGTTAAAGCTACAATTTTACTTTGTGTTTAGAATCGACGGTTTCTAGTCAACATAAATATGTTTTCAAGATTTTTAAAAATTGTGTTCATTTCAAAATATGTATTTTTTGAAATTTCTCGAAATTTTAACTTTAACGCTTTCTTGGTTCCAAACCGTGCCATGCACATAAAAAATTACTTCACATAATATTTTGTAACTTTTGTTTTTTATTGAAATAGCTCAAATTCCTATTATAAAAACCTCTTTTGCAGCATTTATGGTAAATTTAAAATACACCGCCTGGAGACGGGCTTGCCGGTTGGAGGGTGAACTATGGAAAATATATTTATTTTTAATAGTTAAAAATTTTTTTTAGCGAATCGCGAAGTTTGGCAAAATTTACACTTGGCTTGCATATATTTTGATGAAACTAGTAGTAATTTATATTGCGTAGGATAGAAATATATTGCGTAGGATAGAAATAAAAATCGGCTATTGACGATTTTAAAATATATTTTCAATTTAAAAAAGATTTTTTTTTCAAATTTAGAAAATTTTTATTTCTGCTATTATACTCCGATGTATAAATAAGCAAATCTACTATTTGCTAGGCAAAAACTTGGGAAAATCTACCAAGTTCTTAGCAAAAATATGAAAATAACCAGGTCAATTTTCAAAGCTTTTACGTAAGTTGTACAAAAAAGTTAAAATAACTAAATAAAGAAAGATTTAAAAATTTCAGAATAGATATTTCTTTTGATTTCCGCAATAATTTTCTTTTTTGTAAGAATTTTCTAAGAAAGTGGGAAAATTTACCAACTTTTTAGCAAAATTACCACAAAACTTGGTAAACTTTAGAAAATCTTGACATAATGTCGAACATTTTATAAAGTATTTATTTTCCCAAAAATATTTCATTTTCAATACGTATTTCCTGTTGATTTCTTTTTAATTTTTCGCAGTATTTATCTTTCCTCCCCGCCTATGCAATTAAAAATTTGTTTATAATTAAAAAAAAGTGTATGTTCTCCAACATTAAAGTGGTTTGATGAAGAGGCTCGTAAATTTTTTTTTACTTGAACTGGAAAAACACAAAAACTAAACAATTACAAAAAGCACATACAAAACCGCTAATATAAACAATTAGATGGAAAAATCATCATCATGATGAATAATTTTTGAGTGTATACACATGTATAAATATATGACCTTGCCATACTGATGAAATCATTATTGAATTGTTTAAAGAATAATTAAATTGAATTTTTTGAACAAATGGTGAATGAATTTTGAACAAAAAGTATACATTAACTTTTAGGAAAACACACAAATGGAAAATGATTTGCAATAAACAAACCAAGCGAAAAATGTTTAAACATAATTAAAAGTTACTTCTTTTAACCTTAATTAATTATTTAATTATGTTTTAATTAAACTGTAAGCGGGTCGGTAATAATTAGTTTTTGATTTTAAAGGAGTGTCAAAAGATTTTTAAAAAATATTACTAGTTATAATTATTTTTAATCAGTGAAAATAATGAATTATTTTGTAACCTCTTTAGCATTAAAAATTAAAATAAATTTTCTTATAACTCTCTTAGAAAGACCTTACTCTATATCATGATTTCACACTCTTCCAACTGATGCTCAGTATGCTATTTTTTTTTCAAATGCTATTTTTTAACTTTTTATTAATAATATAAAAGTATAAAAAAATCAGAGAAATCTTTCTTTTATAATAAAGTTTCAGCATTTCTTTTTTTTTTTGCTGGGATTTAAAATTATAACTTCTTATACTCAAAATGTTATTCACAATTGCCCATAATTGTTTTACTATACAGCTATTGCCTAAGGTGTTAAATTTTTCTAGCAATGTTTTTTCTATTTTTGTAAATTTTTGCATAAGGAAATTAAGTTTGGCTAAACAAATTTAGTACTTTTAAATATTTAACTTCTTGCCAATTTTATATATTTTTAGTTTTATATTTTTTAAACAAAAGTTTTCTTTATTTGAATGTATTTTAGTACGAGTGTGAACAAATTTATTTTTATGTATATTTTAAAAAGATGTCTATGGATTTTAATGAAAAATTTATATTTTTAGAGTCTTTTTTTATATTTTAATAAATGTATAGTAATATTTGCAATTGTTTTGCATTTTCTACAGTGTATAGAAATTAAAAAAATATATATTTTTCAAACTAGGAAAACGGAAAAACGGATGTAATAAATTATAAATGTCAAACAATAAATTTATTAGAATTTATTGAATTTTTATATAAAAAAAAATAAAGATTAATCATAAATATGAATTTTAAATAAAAACCATAACTGCAACTAATGGTTGGTGAATAATATTAAATAATTTAAAAAAATACTTCAATTAAAATTTAATTTGCTTATTTTGAATTAGAGAGTTGAGCATTTAAACGTATTTAGATAAGATCTTGTGGGTCCTTAAGCAAAAATTAAAACTAATTTTAAAGTTCACATTTTAAATACGCTTTGTAATTGTGATTAAAGTATTTTATATATAAAGGGCTTATTGTAAAAACTTGATAAGCCACATTTTTTTGATTGCTGGTTTAAGCTCGTTTCTAGTCATAATTTGATGAATATTTTATAAAAGTCTAGCTTACACATTTATAACAATTGCCAAGGGTACAAAAGTCCTTCAAAAGTTCTACTTTCTACATTAAATCAAAACTTTAAAGGCAAAAACCGGCGACAATTTAAATGTGGCATATCAAGTTTTTACAATAAGCCCCTTATATGTTTGTTTAAAAATTGTGATCTAATTAAATTTATGAAATTTAGTCTACTCGAAAAAGAGTTTTTCTTATTGACGATATAAATAATATTTATAAATATTTTTATTTGATTGATTACAAAACATTGTGAATGGTATTTCATACAATTAAAATATTTATCGATTCAATAAAATATTTGTTAAAAAGCATTTATCAAATCATTTTACAGATATTTTATAGAAAAATATGCCAAAATTAGTAAATTATTTAAATGATTCAATAATTCAAAACTATTTTATAAAATTCACTGCATTTATGAAAACTTAGCACCGAGTGTAACTTAAACCGATCAAATTATAAGAAATTAATTAAGTTAAGACATGTCCCTGCTTCAGCGCCCAAATTAGTATTTGTTTATATTGTATCACAGTCAACAATAAAACCTTGATGAGAGGCCAAAACTTCCAAGGTTTAAAGTAAATTTGACTATATTAAAATTGCTCACCAGCCTGGACGTTAAATTGTATTTGGGACATTTTTTTATAGAAATTGATTACAAAATCTGATGGAAAACTTTGAAGTATTTACTAATTTAGTAAACTGACTTTATACATAAACATATTCTTGCCATTTTTTTGTTTTTCCTTTTTTAATTCAAAAAGTTCATTTTTTAGATTGTCTTCGCTTACAACTTATTTGTCTAATGTTTTTTACTTCTTCATTTACAAATTGTATTTTTTTACCTTTTTTGTATTTTTACAAAAAATACATTTTTTCAATACTTTTTTTTGCCATAAACACAATGAATTTTGCAATTTTTTGTCTTTAACGATTATAAAGTCCTGGCTTAGGAGCTTAAATAATTTTATTTTACATTTCATTGAAAATACATTATTATGTAGGTAAAGACGACAGCAATTGTATTCAAAAACAAATGAAATTTCATTTAAAGAAAGGACGACTAACATTTCATTAAATTCAACTAAAATTTGTCATTTGTTGTTGCTGTTCAAAAAATTACTAACAATTGTAATAAAAATAAACCACATATGTTAGTAAAAAATAAACAAACAATTGTTTTTTTACTTTTTTTTAAATAACAGAAAACGACTGAAATAATGAATGTAAAATCATAAAACAGTCATTTGATGTGGTTTGTTTTTTTAGTAAAAAATTAAATTTGTTCTACAAATGACTGCCATTTACATTACAAACAAAGAAACTGTATTACAATCCAAACAAGAACATATTTTTAAAGCAGAAGTTGCCTGAGTGTATATATATAAAAATTTAACTGTTAAAGAAATATCAAATCTAAGAAAAATCATACAATTTCGTTTTATAAATAACTGTAACTGCTTGGGCGCCCATATTTTTTTTTTCTTGTACAAAATTCTTTACAAAATTAAAATTAAAGTCTAAAATCTGTAAAAAGAAGAAAAAGATGTGACTCTTTAGAAAACATTTCTCAATAATTTTGACTATTTTTTCATAATGTCCCTGCTAATGGAACCAAAATGTGTTTTTGTAAAAAATATAAATCAAAATTAATGAAAAATACGATTTTTGGAAAATGTGAAAGTTGTAAGATCATTAGATGGCTAAATCTTAGAGTAGTAGTAAGATTTTATAAAAAAATACTGTTAAATTTTAAAACAAACATTTATTCACTATTTAAAATTTTTAAATTTGAGAAAATTTAATTTTATTATAAAAACAAAGGATTATAAATATAAAAAAGACCTTGTAAATGTAAAGGGTCCGCCAAATAACTTTTTTTCTTTGAACTCCTGAACCAATTGGACTTTGTATGGCGTCATACCAAGGTCTTTATGCAAAATTCGTCTCAATGATGTCTCCGAAATGTTCAATTGTTGAGAACGACGGTGAATTGATGTTGATGGCGCTTCACGCACACTTTCTGCCACACACAGCAATATTCTCGGGTGTACGCACTGTTTTTGGCTTTTCACGCTTTGGTTTATCGATGAGGATGCCAGTTTCTTTCACTTTTTTCACAAGATAACGAACATACGTTCGTATATTCGTTCAGCGGAAGGATAAAACTAATTATCTGTCAAATCAGACATGAGCTAAGTGTTACCATTCACGAAATAAGCACTAGTTGAAAAAAAAACGTTAGATGGCGGACCCTTTATTTGCAAAAAATTATAGCAAATACGGTATGACATTTAAACCTAAATAAACATGTTAAATCCTGCAAGATTTTTCAAAATTGTAATTGTGTGTGTGTTTAAAATAAACTCTAAAATGATTTTCAATAATATTTCCTAGTCTACACAAAAATGAATTTCACATGACATTAATGATGACATATCAGCTGCTAAAGTAAATGAGGCATTTAAGCCGGTTGAAGCGTACAAAAAGGAAAATGGAAAACCCTTGAAAACAAAAGAAACTACCTACATAAGTGGCATGAGAGCACACACGCATATTTTCTATGGAAAACCATAAACATGGGAAATTTTTCTTTAGAAAAATAAAATTAAAAAAAAAAATGAATAACAAAATTAAAAAAAAAACACACATCAAACAACAGGTCAATCGCCTTAAAATTGTATAAAACATCTAACTAGGGCAAGGAATTTCATGCAAATAAAAAAGGAAGATAAGTGCTTATAAAGAGATGTTTAAAAACATGAAAATGTGCACAGTTTTTGGAAAATTTAAAGCTTAACAACATAAAAAATATTCCAAAAAAAATTTTTGGCTTCAGAAAGATTTTAAAATGTAAAAATGATTTCCTTAAATCAAAATATAAAAATGCATCCAAATTTTATTTTTTTTAATAAATTAACAAAAAATTCTCGGAATAAATGGCAAATATGCGTTGTGGTGTAATGGTTAGCGCGTTGGACTGTTACACGGATGGTCCCGGGTTCGATTCCCGGTGACGACAACAACAATTTAGAAAAGTAATATGTATGAGTTTTCTATCACTTATATGTATCGCTGCGCCCACCTTTGGTGTTCCCATAGCACTTAACCAAACCGAAGTAAAATAATGAATCAGGGCTATGAAACAAAAAAAGCTTTAATAAATTCGCCAACTCTACATCAGGTGGCCAGCAACAACTGTTCTAAGACTTATCTACTCGCGCAATTACAGTGTTGCCATGTTTGAAGCCCTTCATCTTTCACCACCTTTCATCTATCCACTATCCTCTTTCCAAAGAAAGCAACACATTAATTAATAGGAACAATTTCCTGAGTGTTGCTTCTCTTTACAAAAAAAAAAAATAAAAATATATGTATATTTAAAGGCCCAAAATTTGCATACATACCGATAAAATTTTGTTCGAAATTTGATGATTCGGATAATTATTTAGTCAATATCAGTTATAGATTTTTTTTATTTTTATTTTATTTTTTTTTAAAGAGATTAATGTGTTGCTTTCGTTGGAAAGGGGATAGTGGGGAGATGAAAGATGGGAAAAATGAATTGCTTCAAACATGACATCACTGTTATTGCTCGAAATGATAAATCTTAGAACAGTTATTGCCCGCCGCCTGATGGAAAGTTGGCGACCTTATTGAAGCCCTGATTCATTGTTTTATTTCGGTGGGGTTAAGTGCTATGGGAAATTTGATGATTCGGATAATTATTTAGTCAATATCAGTTTTAGATTGTTTTTATTTTTATTTTATTTTTTTTAAAGAGCAGCGCTATGGGAACACCAAAGAATATGCAAACATGTGTAGTTTTGTCTAAATATGCAACAACAAATTGATGATATTTTGTTCGAAATTTGATGATTCGGATAATTATTTAGTCAATATCAGTTTTATATTATTGACAAAAAAAATATGGTGCATGAAATTCCTTGCCCTGCAGTAGAACTAATCTAGTTTTAAAGACATCACTTATAAATTTGTAATGGTATATTTTTTTTTTGATAAGTCGTATAAGGTTTTTCAAAGGTTTGTTATAAATTTGAAATATTTTCTAATTTTGTTTGTATGTTCTTCTTTTACTTTTTTCTTATTACAATTGACATTTGAATTTCCGTTTTATTTGATATTTTTTGTTACAACTTAAAGGGAAACCTGTCAATTTTCTTTTTTTATATTTTATTTGATTTTTCTTTTTACTATTCAGATGTTTGCAAAAATTTTATTTTTTTTTTATGATTTACATAGTATCAATTTTTTCCCTACACACAGAGAAAAATGTAGGTATTTGTCAATTGAAAAATCGGTTGTTATGACTCAAATTCGGTTATTACATATTTCAGTAACTGAATTTTAGTTGTAACACCTAAAATGTTCACAATCTAATGCAAATATCGTTGTACTAACTGAATTTATAAGTTGTTACCATTAAAGTAAACTTTTCAATTCGGTTGGCACTTTATTTTTCTGTGTGTATGTTCCATTTGTTATTGCGTTTTTTATTAAGATTTTTTGTTTTTTTTTTTTGGTATTGTTTTTTACTCCAGAATAATTTTGCATATTTCTAGTAGTGACTGGTGTTAGCATATTTTTTGACAGCTGTCAGGAAGTAATAAGTACAACAACAGAAACAAAAACAAAAAAATGTTCATCTCTTTTAGCATAAATTTTCTTTTTCTTCTTTTTTAACTTTATTTTTGTTTATTTCATCTTTATATCTTGGTATTGACATTTTATATAAATCATCAAAAAGAAAAATATATAAAATTTCCGATTATTAAACTTTAAAAAAATTAGAGAAAAATTAAAAAAAAAATGTTGGAAATTAGTTACATACATATAAAAACCAAAAAATTTAGAGAGCTTTAATATAAAAATTTCAGTAAAATTTTCTATACTTTTTAAATTTTTTTTATAAAAATTTTTTTCTGATTGGGCGCCATAATTCTTGTGTAAATTTTGGAATAAAAAACTAGGAAAAGGGAGAGGAATATAAGCTGAGAGTGCTTGTAATTATAAAAGAGATTTTAAATATTGCCACAGTTATACTTTATACAAACTTCTTAAACATTTACTTTCTTAACAAATATATAAAGGGAAATTTAGTTAATCGATGATTAAATAAAAGTTTTCAAATAATTTAAAATTAACGAGCACCGCTTGAATAAAATAAAAAAAAAAAAAATTTCAAACAATTAACAGCATAATGGTTTAACAATACACTAATGTCTTTAACTAACAAGGAAACTACACAGTGGTGTAACCCACAGATCGTAATTAATCTTGGATATGGTCTAAGGGATTAAGAACTCTTGAACAAAACTCTTTTTTTAGGTGCGCAATCTCATCTTTAGGGTATCCAATTTGGGGTTACATCCCCCATTTTTTGTTTTTTTGCGTTTTATCATATCAGTTTCAAAGGATATATATCAAATGGGTATCAAATGAAAGGTTCTCAAAAAAAAAAAAAAATAAGAAAATTTCAAACAAATTTTTACCCCCTAAAAATTAGATTGCGCAGGTATGTTTCATAGCAAATATTTGTTACTTTTGTCTCTTTTATCCTCCTATTCAGGTATCATTAAGCTATGTGGGTTTCGCCACTGTGTAGTTTCCTTGTAAGTATATTTACCTAAGTAATCCAATATAACTATAAATGTTATTAACATGTTATAATCCCCATAGAAAAATCTTTTTCTTTCGCAACATGTTACTTTAACCCCATAAAAACACAATTTTTATTATTCAAATCGATTTTAAAAATTTTATAGTCAGTTGTTAACACTAGTTTATACACTTTTTATGTAATAATCAGATTTTTATAGTTAACATCCCATTTTTTTATATTTTCTTTACAGTCCCATTTTCCATACAACTTCCGTAAATCTTAAATTCATTTTATATTTGTCTCGTCTATATATAATCTCTCATACAGACAATACAAAAATTGTTAGTAAATATCGTATTAAAAACGCTTTGTCTGTATAAGAACAGTTACTACATGTTAATTTTTTGTTTATAACAAAAAAAAATAAAAATATTAAAAGTATTTTTCTTGTTGTAGTCATAAAACTTATTATGGATTATGAGTGTTTTTTTAACATAATTTTGTATGGTTAACAATGAAAAAGAAAAAAAAATGTCATAAAATCATAAAAAAGTTTATAAAAATGGACAAATAAAAATATTGTAATATTTTAAGATGTTTTTTTATGTTCTAAGCCTAATTGTTAAAGTTTTGTTAATTTAACACAGTTTTTAAATAAAATTTTTCAAATAGAAATATGTTAACTTTTTGTTACTAAAAAGTAGAGAGAAAAAGTGAGCAGAATTTGGCGTGATTCACATTTTGATCACGCTTGATCACGTGAGTGTGAATGAAAACTAATTTTACTCACGTAAGTGTAAGTAGGTGAGAGTAGGAAAGCATTTTTCATGATTGAGTGTGCGTGAGCGAAATTTTTGTATAAGTGCGTAAAATTTTCCAAAAAAAAATTGTTTAATTGTTTCTTTAAATAAATATTTTTTTTTTAATTTTTTCGCCGATTTAATGTATTTGTTTTTTTTTTTTTTTAATCCAAAATTAGATATTCAGAGCAATTTTGAGTTCAACATTAACCGCCGTATTCATAAAAATATTAAACAGCATTTCAAATACATTTTAGTTAAAACACAAGTTTTTTAGCCTTAAAACTGTATTCATAAACAAATATTAACTTTTAAGTTAATATTTTAAGCTAATATTCGTTTATGAATACATTTTAAAGGCTTAAAATGAGTTTTAACTAAAATGTATTTGAAATCTGAATTAGTATTTTTTCTGAATTAGTATTTTTTATGAATACAATTTTCCTTAATTTTTACAGTTTATTTTTTTCTGGAAAGATTTTGTTTCGTGAATTTGCATGATTCACATGAATCACACTTGAGCACGCGTGAGTGTGCATAAAATCTGAATTTACCCACGTTAGCGGGAGTGATTGTGAGTAGTACAAAAATGCTAGTGAGTGAATGTGCGTGAGTGGAATTTTTTCTCTCTTGAGAGTAAGTGAGTGTGGGTGTCAAAATTCACTCACGTGCTCATCTCTACTAAAAAGCTAAATTTTTTTACAAATTGACTGATTCAAAAAAAAAACTTTTGCATATATTGTTTAATGTTTTTTTTGGTATAAAAAAGCGTTAAAGGTTATTTTGTACTCAGAAATCACAAAATTTCGATTCAACATTATTATAAAATATTTAGTTTAAAAAACAGTTCGTAATAGTTCTATTTTATATATTAAAAACTCAGCAACATAAGAAATTTTTCCGCAAATACTTTTAAAGACATTTCAAAAATATTTACAGTACACACAGAGAAAAACTGGGGGAATATTATCGAAGTGCTTAGAAATTATACAATGACATAAGTTTCAAGTTAGTTTTACAAAGTTCTAATAAAATATTTGCAAAAAATTCCTATATTTTACAAGAAATTTGTTTAAACTAACTTGAAACTTATGTAGGTTTATAATAACTAAGCACTTCGATAATATTCTCCCAGATTTTTTCTGCGTGTAGAATCTACTGAAAATAACAGTTAAAACAACTGTAAATGCAGTTAAATAGGCAAAAAATGTAATTACCTATAAAATAGCTTAAAATGTTGTTATTTTTATTTGTAACTAACAATTGCAGTAAATAACTGACAATGGCGTAAAAATAAACGTAAATTTTGTACTACAAACATTTTGGACAAATGACTTTGTAAAAAGAACAGTTTTTACAGTTATTTTTGCAGTATTTTAAAAATATATTGTAACAAACCAAAAAAAAACGGTGTTTTTCTTTAGATTACTCCAACAAATTTTATTTCTTACATACTACTTAAAATATTAAGACAAATTTCCAAATGATAGTCCAGTTATTATGTTTTAATGCGTTGGAAATACAATAAAGTTTTCTCATTTTTGTTGCAAACTATGAATATATCAGTAATACCCAATAAAAATTTAACGTGAATTTTTAAAAACTCGACGAAATTTTGTATTTTTTAAATAACTAACAAACATTAACTGTTAACTACAAAATAACCGGTTTTGGTAGTTGTTTATTAAACTACTTAAATAATTGCTTCAAACAAAAGTTACAAAAACACAATATTTTTCATTAGTTTTTTTTTTTTTTTTTTGAATAACAATCACAATAGTTGTTTTGTATTATTTCATAGAAAAACAACTGCAATTGCAGTTAAACACAACAACAATACAAAAAAACTGTCATCTAGTAACAGACAACCTTTTTTTTGAGTGGAGACAAAAATAACAAAATTACAAGAAGGTAAAAAATACGATATTTTAAAAGAAAAAGCAAACAATTTAGTAAAAAAGGCATTTCAAGCAAAGAATATTTAAAAAAAGGCAATTTTAAATCTCGAAAATCTTACAAAAAGCTGGCATTAAGCTTAAAAATTAGAATTATAAACATGGTAAAATAAGAAAAAATTAGTAAAAATGGCAAACAGAAAAGCAAATAAAGCCAAAATGGCAAATAAAGCTAAAATGGCAAATTTGTCGTCTTTGGTCAAATTTGTCGTCTTTGGTCATTATTTTCTCGTTTGATGTATCGTAAAATATTATATTTTCAGAAATAGATTTAGATTTATTTTTATTACAAGATTCATTTTATTATATTATATCATAATAGTATTTTGAAAATTTTTATTGGAAAAATTTTCAAATAACAGCAAATATTGCAAAACAGAAATGTTTCGGAATCGTATAGAATGGAGAAAAATATTTATTTCCGCTATAATCATGTAATTTAACCATTTTATCATAATAGTTGAAAAAGCATTGAAACTTTCAAAATGCAATAAAAATATACAAATATTTTAAAATATGTTATTTTTGTTACTGCACACTCAAAAATATGTTTTGCCAATTTTTATAAAAAAATATTTTTAATAACAACACATTTTTTTTAACTATATAATAAAAAAACATAAAAAGCGCTTAAAATTGTAATATGAACAAATTTTTGTAAACCAAACCATGTGACTAAAGTCACAAAAAGTTCGTTTAAATTTTGAGTGCTCGATAGAAAAGTTGCAATTTTTTTTTTGTTGTTATTACGTCCTACTTTTTTAAATAGACATCAATCGGTTTTTGTAAAAATATTGATAAAAATCCATGCATAAAGATACGAAAAAAGTCAGAATAACAACAATTTTTCGTGAAATTAACGAAAGTTTTTCGTAATTTTGACCTTAATTTCTTATTTTGTGCATGAATTATAGTACCATGAGTGAAACTAACAAATTTCCGTGTAATTTGCAAAAGGTTTTTGTAATTTTGACCTTAATTGCTTATTTTGTGCATGAATTATTGTACTATGAGTGAAATTAACAAATTTCCGTTTAATTTACGAAAGTTTTTTTTTAATTTTGACCTTGATTTCGTATTTTGTGCATGAATTACTATGGGTGTGGTGTAAACTTTACAAAATTTTAATTTATAATTCTAGCAAACAAATAACATACAAAAAATATCTTCAAAAGTTGTAAAATACACTTGAAAACGAAAAAGACTTCCAGACGATCAATATTATTGATAAAATTTTTACAAATCAACCAATTAGAATAAAATATTTTCTTAACTATAATAACTTTTGTAATGCACATAAAATTTTCAATGAAAATTAAAAAAAGTTATGTACAGCAGGAAATACTTCAAAAGGCAATAAATAACTTTTAAAAGGTAAAAAATTGCACAATTTTGAATTTTAGCACTTACAAATTCTTCTTAAGTTTTACCAAGAAGAACTTGTTTAAACTTAACAAAACTTTTGTTCAAAATTTATGAACATAAAAGACAAAACAGTGCAAAAACTACTGTATTTGTTGCACAAAATATTTAAATAAAGCAAAGGAACGTTAAAAAATTACATTTAAAAAAAATAAAATTTTAAAAATAAAATAGTTTTTATAAGCAAAAAAAAAAACAAAACACAAAGGTATACTGAGAGAATTATCTACATGTTATCGATTAATATTTACATTATTTCTATGAATTCTAGAGACACGAATTCGTACATTTAAACTTTTTATTAATATAATGCAATTTTCCATTAAGTTTTATGAAAAATTTCATTTTATTTTTTAACATTTTTATACGCCTAATGAAAAAGTTTCATAAAAATTGTGAAGTCTTTTTATAAAGATTAAGACATTTTTCATTCACTTTGTGAAGAAAACTTCATTAGTTTAGTGAACGTTTTCAGTAGAACTCGTTCAAGAAATTTCTCTCTCTGTAGAAAAATTTAAAAAGAAAATTTCAAAGCTCGAAAATCTTAAGAAAACGCGAATTTTTAGCTCAAAAAAAAAATAGCCAAAATCATGCAAAAAGTAAACTTAGTTTTCTTTGCTTGTAAAAATATTAGGCCGACAAAATATTTTTTTATGACAATAGTTTTTATGTTACACTTCATTTGGAAACTATTGTTTGGCAGGTCCTATTAATATTATTGACAATATTTTTGAATTCAAATAAAATATTTTTTAATACTATTTGCACTTAATATTTCATTATGCTTCCGAAACATTTTCACAGAATTTACAATATAACACTTTGAAAGAGCAAAAAAAATTGCTTTAAATGTTAAAAAAAATATTATGACTTTTTTTATTTTTGCACTCAAAAGTTTTGCGCAGTATTTATAAAAGGATAACTTCAATTTTTATTTGAATTCCAGTTACACTATAAAACACCAAAAAAATACCTCCCCTTGCAACTTATCATTTCTATATGATTTCGGCACGCTTAACAAGAAAAAATATTGTAATTGTACGATTAGTTTTCCGGATATTTAAACCGTTAAATTTTCTTTTTTAAGCAGTTTCGAATTGGATTTATACACAGAACAAATTATGGGCCAAAAATATCTAATTAATCGATTGTTTGAATATCAATGGCAATTTAAACAATATTTTTAATTGATTCAATTAAAAAATTTATTGAATTTTCTAATATATCCATACAGTGTTGACAACATGTAAACAAAATTTTTAAAAATTTGCAAACTATTTTTTTTTTATTTTATTTATATATAATTAAATTTTCAATAAGTATAAGTGTCATTAAACTATCATTTTAAAGTTGTGTGTGATTTTTTTAAGAAAGCAATTCAATTACAAAAAAAAGTTCAAGACAGGACAAGCAAAACAAAAATTTTGTCTTTACTTTTATTTGTTTTCTTATAATACATTTTTATATTAAAAAGCTTTAATTTTATTATAAATAAAATGTCAATTTAATTTACAAACCTACATTTTTTTTTTATTTAATGGGGGGCATATAACAAAAATAAAAAATACGAGTTTTCAATTAAAACTACCATTGTTTTCTTCTCAAGTTTCAATTAAAGTTTAAATCAATTTAACGTAACTTTTTAATTGAGGTTGTAAAGAAAAACAATAACTCTTTTAATTGATATTATTATTATTTTAATTGAAAGAGTTTTAATAAACTGTCTGCAAATTTTTTTAGTTAATACTATCATTTCAGTCGTAGGTGCAAAATCAATTAAAATATTAATTGATTCAATAAAATTTTTAATTGAAACCCGTTTTTAGTTTTTTCTGTGTAATGTTAACAACTTTTTATGATTTTAAAATCAACGGTAGTTACATTTTCATTTTAATATAATAATGTTACTTAATGTTCAATGATATTTTCAGAATTTTATAAAGAACTGGAAAAATCAATTTTTTTTTAGTTTTATGCCTCTAGTTTTGACCGCAGCTACTGAATTTCGTTTTATTTTATTAAATTCATTTAATATAGCCACTTTAACGAACAATATTTTATGTTAAATTCGCAAAATCGTTAAATATTCTCTGAACTATTCGCAAAACAAATCTTTTGTCTTTTGTCCATAATTGTCAACATTATTCGAAAATGATGTATTTCAAGAGGAGGTCCTTCACAAAAATTTAAATTTGTCGTATAGTGTTATTTGTAAAACTGTAGAAATATGTTTATACTAAAAAAAAAATCAATAATGTCCTGTTTTATGTTATTCAATTTAATGTATATGAAATACATATTATTTGCAAATTTCGTAGTATTTCATAATCGGTTTATCCACAAATGCAAAACAAATTTTTAATTAAAATTTTTTTCACAAAAACCAAACATATTTTCACTACAACACTCTCAGAAATACATATTAATTTTCAACAAATTCAGGATTACAAAAAAAAATCTTTATTTAAATTTTTTTTTTGTGAAAAGAATCCTTAAAACTTGCCTTGTCTACCATGTGTGCGGGCTGCTGTTGATGTAGATGATGGAGGATTTTCTGTACCAACAACACCACTACCTCCAATACGATGTGGTAAATGTTGATATTCATAATCATAATATGATGATTGTGAATCTGGTTGCTGTTGTTGCTGCAATTGTTGTTGTTGTAATTGTAAATTTTGTTGATTTTGATGATGTAAAGTATTTTGTTGTGATGATGTGGGAGGATGTCTAGGTGTCATTGACCCACCGCCACCACCACCACCGACTGCTCTGGTATCATCACGACAATCGAGCGTTGTTTCATATTCATAGGGATTCATTGTGGACGATTCTAAAGGACATTCGTCGTCGTCTGTGTCAGTGCCACCGTCGTAGATGTTCTCAGCTTGACGGTATGCTGGATGATGATGATTTTGCTTTGAGAACTTAATTTTGATGGCTTTTTTTAGCGGATCACAATCCGCCAGATTGTTTTTGAAGAATAATAGATAGGATAGAGAAGAAGAAGATGAAGAAGGAAATAAATAATGAAGCGAATTTTATTTGAAAGCACTTTTTTGAATTTGTTTTCCTTTAAAGGAGATTTAAAACTAACACTTGAAATTTTTTTTAGTTAATTTTTATATATTTTTTATTTTTTTTTTTTGTTATTTGTTATAATAAAACACTTTCTTTATGATTTTATTGAAACTAATTATAATTTTTGTAAAACATTTTTAGTTTTATGAAATTTTTATTATAATTTTTAGGTGTAAATTAAATTTTCTTTCCTTTTTTTTACGAATTTCCTTTAATAGTGGTTAACGAGGTGGTAGGGGGGTTTTTTTTTTGCTGTAGGAAAATTTGTTGTTGAAAATATGTTTCTCTTGCGTGTGAGTGTGTGGTACGTGGCGCGCGTTCTTTCTACGCCCTGCAGCCAAGCAATAAACTGCTAAAATTTATTCAAATTTTTGCCTTTGGCTTCAGCATGCAGCAATATCCTTTTTGAGTTTTCCTTAAACGTTAAATTTGGATTTATACGATTTTTCTCATAAACTTTTTTTTATGCATTTAATCCATTTGGTGTTTGGCCATTTGTTAAAGGCAGGTCAAGACCCATTTATATTGACATTTTTAGGAAATTTTTGGATTTCAGGTTATATATTGAAGGGCGTTTAAACATGTTTAATAAATTATTATTTCTTTTTTTGAAAAATTTTCAAATTTATAAATTTTAATTTCGTTTTGAGGTTTTTTTTAATTTTCACTTAATATTCTTGAAATTTCACTTAAATTTTCTTTGAACTCTTTAACGATTTTTGTAAATTTTCTTATTTCTATAAGAATTTTCTTTCGTTTTTCAGATATTTTCGTATTCGTTATACGTAACGCGCGTATTGTTTTCTATTAATTTTCTGTAAAAATTTCTATATATATTTTTCTTCATTTTTTTTTTATGTATGAAGCGTGTAATGTATGATAAATGTAAATTAAAAATGAAACGGCCGCCGGTCTTACTGTAGTTTAATACGATTTATAAACAGCGAGCGACGTTTTAAGACTGAATGCATGAAAGAATTTTTGTGTATCTTGAAGTTAGTGCGTACAAAACAATTGAGTACCAAATTATATGAAATTTTAACAAATTCAACATGAAAACACACAGGCAGTCAAACGAACTGCCGAAACACACACAAAAAGAGGGATTTACTGGTCTGTAAACTCATAAAACACACCGCAAAAGGCCTGCGCAATTCCTAAACAAGATACACTCAACGAAACATATGGATAAAACGGGTAGATGAGGGGACAAACGTAAATATTCCAACATTTTCTACTCCCTCAACATAAAAAACTAGTAATAAACAGAGAATTAAAGAAAAAGAGAGTTTTTTCAACTCTCCTAAACTCAAGCTACTCTCTAAAATAAATTCAAAGATACACTTAACGAAAAAGATACACTCAAAAGATGCAAAAAAATAATAACAAAACTGTATAAAAAAACATAAACAGAGAGTTTAAAATAAAACTGTTAAAGAGAAAGAGTAACAAAGGAGAACAAAAAAGTCTCTTTCGTTAAGTTGTAAACAAAATCAAAACAAAGCTGCACAATAGCTGCATAATGTCTGCATACTATCTGCAAATTATCTACAAAATAACAATAAAGCAGCGAGAGCTAAAATCCAAACAGCGCATGCTTTCGTTAAATATATCTCAAACTGCGTTAGTTGCCAGCAGCAAATCTATTAAATCTATACATTTTCCATAGCCACTATAGTAGACTTTTTTTGTTTAACCAACATCTTTGCACATTCAAAGCAGTTCAATTTTGCAGTTGTCTGCTTATTATGAAGCGTTAATAATGTAGCGCATTTTTTGAGAGTTATTTGAAGGTTAAAAAGTGCGTTAACTATAAGCGCCATAGAAAATGTTGGAAAAAAATCATAAAAGATAAATCAAAAGGAAATCCTGCACAATCAAAAAAAAATATTTTAAACCTGCAAAATTTATCCTTAAAACCCCTTAAACAAAAATAAAAAAAACCCCTAGAATCGATATAAAATATCTCTTCACCACAGGATATAAGATAATTTAAACATTAACTGTGAAATAACATTTTAAAAGAAATGTTATTTTACATAAATATTTTATGCATATTATTCCATATTCTTTAGGTTAACATTTTTTTGAACTTTTAAATTTTTAATTTTTTTTTTTTTTTTGCAATTTAAATGTACGATTATCGACATCTTATTATAGTTTTCAGAATTTTTTCTTAAATACATATGATGTTCTTATTGTAGTTATTTTCTATAAAATGTAAATATTTTACATCAAACTGTCAACCGGAAATTGACTTTTCATTGCAGAAATTTTGTTCATGTTTATGATTCTCATGTGCATACAATCAGACATTTTAGGAATTTATTGAGCAATGTACTTAAAAAAGTTGTACAGTAGAGTCGACTGAAATTAACAGTTACAACTACTAAAAATTCAGTCAAAAAGGCGACAAAGGTAATAACTTGAGATGGACAAGTGAGCAGAATTTTTAGTGATTGACGTGAATCATCGTGTAAGCGAAAACTAATTTTACTCACGTGAGCGTGAGTGAGTGTGAGTAGAAAAAAATTCTTCCTGAGCCAAAGTTTTGCGTGAATGAGTGTGCGTGAGTAGAATTTTAGAAAAAATAAAATTTTTCTCTTCAAATAAATATTTTCTTTATTTTTTCACCGATTTAATGTTTTTGGGTTTTTAAAATGCAAAATAAATGACAAAACTACATATTCATAGTAATTTTGCTATTTGTCAACTGAAATTCGGGTACTGAGACTCAAATTGGGTTAATACGCATTTCAGTCGGTTGGTAAAACTGAACATTTGTTTTCACAACAAAATTTGCTTAATTTAACTGAATTTTAGTTGCAACACTTAAATTATTCAGAAATCTAATGTTAATATCGTTGTACTAACTGAATTTATAAGTTGTTAACATTAATATACACTTTTTAATTCGGTTGGCACTTTATTTCTCTGTGTGTAGTTTTTATTATAATTTTAACTTTTAAGGTCCCGATATATAATCTTTTTTTTTGGAAGCAAAAATCTTAAAAAAGGAAAACCAAATTTTTGGACATGTTTTTGCTTGATGTATGATTTTTTTTTAGATTATAAAAAAATGAGAATTAGATGCGGAAGAAAATTGCCGCAACGTGAATTGACTGTTTTCTAACTTTTCAAATAAAAATTTTAAATACTAAGCCAAAACTTCAAGAAAGTGATTTTAATTCCAAAAAATATATTTTTACTAAAACTAGATTAGATTAGATCAGAAGGCACTATGCACCGCGACCAATGTTGGTCTTTTGTGCTGCCTAAAGTTACCTACAGATTCAAGCTACCTATAAAGCCAATTATCCTATTAAGCAAAATGTTCGCGATGTCGGAAGGCGAAATGAAGCGAATAAACCTAAGTCTCCTATCACAAAGCCTGGGACATTCGCAGAGAACATGCTCCGAGCTCTCAGACACCATCTCACAAAATCTACACATATCCGTGTCCGATTGACTCTTCTTGTCTTCTAAGTACGACGCCAGGGTCCTCAAACCCCCCCTTTCAAGCGACAAGAGTCGCCTCGACCCCCTACTGGAAAAAGAGATCAATCTTTTTGCCTGGCGCTGACCAGGAGAGTTTTCCCAGTAACCAGAGAATTCAGATTTTCTCCATGCCCTGAGCCTTTCCCTAACATACCCCGCAGGTATTCCACAGAATGGTTCAGGACCAATAAAGGGCCTTCGGGACCCGCGGTTGGCAAGATAATCTGCCCTCTCGTTGCCCTCATGCCCCTCACGACCAGGAATCCACCCCAAGGTTAGAGAGTTGCCCCTACCGATCCTATTGAGAGTTTGAATGCATTCCATGACCAACCCAGACGACACCTTATAAGCCATTAAGGCCCTCAGTGCAGCCTGACTGTCAGAAAGAATGTAGATGCGAGATCTGCGAGTTCCCCTTCGCAGGCTAAAACTTACATAATACATATAGATTAAATAAAGTTACATAACACCATTCTTCTTGCTATCCTGAATAATGCAAAAATTTTAAAGCAAACAGGCTAAATCACGCTCTTAGACGAGAGCAAAAATTCTCATTTAGTTTGTTTTTTAACCTAAAAAATATCTCTAGAAATTCCAACAACATTTTCTCCTGGCGATTTCCTTATTGAGTTTGTATTTTAACCTAACTAATATCTCTAGACATTTTAAGAACACTGTCCGCTGACGAATTTTGGGATTTAATTACTAAAAAATACAATAAATATTTATCCAGATAAAAATAAATTAAAAAAAAAAACTGAATTCCGTTATTTTAAAATTAAATTCGTGTGGAAAATTTTAATTTTAAATATCCCAAACGTAACATTTCGACTACGCTCTTTAAAATCCATTGCAGGTTATAATTCGTCAATATGGTAAAATGGGAAAAATGTGTTTTAACCGGTAAATGTCCCCAAAATACAAGTTCGTTCCTTGTATTTAGTGTTTAAATTCCACTCGCTTCCTGTTCCATTCAATTTAATTCCCCTAGTTTAGTGTTCAAATTCCTCTTGTTTAATGTTCCATTTTAGTTCGTTCCTCATCTTTACGCTTAGAATACTATGTAGGGAAGCCCCACTGCAAATGTAGTTAAAAACAAATGAAATTCCACTTAAAGAAAGGACGACTTACATTTCAGTAAATTCAACTAACATTGTTATTTGTTTTTTAATGTTCAAAAAATTACTAACAATTGTAGTAAAAATGAACTACATGTTAGTAAAAAATAAACAAACATATATTTTTTTATTTTTTTTTAATAACAAAAAAACTATTGTTAAAAATTAATGTAAAATCATAAACAGTCATTTGAGGTGGTTTGTTTTTTTAAATAAACTACAAGGTTAGTACAAAATTTAATTTGTTCTACAAATGACTGACATTTACATTAAAAATAAAGAAACTGTATTACAATCCAAACAACTACATATTTTTAAAGCAGAAATTCCCTGAGTGTAATGTTACAATCGTACTCCATTCCATTGCAACTTATAATTCGTCAGAAATGAAATCCAGGCTCGTTCTGATCCATTTTCCTTCATGTATTTAATGTTTTAATTTTAATCGTTCCCCATTACATTCTATTTTTTTTCCCAACTTAACTCGTTCCACATTTCGTTAACCAAAATATTACATATCCATTAGCAATGTTTTTTGCATTTGCATTAATTTTAACTAATGTTAATAAAATGTCAATGGTAATGAAAAACCCCAAGTATACCAGGACTTATACCTTTTCCATTATAAGCAAACTTCAGACTTTGGTAATTTTATGTATTTCTTCCGTTTTACGTAAAACGTTTCAAAACGATTTTTACGTCTTTTTACTCTTGCCCTAAGCGAAATTCCTCCAAAGGCCATATTCGATACTAACAATTTGGAACGGATTTGGAAAAAAAAATTTAATTTTAGCGAACAAAATTCAGCACCGATTGCTAATCGCCGAATATTCAAAATAATTATTGCTCTACTGTTACTAATATTGTAAAAATATTTTTTTTAACAAAATTTTATATTAAATTTGTTGCATTTAAAGAGAAAATCATGTTTTATCGAAATGGATACGAAACTATGATGATTTCTCAGTATTTTTATAAAAAAAATATTTTTAAAATTTAATTAATATAAAATTGCAAATATTTTTATAATATTGTTTATATATGTATGAAAAAATCTACAGACAAACTGAAAAATATAGTTTGTCCTTATTCTAGTGACCAGAAGTGTATGTATATGGGGTAATGAAAATAAAGGCCAATATTCCACTATTTTTAGTATTTCGTTTGTGCAAAATAAAGTATATATGTATGGTAAAAAAAAATGGGCAATATGCCCTTATTCGTATTACCCATGTATGTATATGATATCTTAATTCCAAAGCATTACACCATATTTGCTTAGATTATTATCTTTGGTTAGCACAACCATACTCTTATTTTCCAAAAATAAAACTAACACATTAATAATTCTAAAATAAAATTTTAAAAAAATTTTATACCTGTTGTTCTTAGTTTTTAATACATATACATATTTACATAGTAAATTCAAATATTTACAGCAAACACATACTTACAAGGGGAGCCTCCAGATTGGTTCTCTCTGATCTTAATGAAATTTGGATATGTGATAAAGAACAAAAAACAGAAGTTACACGTATTTTTTTCAGCGGCCCAAACTCACGTTTAATTTTAAAAAGGTTGGGCCAAAGGTAAAACATTTTTGTATAAAAACATGTCTGAAACTAATGAAATTCAGATTTTTTGAACGCAGTTTTGATACCAATATTGCCTTTGTAGTGTGAAGGTATTTTCTTTGGTTTCGGTAACGGTATTATAGTGGTAACGATATTTCAGTTATTTCAGTAACGGATTGTTAGCGGTAACGGTATTTTAGAGTTAACGGTATTTTAGTTATTTCGGTAACGTTATTTTGGTGATAACGGTTTTTTAATTATGTCGGTAACGGTATTTTAAGGGAAACGTTATTTTTGTTATTCAGTTAATATCAAAACCGATGTTTTTAGTCCCAGTATGCCCGAGTTCCAACTGGAAATAATAATCTGTTCACAAGGATTGTTTCTTATAGTACTTGTCAGATTATTTCGGTAATGGTATTTTAAGGATAACGCTATTTCAATTATTTCGTTAACGGAATTTTCGCGATAACAGTATTTTGGTTATTTCGGTAACCGCATTTTAAGGATATTGATATTTTAGTTATATCGGTAACGGTATTTTATGGATAACGTAATTTCGATTATTTCGGTGACGGTATTTTAGTGATAACGATGGGCAGTTGAAAGGGTTTTGAATAGATAACGATATTTTAGCAGGTAATGCTCCTCCAAAAGCTCTTTCTTTTGGTACCCCCAATTTGACTAAAACAATTCTCTAACACAAAACGAAATAAGCCGAAAATCGAAAAATTTGGTAATTTTTGACCCCAATTTTAATTTAACATCCACATCCAACACACACATCCAAATTTCATTAAGATCGGAGAGAACCCAACGGGAGACTCCCCTTGTTAGTTGCATACTAAACATATAAATTCAATTTTATTCATGTGTACCTCCATAAAAGGACACGTGTGATGATAGTTAATTTGTACCTAATTGTTAATTGTAATGATAGGCGGTCTTTTTCACTTTTTTGTAAATTATATGTGCCACCTTTGTCAACAACTGCAGGTGTAATATATGATAAGTAAAAGATGAGAAAAAATACCGAAAAATTTGAAATTATTATTTTGAGGTTAAAGAAAAATGTTTTAATTTGATAATTGTGCGATAAAAATTTAGACGCCACTCCTAAACATATTATGGTTTTAAAACAAATATTGTTTGAGTATAAAATTGTCAAATATTTTTGTGGGAATTTATCGTACATGTTTGTGCTTGAGTGGTTTTTTAAATGCAAGGATATAAAGTTTTTAAAACGAATTTGTCTTATGCATTATGTGGCACAACATTTTTGTAGCAGTGACCTGTATTGCATCCCAGTGTAGAAACGGTAATGACATGTCATTACTTTTCTCACTACCAGTAATGACACCATCTTACTCTCTGCATTACTTACGAATAATAAGGACTTACTAGTGACTACCCAGTCAGAAACTGCCAGTGGTACAAAATATCAAGCACTGGTATACAACTGTCTAACCGAGGAATTGTAAATAAACTACTGGCATAACACTTGCTAGCGCATCCAAAAAAATTTTGCCAGTATTTGTTTAACAATAATTTCATATGTCTACAGAAAAAATTATTGGTAAAGAATTGGCTGAGACCACGATGCCATCATTGAGAAAAAGTTGTTCCACAGTGCTATCCAGTCAGAAATTACCAACCAGTCAGAAAGTACCAACCCCTCAAAAATCTAACCACTGGTAATTTTATAAAAATGATGCTGCTTTGTTTAAGAAAAGTTTGTAGTCGAAAGGTTCCGAGTTCGAGCCCGGTTTCAGGCAAACATTTTTTTGGGGTTTTTTTACTTTTTAATTTTTTTTTTTTTTTCATATAAAATTGATTTCTTTGTTTCTGGAAAAGCTCTTGTAAGACCAACATTTTTTTTTTTTTCCCCCCAACGTTGGCAAGTTGTTTCCAGTAAACCTTATGCCAGTGCTGAAATATTTCTACGTTTTAAGCTATCAAGCATTATATGTCTTGTTAGCTCAGTGGTAAGAGCTGTAGGCTGCCAAGCTGATGGCCAGGGTTATAAATAAACCTTTTTTTTAAATTTTATTTTGAAAAAGAACTTTATAGACCACATATTTCATGGTTTTACCAACATTTTGCCAACGTTGGAAATTTTATTTTCCCAATGCTTGTCCAATACTTTTTAAACAGAGGGACCTTTTGTCTAATGATGTTATCAGTTTGGGATTGGAAAAGCACAGGTTGCCAGCATTGGTACCACTTGCTAAAGTGCCTTGCCAGCGGTGGTCCGTTTGTCTTTTTCTAACTGGGTAGTTTATTTTCCCATTATTTCAATAAAAAAAAATAATGCTTTGCATATAAGTACTTATTTTTATCATTATTTTAAATATAAAGTATTGATCTAAAAAATTTTTGAAAATCTATTTTTAAATTCACTATCTTTCACTTCTAGTAAGTACATATATAACTACTTATATTTAATGTTTTGTAAGCTGGAAAGTAATGACATTTTGTGCTAGCAAGTCATTTATGTTTTTATCTATCAAGTATAACATGTCGAGGTAGCTCAGATGATAGAGTGGTTGACTGACAACCTGGGGGTCTGGGTTCGAATACCGTGTGTGCACATTTTATATTAAAAAGAATGCTCAATAAAAAAAATATTTTTTATTAAATTTTTTTTTTTTTTAATTTATATTTAGACTAATTATTTTTGTCCAAACTGGAAAGCATAAACGTAACCTCATATTTTTCTATTTTTGTACGGTGTTTAGTAATGATATGTCGTTATTTTGCGCTACATACTCATATAAATGAAATGAGATTTGTAATGACAATTGTAAGTACTTTTCATTACCAACTATCTACTTATATAATATGGTAATGTTTTTTTTTACACTGGGATACTAAGTTTCATACACACTACATGTTGATGTGGTTTGTGCAACAAAATAGCTTCAATGTTATTTTTCGTGGATGTAGAGGAGCACAGGATAAATAATGTGTTAAGATAGCAAATCCAAATCAATTTTAAATTTAGTGTTGATAAATCAAATTTAATTGCTCTGCGTGACAGTATAGTACTTAGCCCGGAACTAAACAGTTAATTTAACCAGGTATCAAATAAATTTTTTATATTGATAATTTTTTTGTCTGAATCAATTACAGAATTAATTGGGTATGACTTTTTTATTTAACAAAATTTTTAATTGAAGGAAATTAAGAAATATTTTTTCCGAAAACTTCAATTATTGGTTTTTAAAATGTTTTACATTACATTTCCTTAATTTTATTGGGAAACGGTGTGTTTTTAAAAATGTTTATAAATTGCTATACATTTTAATAAAATTATATTTATCTAAAGTTTAAACTTTTAAGCATTTTTTTATTTCCTTTTTTTTCTGACAAATTTAATCATCTTTTTTTAATCATCTTCTGTTGCTTTTGTTGTTTTAAACATGTCCAACGAAACGTACAAAAAAACTTTTAATTTCCATTAGTTTGTTAAGGATTTAATACAACAAAAAATGGGGCACTATGTTTTTAAATTCAATTACAAAGAATTATTGCATGCAACACACATACACACGCAGTGTAGTGTGCATTAATCAAATTTCATTGACGAAATTGCAGGTTTTGTTAGTTACCAGAAAACTTTAGCAAAAAAAAAACAAAGGTCTTTGTTAATTTTATGTGTTTTTTAAACTCTTTAAAAACAAATTTTTTTCCAAATATTTTTATAAAAATATATTGAAAATAAATATAAACGCAAAAAATGTCTACATCTCAAATAACATCAGGGCATATTCTTCATAATAATGTCCTGCTGTTGCATTTAAACTATTACTACAGGTGTTTGGTTTGGTTGGGGTTATGTTTAAACATTTTACTTTTTACTACGATGTCGGACATACAACACATATATATAATTTGACAACGACTACATGCAGAGTACCATGGGTAAGGATTTCTAGAATGCGTGATCAATATAAATTTTATTTGAATTTTTTATTAACAAAACCATAGGATTCTGAATTTTGAAGCGTTCCATCGAAATAATCAATATATAAAAACATACATGATCATATATGGACTTCTATATACGCAAAAATGGGCATACATGATTATTTACGCTCATGCATCATTTAATATATATTATTTATGGCTATCTTTGGGTCCTAAATTTTCCGTGTATGGTCATATATAACCATATTTTATTAATACATGCTCATACATGACCATATATAACCATTTACGATCATATACCCTCAAATATCGGATCCGAAGATATATGGTCATATATGAGATCAAGTAAGCCTGATACAAAAATTTAATTTTTTCGTAAATATTGAATTATACCTCATTCGATATAAGGTCCGTTTTGGATTTATAAACCATGTATGAAGTTATACTTTGCAGGTCTATAAAATTTAAACTAACTATGTTAGTTTAATTTAAATTGCTTCTCATCGGTTAAATAAAACAATACGGGTAAAGCGTTGATCTTTTTCCTTCAAAAATTATAATTTGGGTAAATCTTCTACCCCTTCTACATTGGCCCTCTGAAGATTTTCGGTGACGCGAAATTAAACATCTAAGGACCTGTCAGTAGATAAGGTCTACATTAAATTAGCGGATGAAGAAATTTTTTAATTAATAAATTAATATTGCACTATTTTTTGTTTAATAAAAAACAAATGATCTTGAACTAAAATAATCTTGCGCAAATCATAAATAATGATAAAAGCTCCAAGAATAACTTTTGGTTTTAATTTTTTTAAATTTAAAAAGTAAAACATTTTATGTTATTTTAATTTTGACAGCTGGTAATAATTGTTTTGTTGGCCACATATCCTATTTACAAATGGGATATGTCGCGAAAAAGGATTTTTTTTTTTTAAACCTATTAAGTAAAAACATGTCAAGTCAAGCAAAAAAAGTGGCATTTTCGAATCGACCATTTCCGATTTCGATAAAATTTACCATATTAAATTCATCATGTTATAACGATACTTTAGTCAAATTTGATATTTTTTGCAATTTTTATGACGTCATATTTTGGAATCTGAAAGGGTTCCGAACCTGAAATTTCTTGTAGAGCATGTCAGTTATGGTGAATTTTGTTATAATCGCAGTTGGTCGATCCGAATGGTGATTGAGTTAACATGTTTTCACTCTATTATGCTCTGTGCTTCATATTTATAACACAGGTGAAGATTTTTTTTTAAAGAAAAAGCATATTGAAAAATGAAAATGAAAATTATTCAAACCCATTTCTAACTTTTAAATATGCAATTATTCCACCATTAATTTCTATACACTCAAATACTCTTTTGTGCATAGAATAATATGAAGTTCAATAAGACTCTTCAACAATGTTAAATTGCCTCTCATTGGCGTAAACCTAAGGAACTAATATATTCCATAGATTTTGCATGAGGTTCAGATCTGGCGAGCATGCAGGCTGGTCAAGAAATTAAATATTTCTTTCGTGAAACCACAATTTGGTTTCGTTGCTGCTATGAATTTTTGCATTGCCTGGCATGAAAACCCTGTTTCCATTGGGATGGTCTCGTAAAAATGGCACTAAACTGCATTTCAATACTATAATCAGAACTTTTCATTCTTAATGATGTGAACTGAATTTCCAGCGTACCTGCCGAAGAAAACGCACCCCACATCATGACATTACCGTCACCAAAATTGGGTCGTGAGAAGTAACGTTTTTTTTTACGTAGGTGGCTCCAATAGTGGGTATTTCCGTCAGATTCATCCAAGTTCCATTTTTTCTCTTCCGGAAATATCACATTGAGCTTGAGAAAGGATTAATTTATAGAAGAAAAAGGATATCGTAATTTTTGGAATACTGTGTTCCAATTTGTGGTCATGTTTTACTTTGCGAACTCCATACGTTTGGCTTTGTACCATTCTAAAAGTCATGGAAATGCGTTCATTTTAATTTGGACAATAATTTCTAATGCATTTAGAACTCTCCAACTATTGATTTGATCACAGAAGAAGAAGCTATGGTACTGAGCTCTCAGCAAATTATGGTTGTTATTGTAACAGCTGGGCTGGTTCCAGATGTATTTCTTCCCTGGAAAAAACTTCTGGTAGGTACAGCTGGCGCTGGGCTGACAATCTTTGTCCGATATTGACTCGGGTCGTTCCGGAGCAAAGATTCAATTGTCGTGAGAACGCAGGTTATGGTATAATTACTTAAATCATGAGTATATCGCGCTCTACAACTTGGATTGTCTTTCACTTCTTTTCTTTCTTCCGTAACTTTCATTACAATTAAAAAGATTGACGATTACCCTCCGCCTTCGGCGAAATTTTAGGTCTTAAAGGCCAAAATTTTTTCTTTTTCCAAATCAGAAAGGGCGGTTCCTTTTAGCATTGTACTAATAAACGCAGATTATAAAAAAATTCGATAAAAATAGTGGATTCTATTGAAAAACCAAAAAACAAGCTTACGTGGATAATAATTATGAAACTCGAAAAAAAGACATTCAGAAAATATCGCTAACAACAATACAAAATTGATTCACGCCAAATAAATATTTTAATAACTGACATTCTGCCGATTCCTACCCAAGTTAAAAAAATTCTAGGTAACTTGATTAGTTTAAATTTTACAAAGCTGCAAAGTATAATTTCATACATGGGTTATAAATATGAAACAGACCTTGGTATACCATAGTAGTATCCATCAATATCCGATAAGATTCCTTAAATACATAACTGAATTAAATTTGATTACAAGTCTATATATGTCGATATATATTCAATCGATTAGCCGTTACTCGATTAATCGATGAACAACTGTTCGAGTAAATTTAAATGTCCAATTTCGAGTAACGAATAACTCACACAATTTTGGTCGATAAATCAAGTTATTCGAGTAAATCAAAATACGTTCTATTTTAGTTTATATTTTATAAAAAACAACTTAAATTGTCTTGTATTTTTTAAAAATTATTTTTTTTATAAAACTATAAACAACTTATACTTTATTATAACAGGTTCTAATTTCTGTTCTGCAACTGGTCCTTTTTATATGGAGTTTGTCCTATTTGCAATAGGTTCTTTACCTCCAAACAAGAACATGTTGCTTTAGAACCGGTTCTGGAACCACTTTATAACTGGTTCTGGGAGAGTGACGCCTTACATTTCGACTCTCAGAAACCTGTTCTAGAACCGGTTCCTTATAACCGGTAGTAAAAGAAGTTGTTCTAAAACAGGTTCAGAGGTAATCTGTTCTAAAAAGTTTCACACTGAACCCCAAAATACATATTTTCTTTTTCTTTCTTTCAAATTCCATACAAATATTCATTCGAAAAGTTTAAAAAAAAAAACGAAAATACGTATTTTGGGGCTCAATATGAACCTAGTATTAAATATAAAGCAATGTGTCAATTACGTTTTGACTCAAATATTGCGTTAGTTTTCTTTAGAGAGAAAACGTTCGGCACCGACGCCAATGCCTAAAATATCACATTTTTAGCAATTTCTAAAAGTATTTCCAAAATATTATTATAGTTAAAGGAAGGGTCGAAACTATAAAACAATTTAACATCAAAAGGTCCGATTATCAGGAATTAAGCGACATTTTCAAGTCCACAACTAAATATTCTACAAAAAAATCGCAACAATCGGAATACTATAAGATTGTGTTAAATTTTTTGCAAGATTTTAATTGTACTTAATTCATCATAATTGTTTGGCGTTACATCTGGGATTGGGCCGGGCCGGCCCGGGCCGTTCATTCTTTTCTTTCGTTCGGATCTACATATATTTATTTAACATAATCAGATAAATTCCAAATTTATGTGATTTTTATTTTTCTAGGGCTATGCCATATTATTTTTGATATTTTAGAAAATATTTAAAAATTATATCTACAATGTTTTCTTAAAGTTTAACTTTATAAAAAACAAAGGTAAAGTAAACCACCTCAATTATGAAGCTTATGATTTTGTATTTATTTTGTGTTTTATTATGAATTTTTAAGGAAAAATTAATAAAATAAAACTATTGAAATTATTAGAGTTATAATTTTAAAATCTTACTCGATTAGTCGAGTATGTTAAAAACCTCAATATCGAGTTACTCTATTACTCGAAAAAAACAAAATTTGCCTAAAACACAACCGTTTAATGGAAGAACAGTAAATAGTTCTTCTATTAAATAGTTTGCTGAAATCCTTTATCTCAGTCGCGAGCATAAACTGAAAATTCTCTGATATAGTGTGCGAGATAGTACAACAACCCAAAAAATGTTGCCATCCCATAGTGCTGTGTGTTCAATATGGTCATTGCTGGATATTGTATTTAAGTTATTGCTTTGTTCAGTAGCTTGTTCTTGTTATTGTCGTGTCTCTTGTCCACTCATGTGTGGTTTATAGATTTTGTTGCTGCTGCTTCTCCTGTTATTTGGTTCCTTGTAGTATTGCATTGCTGCAAACATTTATAAAACAAAAAAGTTTTTGCTACCGGTATTGTTATTATTTTTTGCTGTGTACTTTATTCATGTTTCATCAACGTCATCCTGTCCAGCCAGCTACTGTTTGTCAATTTTCTGTGTATGAGTTTGCTTTTTTAAGTTTCATCAGGATATGAAATTTCAGTTCTTTGACCCAATTTAAGGTATTTTTTGCGTAAACTATTTTCTATTCTTGCTATAATTTTTGCTGTTGAAAACAAATATCCTTACCTTAATCAATGTTTTCTTTAGGATATAACATTGACTTACTTTGTAATAACCGGATCTGCTTTTAAAGGTTTCTCAAGTTTACGTTAAAACAGCTGTTGATGTGGGAAAATTTTACAAATGACTCAGAAATAAAGGGTTTTGAAACGGTACAAAAATCATCAAAATAACGGTTTCTGTGTACAAGATTTTAATAGAAGAATTATGGAATTGTAAGGAATTTTTCCTACAAAAAAAAAAAAAAAAAACATTAGCATTCCTAGGACATTTCTCTCTAGACTAATTTTCTGAGTCGCAGGATTTTTTCCCTAAAAAACACATTTATACTCAATGGACTTTTTTTATTACAAGGTCCCTTAGATTCTAAAAATCAAACATGGGCTTTTATCTAAAACAATTGTGAACTTCTTTCGAAACCAATCGTTAGTATTCACTATTTGTGTGCACGCAAAGAAAAAATATGGTTGCAATATGATTGCGGCCACAAAGCTATGTTTTAAACAGACATAAATGGTTGTTTCATTTAAATTATTATTCTATCAATCATATTTCACCAATGATATTTTTGCTTTAATCATGCTATAGGAAAAATCTCTCTTTTTTCGGTTATCATATTATTCTCTTGTCTGCAATTTTAATATAGTATTTATTATCATATTGCTCTCTCTAACGACAGCCATATTATAGTTCCAACTATAGGATGTTCTGTATGTTCTTTATGAGCGGCTTCGCTCTTTTAGTGTTACTCTTATTAAAGATTTTGTGAAAAGAAGTTGTGAGAAGCAGTAAGTCCGAACAAATTAAATAATATTAAACAAAAAGGCATAAAAATAGAAAAACAAAGCAGTTGTGTTAATTGTAATGGTAATATTTTTCGTGGAAGAAGGAATAATTAGGTAGTCTCAGCCCGCTATAACATGGGAGCCTAGACAAAAGTTACATTGACACGCGTCCTTAAATGAAGTTATTGTTTAATAATAGTGTTATAAATTATGATGTGAGCAAGATTATTCAAGTTCAAGATCATTTGTTTTTTGTTAAACAAAAAACCGTGCAACAATATTTATTAATCAAAAAATTTCTTCATCCGCAACTTAATGCAGATTTTAATCCACTGACAGGTCCTTACATGTTTCATGTAGCGTCACCTACAATCATCAGAGAACCAATGTGGACGGGGTAGAAGATTTACCCAAAGCTATAATTTTCTGATGACAAAAGATGAACACTTTACCCGTAGTGTTTTTTAAACTTCATGAGAAGTTTAAAAAACAAAGCACGGAAGCATCCAACTAATTCAAAAAATTAAAACCTTTTTTTTCTTTTAACTAACAAATATCGTTGTTTGTGTAAAGGCTAGAATCTCTAGCCATAGTACACAGTGTTGTTAGTGTTTAGTAATAAACAATAACAGTTTCTGACTATAGAATTAGGACCATAGATCAGTTTTTGCCGTACTTTGCAATTTTCAAATATTTTACTTTTAAGTTTTAATAAATTAAAACCAAAAGTTTATTTTTCGATCTTTTATCATAAATTATGATGTGAGCAAGATTATTCAAGTTCAAGATCATTTGTTTTTTGTTAAACAAAAAACCGTGCAACAATATTTATTAATCAAAAAATTTCTTCATCCGCAACTTAATGCAGATTTTAATCCACTGACAGGTCCTTACATGTTTCATGTAGCGTCACCTACAATCATCAGAGAACCAATGTGGACGGGGTGTTCATCTTTTGTCATCAGAAAATTATAGCTTTGGGTAAATCTTCTACCCCGTCCACATTGGTTCTCTGATGATTGTAGGTGACGCTACATGAAACATGTAAGGACCTGTCAGTGGATTAAAATCTGCATTAAGTTGCGGATGAAGAAATTTTTTGATTAATAAATATTGTTGCACGGTTTTTTGTTTAACAAAAAACAAATGATCTTGAACTTGAATAATCTTGCTCACATCATAATTTATGATAAAAGATCGAAAAATAAACTTTTGGTTTTAATTTATTAAAACTTAAAAGTAAAATATTTGAAAATTGCAAAGTACGGCAAAAACTGATCTATGGTCCTAATTCTATAGTCAGAAACTGTTATTGTTTATTACTAAACACTAACAACACTGTGTACTATGGCTAGAGATTCTAGCCTTTACACAAACAACGATATTTGTTAGTTAAAAGAAAAAAAAGGTTTTAATTTTTTGAATTAGTTGGATGCTTCCGTGCTTTGTTTTTTAAACTTCTCATGAAGTTTAAAAAACACTACGGGTAAAGTGTTCATCTTTTGTCATCAGAAAATTATAGCTTTGGGTAAATCTTCTACCCCGTCCACATTGGTTCTCTGATGATTGTAGGTGACGCTACATGAAACATGTAAGGACCTGTCAGTGGATTAAAATCTGCATTAAGTTGCGGATGAAGAAATTTTTTGATTAATAAATATTGTTGCACGGTTTTTTGTTTAACAAAAAACAAATGATCTTGAACTTGAATAATCTTGCTCACATCATAATTTATGATAAAAGATCGAAAAATAAACTTTTGGTTTTAATTTATTAAAACTTAAAAGTAAAATATAGTGTTATAAATTAAATTAAAAGTGATTAATTTTTAATTGCTTGAACTCAGGCAATATTGTTAAAGACAAACAAATATTTAGAAATATGAAAGTAAAATTTCAACAAAGTACACGTGCTTTTAAGTCTGTAGAACGATATTATCATAATATATTTGCAATGATCATTATATAGCAATAAATGATGACGAAATAATTTTCCTTGATCATAATATGATAACTAGGACTATAATTCGGTTATAGTGCAAATATTATGATTGCTACAAAGATGTTATGATCATTATAAATATATTGTGAAATTGTATTCTTAACAATATTTTAATGCGTATTTACGATGTAATCACATGTTTCCATTATTTTATTTTTCCTGTCAAAATAAGATTTGTGCTGAAAAAGAGAAACGCAAATCTTATTCGTTAGTGCAAAGACAATTTGAATACTTAAATTATAAGTTTTTTTAAATTATTAAATAAATAAATATACGTTTGTGCTATTCAGTTTCAACAGAATGCTGGGAGAATAATGTATAATGTAATGTAATAATAATGTAGAAATCATACATTTCCATAACCATAATTTATAAAATTGAGATTAATTGGCAACCATAATTTCGTAGTATAATTATCATATTATGATTAAGAAAAAGATGGTATGGTTGTCACAACCATAGTAACATGGTTGTAGCAATCATAAATACAAAAATGTATGATGCTCTTCAAATATGGTTGCCCCAACCATGTTTTTTCTGTGCGTATGTCTTCATATAAATCAATTGTTAGATCTTTGGAAGTCAATAGCTCTAACGTCTGAATTAGTCGTTAGTTTCGATTAATCGTAGATTCCGTGAGCCAAAAGTCAGTATTTAAAAGTCGTTAGCAATTAAAGTGATCTTCGAAGATACCGATTGTATAAGTCCATTTAAACTAATCATAATTGGTGGTTTTCTTAGAATTCTTTATTTTAAATTTAAGACATTAAAAAATCCGATTTAAATCTTAAATTCAATGTTAATTAAACTTCATACATAGAAAGATTAGTTAACAATTAAAATATAAATATATTACATGGAGTATGTTCAAGTGTAAATATAAGTTTTATATGACTGGACTATATATTCTTTATGAATGTGAATACCAATTAAAAACAATCCCCATAGTGTTTAGACATGCATGTAATTTGTAACCGTGTATAACAAATAGGATTTAATTTTACATAGTAAAGTTTGTTGTTGTATTCAAACTACTACCACTAATACTGATGTTGCGTTTAGATTGCCACCAAACACATTATACATTAAAGTTAATGCGTAACAGATAAAAATTTAGTTCATTTTCTGTGTAAAGGATATATTTAAATATTCTATAAAAATTAGAATATTATTTGATTTACACATTTTTATTTAAAAGAATTACTTGCTCTATCATATACCCAATAAAACTTGGGTATATGATCGGGCGGACGAAAGTAAAACATAAGACAAATACCTGTCCAATCGAGTTTTTATGGGGTAAAAATGGGTTTGAAGTTAGTTCGAAATTTTTTTGTTTGAGAACTTTTAAATATTTGTTTGGCTTCATCAGATAGATCTTTAAAATACATCTCATTTGATATCCTATATGCAGATATTTTTTTAAGACCACCATCAATAAAACTCAATAAACGAAAATGTGAGTCAATTTTGACCCCACGTTTTCACCCCTAACTATGGTATTGGGTAGTTAAAAATGCATTGGTATTACTTATTATTCCCCCTCTAAAACATACCCTAATTTTATAGTGATCAAAGGGTTCACATCGGGATACCTCCCTTGTAGGTATTTTTTTTTTTTTGTTAATAGCAATAGATTTTGTGTTTATTAAAGAATTTAGCCTCATTTTCACAATGTCCCGTTAGCTCCTAACTGGAGCTTTAACTGACACATTTGTTGTTGTAGTTTAACTATTTGTTAAATTTTGACTGGACATTCAGTAATCGGGCCTTAATGAGATTTAATTTTATATGTTTTGCTATAAATATTTATATCAAATTTAAACTATTTAGCCCTGAGATTCCTTGAATCTGATATAGTTTTTCTTTTCAACTGCTTAAAGTATGCTTAGAACATATTTGTAACCAAAATCTATTAAAATTTTAAACAATCTAAACACACTTTGGAGTTACTCTCAGATTATACTGACAAAAATACAGAGAGAAAAAACACTACAACAAAATGAATATAACACCACATGTCATACTTTAGCTTACAAAAAGCAGCAATATGAGTTTAACTACAACACTATTTACAATTTTACAGTTTCAAAGGATTTTTTCAATAAAGCACCAGATTTAATGGAGTCCAACACATATATTTTTTTTGAATAACAATAATACTTGATGGTCTTTAGATATATTTTATACAACAGAAGATGTGTCTTCAAAAAAGCTTTCATTTGATTCAAAAATTTTTTATATTTTCTTTAAAATATAACAAAATAATCCGAAAAGTCGAAAAATGGGTCAATTTTGTACCCCAATTTATAACCGCTAAGCATTAGATTGGAAAGCTAACAAAAAATAAGTGTCTCTAAAATTTGTATTTGCAACAACATACCCGTAGTTCATTGGGATATACGGGTCCGGGTCGGGATACCTTCCGCCAATTAAAATGAATGATCCGCCATATTGCATCCGCCATTTTGAATATTTAAAATCTGTTCTCAAATTCGTTTTCAGCTACCGCCAAAATTTTCCAAAAAAAAAAATAAACCGATCACTTTTCATAAAAGTAATGCAACAAATTGGATCAGCCGCTTAAAATTTTTAAAATCGGATTTCAGATTCGTATTTAGCGACCACTAAAGAAGATATCTCTCGTTGAAAGTGTTTTTTTAGTTATAATTTTTTTTTTATTATAAAAAATGATATAAATAAAACATAAATAAAACTTGTAGATGACCTTTAAAAAAATATCCGCCATATTATATCAGCCCTTAAAAATTTTGAAAATTTAATATCAGATTCAGCCTAAGCTTTCCATTTAATAATATACAACAAACCGATTACTTTTCAAAAAAAAAATATCCGCCATTTTTAAATATGATAATCGAATATCAGATTCTTATTTTGCGTGGGCGTTGTGGTGTAATGGTTAGCGCGTTGGACTTTTACACAGAAGGTCCCGGGTTCGATCCCCGGTGCCGGCAACATCAAAATAATATGTATGAGTTTTTTCTATCCCTCATACGTATC
The DNA here is from genome assembly GCA_021234595.1 of Delia radicum. Taxonomy (NCBI): domain Eukaryota; kingdom Metazoa; phylum Arthropoda; class Insecta; order Diptera; family Anthomyiidae; genus Delia; species Delia radicum. The sequence goes on along the minus strand of CM037853.1, from coordinate 232,782,690 downwards.
GCAATGTCCACCTTCGGTGTTCCCATAGCAATTAACCCCACCGAAGTAAAATAATGAATCAGGGCTATGAACCAAAAAGCTTCAATAAGTTCGCCAACTCTCCATCAGGTGGCGAGCAACAACTGTTCTAAGACTTATCATCTCGCGCAATTACAGTGTTGCCATGTCTGAAGCCCTTCATCTTTCCCCATCTTTCATCTCTGTACTATCCCTTTCCAAAGAAAGCAACACGCTAAATATAGAAAGTATTTCCTGAGTGTTGCCTCTCTTTTAAAAAAAAAAAAAAAAAAACTAGTAAGTGGCAATTTTAAATCAAATCCGAATCTTTTTTTAAATTATCCGCCATATGGGTTTTGCCATTTTGAATTTTAAAAATCTGATGCCAAATTCGACCCCGCCACTCGTAAACATGGTTTTAACCGTCTTAGAGGAAAACATATTGCGCCACTTGTCTTTAGAGAGCAGATATTCACCAAAATTTTAAGACATGATATAACTTTGTACGTTAAGCTCAATATTGGACAGCTGAAGGTCTCCTATTCCCAAACAATGAACCATATATATTTTGAAAGCTCAACTATCTTTCTTTCAAAATCCGGGTAATAATTAAAAATCGATAAGCCAGTGAAGTCTTATAAAATAGCGTGTCTTAGCAATAATTCCAGATTTTGAGGGTTAGTTGGTTGTTAGTAAATTTACTCAACCCGGCCTACAACCTACACCAGGTCGCTTTTTGGGTATATTTTCACTGTAGTACCGTGTAATTGAATGTCTTCAGATATTGGACTTTAAGGGAATTATTAAGACGTAGATCGTCTTTCCTTTTTGGGAATAAGCAATTGATGTTGATGAAACCTCATGATTAGTGAAAAATAACAATTTGAGAAGTATATTTTTTTAAGAAGTTTGGATAAAACTTTACGAAGGTATCACCATGTACTTATTTCCTGATATATGACGATATATGTTCATACATTTTTTTTTTTTTTAAAGAGAAGTAACACTCAGGAAATTCTTCCTATTAATTAATGTGTTGCTTTCTTTGGAAAGGGGATAGTGGATAGATGAAAGATGGTGAAAGATGAAGGGCTTCAAATATGGCAACACTGTAATTGCGCGAGTAGATAGGTATTAGAACAGTTGTTGCTGGCCACCTGATGTAGAGTTGACGAATTTATTGAAGCTTTTTGTTTCATAGCCCTGATTTTACTTCGGTGGGGTTAAGTGCTATGGGAACACCGAAGGTGGGCGCAGCGATACATATAAATGATAAAAAACTCATACATATTGTTTTTGTAAATTAATGTTGTCGTCACCGGGAATCGAACCCGGGACCATCTGTGTAACAGTCCAACGCGCGAACCATTACACCACAACGCCCTGGACATATATTGCTATATATGAGGCCATATATTGGACTAAATATGATCAGCTATACCCATATAAACTGTCATATACTACTTATTCCAGATCGGAATATCTGATACAATGTACACTGGATGAATTATCTGCATGATATCAATGAATTTTTACATTAGATCTATGAAGTATCACTGAAATTCGACCAATGTAACTTTTCATTATATTAATGAAATAACAGAAATAAATTATTTATACTTTAAATAAATTTCCGATTTCCACGATTTTTGTATAATCCTAAATATACAATTTGTTCTCTTTAAAACATTACTGGAAATGGTGTTGTAAGTAGTTACATGCAGTGAAATACAGTACTGTAAGTATAGATCTGTAAGTAGTATTCATATAACTAACATGTGCGACATGTGTGTGTGACATATTTGTGTGCATGTGTATGAGTGTAAGGAAAATGAACAATTACAACTGCAGGCCATAGTCGGAATACACCAAAGCACCAACATTATTTATATATACGTATACACGCAAAAAAATAAGAAGTATAAAATCAACTAAAAATAGCGTATAAGTTACCTAAGTTTATTGTATAGAATACGACTTGAAAAGTTTTTCAACAAGTTCCACAAACAACTTCGGCAAAAAGTTGTAAAATAAAATTACTCACATTAATACGCTAGAAACATTGTACATTTTCCATATGTTGGTTTTATCTGAAATTGCATTGTAATATTTTATTAAATCGATCAATTAAATTATGTCCATTTTATACATTTTTATATGTAATATTTTTTTATAAAAAAGCTCTTTATTTAATTTTTTTAATACTATAAATTTATTAACGCTAAATATAAAAAAAATAAAATACTTAACTTAACTTAAAACACAACACATTTCACCAAAACCAATCATATGAATGTAGCAAATGTAATAATGCTACTGGCGGCTATATGGCAGACCGTTCCAGACAAGAAGAAGCTAAAAGGAGAAATCCAATAAAATAAAAACACATTTAAATCAATTGAAATTTTGTTTGAACACCAATACATACCAATTTCAAATAATTCCCCAACATTTTGTATACGAGTATATTATAAACAAAGTTTAAATTTTCAGTTTTTTTTTTATTCCAAAAAAATTTAGACTTTATGATATGCGAAAAAACCAGCCCCTATTCTGCGTGCCCTTTTAACATTTTGTCAAGCTTAAAAAGAACAATAAATAAAATAATAGTTTTCTTTTGTACGTCAGTCAAGTAACCCACTTGTTATCTTGTTTAACTTGCGCTTTGTTAGTTTTGATATTTTACTTTAGAAACTTAGGTAAGCTACAAAATCGTATAAATTGAAGAACGATGAAGGTGAAATATTTATAAGTACAATAGTACTTATCATTAACAAAGGGAACTTTGTAATATTACAAAATATATGATATATGTAATTTATACTTGGACTGCGGTTGTTTATACTTAACTTATATAATATCTATCAACTTTATATTACAAAAAAAATTACAAAGTTGACTTCGATGTTCTTACACCAGTAATTTTTTTTGCGTGTATGTAGTTGTATGCGCTAAAGTCACTGCTCTAAAACATATTCAAACACTATCATATACACAATGGAAAACCTTTTTCTAGATAACCTAGAATTTAAATGTAAAGAAAGAAAATGTGAATTTAATTATAATTTTATAGGAAATGATTTAAAAAATAAAAGACACACTATGTAATTTTGATCCAACGATATTCAGATATCAGATTCTTACGCAAATCTAAATTTTAATCTGCGTTTTTTTTCATATCTTAAGAAATCCATGCAAACATGCTAATTTTCAGACTTTTTTAGTACCTTAGCCTTTAGAAGGCGAAGTTATAATCCTGTGTTTGTCTACTATTACACTCAGGGAAATTTGCTTTAGAAATATGTAGTTGTTTGAGTTGTAATACAGTTTCTTTATTTTTAATGTGTATCAGTCATTTGTAAAACAAATAAAATTTTTTTACTAACCTTGTAGTTCATTTAAAAAAAACAAACCACATCAAATGACTGTTTTATGATTTTACATTCATTTTTTACAGTCGTTTTTTGTTATTTAACAAAAAAAATAAAAAAGCAATTGTTTGTTTATTTTTAACTACCATGTGGTTCATTTTTAGTCCTTTTTTGAACATTTAAAAACAAATGACAATGTTAGTTGAATTTAATGAAATGTAATTCGCACTTTCTGTATGTGAAATTTCATTTGTTTTTAACTGCATTTGCAGTGGTCTTTACCTACATAGTATTCTAGGTGTAGCTGCTTTAGAAACTATTCAATAAACTCAAGCTTTCGCAGAAGTTTTAGCAACTCTTAATTAACATTTTCTAAAATCTTGAGTATATCAGATCTACCATACCTTAGTTAGGCTTTAGAGGCATCAATTTGTTTTTGGGCTTATTTAGACTTTAGTTTCTAAAGATGCTTTCTCCTTTGGCACCCTTGGAAACTCCCTACTGACCATCGAGTTACTTAAAATTTAGCTATTCTTGATTAAGGTAAACTTTTCTAAATTTGTTTAGTTTCTGAAGATGATTTCTCTTTTGATACCCTTAGAAACTCTCTACTGACTGTTGAGTTTCTTAAAATTTAGTTATTTTGGATTAAAGTAAAATTTTCTAACTTTGAGCAAAAGCTGTTAAATTTGTTTGGTTTAGGCTCTTTATTGGCTAAATAAACCGAAACTCCGCCTTGAGTTATTTTTGATTTTTCCCCAAATCATTTTCTTGCATTTTACAATTAAAAGCCAAGGACAATTACATAGTTTAACAATTTAACGTTTCAATAATGTTTAAGGTCATTTAACGTGTCGCTTAACACTTTGTCTTAACTAATCACTGTCATAGAGTATTACAGTTTCCTTTAGTTTTAGTGACATTGTTTTCTTGTGCCTGATTTAAAAAATAGAGATAGAGATGGAGACTGACTGTGACTACAACTATGACTATGGCTTACCGGAACATGCTAATAAATCGTTATTCACCCACAAAGTTTTTTTTTGTTTTTGTTTAAACACATACACATGCAAAATTACTTACAGACATACATACTAGGGTTTTAATACCCGGTACGAATTTCCCGGAATTTTGTTGATTTTTCAATTCCCGGGAATTTTGGTCGGGATTTCCGGGAATAAACAAAGCATCAAAGCACCATGTTTTTCCTAAACTAAAAATCCGTTAAAACCTAAAAAAAATAAGAAAATCCCCGATGAAACATATGTCTATATATAGTCATATACAACTTGATATCATTGTATGTGCTTATATGTGTGGCAATATATTATGATATCTGTTCATATCCTATACTTAGTTTCCCGAGTAAAAAGGGTTATATATTATTTTATATTATTTAATGCGACTATATCTCGTTATATATTGCTTTGTATGTCACAACATATAGAAAGATATAATGTTTGTTTTTCGAACAAATTTTATTTATGCTACGCATACTTAATCAGATCTGTCATAAGTAATTTGAATTGTAAAATCAAATTTAATTCAGATCTATATACAATTTTAAATTCTGATTTTATTCTAAATCAAGTACATTCTATTTTTAATTAAAAAATGTTTTTTGAAAGTGTTTAGGGGAACTATTATAAAAGAAACTTGTGCGGCGTGTTTCGTTATTTGTTTGAATTTTGTTAAAATAAACAATATGAACCCTCGACGAAGACGAACTATTTCTGGCAGTTTCATAGACTCAGTTTCATATAGTTTCACATTTTTAATACGATCGTTCCATATTTTTTTTTTAACTTCGAACAATATTCAACTGAAAACGCATACATTTTTTTATTAAATGTTTCTCAATATTTTTTTTTAAGAAATCAAATGAAAGCATTTTACAATTTTTTAATTGTGGCAAACTATTAAAAATTATAAAAAAATGTTACCTCGGTTAATATGAACCACATAGTGTCAGTTGAATGTTTCTTGAAAAACTTTATTTAGCGAAGATTAAGGAACTGAGCGATTGAATGCAAATACATCTGGACAGAATTCGAACTCAATTGTATATAGTTCGATCTACTTTAATCCAAGTAAATATAATTTGATCCAAGTAGATACAATTTTACAACTTATCTCGGATTAAATTGTATCTGATTAGTTATTGGACCCTATCTAATTAGACATGCCACCATATAATTGTTTTTACTCGTTTTTGTATATCATAGTATCGTATGTTATATATTATCATATCTGGTATATCTGATCATATAAAATAGATATAGATTTCTTCCTCGGTTAATGTTTGTTTTTTGTTTGTTTTACCTAACGGTTTAAATTTATTAAATGTTCCAACTTCGGGTTCATAACATGCGTAAATTTTTAGAGTTCAATTTGTTTTTTTTAATTATATATTTATATGCTTTATAAATGAATAAATAAATAAAAAGTTTCTGTAATTTTTTAATTAAATAACTTTTTAAATAACATTGTATCAAGTTATATGTAATTTGATCATATTAGATAGGTCCATTTTTCGGATTAAGCCATATGAGATTAGATACCATGAGATCATCTTATGTATGCAATTTTTCGAATCAGATGAGATGTGATGTTTAGTTATATGAGATACTATATACATATAATCATATATGATTATATCGAAACTTTTTTCGTCGGGTCCTGAAAATTTTAAAAATTTGTTAACTATTTATGTCAAATTTTATTCAAATTCAATAATCATTTAAGACTTTTCTCTTCTTAAATATATAAAGCACATAAAGATTAAATATTGTATTCTATTGTTTAAAGAAACGAATTTTAAAAAGTTTTTAAAAAAAAATATTTAGAGTTGTTTTCATTTAAAAAAATTTTAAAAAATATTCCTGAATTAACAGTGATCGTTAAATTTTAATAAATTTGGTTTTTCTAAGAACAAGAAGCTCTCTCTATCAAAACCTTTATAAACATTTATTTTGAATTACCGGAACGTTCCCAAAAATTACCCGATTTCCGGGAGTTGAAATTTGTCGGGAATTTGAAAACCTTTGGTATATTTCAATTTCTCAAACCGGTTTTCCATTACACTCAGCTAGGCCTAAAACCTGCACTAGCGCACTTGAAAAGTGATTACTAAAATATTTTATTAGCGCCGTGTACTTAGAACACTTTTTGAAAATTTAAAGTTCCTTGTTTTTATCAGGCCAAGAAAAACATTTTCCTCTTTTAAATCCTCTTTTTACGACGTTCGTGGCCAAAATTCCAAAAAATATATCAACGAGTTAGGTCATATTCAAAGAATTATAAATTCAAAATATCAGCTTTCTAACCAAAGTGGAAATAGGGTAAGGTGTCCCCCTTCCCGAAAGAATTTCCAAAAAGAAGTCAACTCCACTTTTTTGCAACTATTCCTAAGTCGTCACTATACACCATACAACCATACTTACCTACTTACCTCGGCTTAGTTTTCACATCTGGCAGCACCTTTAGTAGTAGAGTTGGGATTAATCGTTCATTTTGGTGACTCGGTCAGTATCGTTCAATTCGAGTCAGTGAACTAGTTCGTTCGAATCGTTCTTTTTTACTTTGACTTGTGACTGATCTGCGTGTTGTGAACTGTGGCGTTCGTTTGACAATTATTACGCACTATTCATGTTTTACGAGTTTTTTCACAAATTTTACTGTACATAGACAAAAAGTGTTATAAAATTGCAACTTTTCTAACAAAAATTTATTTATTTTGTGTAAAAAACATTTTATTTGTATGACTATAATTACTTTTCCTAATTTGAAACGAAATGACTACTATTTCATAAAAAAAAATAATTGCTCTTACAAGCAGTTTTAATTGAGTAGAGATGTAATTGTTCTGTGAATAAAAAGAACGATTGAACGAAATGAACGATTGAACAACAAGATCGAATATTGGTGAACGAGTCATATCGTTCAATTGAGTGAGTCGTTCAATTGAACTAGTTCGTTCATACACGACACAACTCTATTTAGTAGCTAATAATTTCAACTCGCAAAAATTTTGTTTAAAATTGTAGTGCTAATATAAAATTATCAATTTAAGTTGTTTTATTAACAAAATTTATAATTTTTTTAGATAAATTCATGCAATAAGTCATAAATTTAGTTGTGAATGTAAAAGTTTATCAATGCAAGTGGTTTTTATCAAAATACTAAAAAAAGACGAAGCAGCCTCTCGGGGCCAATTGTTGTGTTTTGTCAAATAAAATGCTTAATATATCAAATAATCTAGTTTTTTGTAAATAATTTTATATAATTTTGTTAAATATATAATTAAACAATAATTATTCCGGCAACAGTAATTCGTGTAATTTAAACAATTGAGCCTCCGCTGGCCAAAGTATTGTGTTGTTGTTTTTTGTTTTGTTAGAGAGCAACAAGTGTAAAGGCAACAAGTAAAAGAAATACAAAAAAAAAAAAAAAAAACTAAACAAAAATCACACATGGTGAGTTGTTATTGTTTTTAAGTGGTCAACAAAATTGCTCGTGATATTGTTGTTGGATATGTTGAGAATATTATTACAAGACTATTAAACAGAGTAAATGGTGAATCATAGTTGAAATAAATACACTGTAAGACATTTAAGGTAATAAATGTTTTAATTATTTTAACGATCAAAATACTCTTTAAACCACACATGTTATCTTGGTCAGAGCAAATTGACCCATTTTAAAGTAATCAAAAATCATGCTTAAATTGTTTGGTATTTATTTTTTCTTTCATAATTCTGACAATGTGGTACCCGCAGATCTAAATGCGCTTCGGATATGTTGTAGATAATAAGGTACACCCATTTTTTTAGTTGCCTAATCTAATGCTACGTAGCTACTAAGTGGGATCAAAATAACCCCATTTGTAGATTTTCTGATTATTTCATTCTATTTTGAAGTAAATATAGACTAATTTGGTATCAAATGAAAGCTTTTTGGAAGACACATTCACTGGTGTGTAAAATAAGTCAAAAGACTATAAAGCATTCTTGTTATTCTAAAAATGTGTTTTATGCAATAATAAATCTGGCACCTTATTAATAAATATAGTTGGTTTAAGCTAAAAATAATGCATAGTAATGCCCAGGGTTGTCGATTTATTTTCAGTTTTCGTACAAGCAGTTTTCGTAATAGCCAAAAATCGCCTAAAATTTTTTTTTTTCCATTTTTCATAAATTTTTTTTTCCAAAAATCCCCAAAACCACTTTTTTCCTTTTGGGCGAAGTATAGCACTCTTGAAAAGGCGTTTGGGGAGTTAATACTAATGCCTATTTAAATTAATCGAGAGGGTGTCCTAGGTTTTTCCGATATTTGTAATCCTTTTTTACTTCTTTACCCTATAATTAGCGGTATTAACCCGGGAATTCCCGTTACGAAATGCACGTAATTTTTACGATTTTTCACTTTCCGACTCCCGGGAATTTAAAAAAATCACTAAAACAGCCATGTTTGCTGAAAGAACAAAGAATGTCACTAAATAATTTTGAAATTTTTAACCTATTAATGTCAAATTATTTCTAAACTCAACTAATCTAGTCTTTACTCTTCTTGAATAATATAAAGCACAGCTCTGCCAACTTTGATGATTTGTTCTACCATTCTGACGTTTGTGAAGTGAAATATGATAAAATGACGATTGACGATTTAACAAAATTCATTGAATGGAAAATGACTATTTTTTAAAATTTGCAATTTTTAGATTATTTTTTATATAATTTATTGACCGATATTTTATCAAAAAATCTGAAGCAAATGTGATAAAATGATCTGAAATCAAACAAAAATTATTTATTAATTTCATTTCATTATCAACTAAATATTTTGAAAGATTTATATTATTTTTTTTTTCAAAATAATGAGAAAAAAAGGTATTTTTAAAATATTTTTAAAAAAAAAAAAAACAAAAAATTTTTAGTTTTTAATAATTCAAATCGTTTAGCATCAAAAGTGTTATATTCTCCTTTTTGATTCTTAAATGTTAAAAAATATTTCTGATTATACTACATTTAGACAAATTTTTTTGGAGTAGTTTTTGCCTATTTTTAGTTTTGGGACCAAAAATTCCCACAAATAGTTTTGTATTCCATACATATTGAAACTAGACTCCATTTCGTTTTTGCAAAAACCAAATGAAAAATATCGGTATTGGTGAATTTTTGGACCATCCAGTATCATTTATCATTAATTTCGATACACCCTGTTACGACGAATAAAGAAGAAAAGAAAATGCTCAAAAAAGAATTTGTTTTAATTGTTAAAAACAAATGTTTAAATTAAAATTGTGCGTTGCTGTTCATTTCACATATGGGTTAATATTTTTTTTTTCTTTCGTTTAAAAAATGCGAAACATAAAGAAAAGTGATATGAGAAATAAAAACAAAATTTCTATTGGAAATGACATGGTTTTTGAAATTTACTTTTGTACAAAAACTAGCTAGTTTTAAATTTAAACATATTTAGCTTTTTCCTACAACAAATATTCTTTCACTGTCAGAACCTTAATAAATATTTATTTAAAAACCCAGGGAATTCCCGGGAATGTTCAAAAAAATTTCCAGATTCCCGGGTGTTGTAAAACGTCGGGAATTTGAAATCCCTAATCCATACACAAAAACATATAATTGAACGTCTTTATAAGCATGTAAGTTGAATTTCCAAAACTTTGGATATTTTGGCACACACAGGATGTACCAACACTAGCAAATAACTTTTATGTTTAAAACAACAATTATAACAACCATATATGGTGATTTTTCTTTATATATTTCAAAGAAATCGATAAATTTAGAGATGACTGTAGTGGGAGGGAGGTAGGTGCAAAGAAGGAACCTAGATTGAGATATTTTTAAAAGTGTGGAACTTAATATAACTGGCCTCTAAAAAAAATTAATTGAGGATGAAAACAAAGATTCTTTCAAAAGATTTTTTCTTTTTGAAGGTTCTTTCATACCGACTTTCTCCAGTCACAGGTCAGGTCCTCAAAATTTAATCACAGGGTACACCATGGGACATTTAGATGAACAGCGACTATACCGATCCCTTTATATGGAACGTACAGTTAGGACAACAAGTGTAACAGGGTTTATTTTGTTCAGATATATTGTTTTGCTACTTTTGAATATACAAATTGGGTAAATTGTAATGAATAATATAATTTTTTCTCTTCGAATATTGGGTACCAAACAAATTTTTTCCATTGCTCACCTTATAAGCCTTATTGGAGGCTAGCTGTATTAATCATGCCAAAATATTAACTAAATTCAAAAGTATTTAATTGGATTCTTATCGGACGAAAAATCGGACCAATTAATATTGAAAAATGTTTTGATAGAGTTGTTATTCTACATTTTTGGCAAAACAATTCATTATATTTCTATGTTAGATGGTAAGTTTTGCTCTCAAATTAAAAAGCATGCATTTTTCTTTAATATACCATTAATTTGAAGCATTAACTGAAACCCTATTGTATTAGGTTTCCCAAAATTGTACTGAAAACGTTTACATTTTCATGATTTGGAACCTATTTTTGGGGTTGTGATATTATTATTATAAGGTAGTGCTATGCATAATTTTTATGTTTATTTATTAGGAAAGAACCCCAATCAAAATATTTTCTAAAGCTAAATGGTCCGTGTTTTCGTCTGATAAAAATCTAATTAGATAATTTTGGATTTACTTCATATTTCGGCATGATTAATATTGTTTGACTTCAATAAGGGCTTACGACCTGAGCAATGCGAACCCAATTACTTACAACTATTTACCCAATAACATACAAAAAGAACAAAAAGTTCCAGTTAATCATAAACAATTCGTATCAAAAATATCAAATATTAACCGGGTGCAAAAGTGTAGCATTGTGGTGTAATGGTTAGCGCGTTACACTGTTACACAGATGTAACAGGGTAACGATGTAACAGTGTAATTGATGTTATCGGTGACGATAACATCAATTTAGAAAATAATATGTATGAGCTTTCTTTTATCCCTCATATGTATCGCAGCACCCATCTTCGGTATTCCCATAGCACTTAACCCCACCGAAGTAAAATTATGAATCAGGGCTATAAACCCAACATCTTCAACAATTTCGACAACTCTCCGTCAGGTGACTAGCAACAACTGTTCTAAGACTTATTATCTCGCGAAATTACAGTGCTGCCATGTTTGAAGCCCTTCATCTTTCCCCACCTTTCATTTCTCCACTATCCCATTTCCAAAGAAAGCAACACATTAATAAATAAGAAGAATTTAATAGGTGTTGGTTCTCTTTAAAAAAAAATAATAGAAAAATGCGATTAGTTTATTCATTATATCAAATAGTTTAAATTTTGTTCTTTCGAATAATGACAGATGAATAAATAAAATATGATAAAAAAGTTATTTGATTTGATTTCATAGTTTTAAATTTATAGCAATATATTTGAACAAAATCAACGCTGTTACACTGTTACACTTAGAGGGAGAAATTTGAGCCCTTATGATATATTATTGGTTAATCCAGTGATATATTCAAGGTCATGTAACTCTGTTTTTGAGGAAAGTTCAGTAACCAATTCATGGTCAGTGAGAAAATCTACTTATTTTTTTAAAAGATTTTTCTCTTTCTTCTTTTTGTTTAAAATTTCTCGCCTGTCCGGTTTGCAGAGATCTTTAAATGGGACACTTTTTCCCTCTTAAACCCGATTTAAACCACATTTTTATTAAAAATCCAAAAATTATATCTAGTGAATTTAACGGATTTTAAAAGTGTTGTCAAGCATTTTTTACAAATCCCCCTAAAATGTCTAGAAAAAAACACCTAGATCTACTGCACTATCAAAATGATGTAATTAAAAAGGCGATGACTGTACTTTTTATAAAAATTACTAATATTGTTTGCATATTTAGCTATTTAAAAAATGTAGTAAAAACAACTGTATAAAACGTTCAAAATTACCATCATGAAGCAATTACTTGTATTGTGAAATTAAATGCAAATGTAGTAGAAATTACTAATGCAGATCTACCACAATACTAATAAAATACTTTTAATTAATTCTCTTTTTTTATTAATTAAGACTTGCTAACTTATTTCAAAGTGACCCAATTTTAAGGCTTAACCATACACTCAGTCAACTTCTGCTTTAAAAATATGTAGTTGTTTGGGTTGTAATACAGTTTCTTTATTTTTATTGTAAATGTCAGTCATTTGTAGAACAAATTAAATTTTTGACTAACCTTGTAGTTCATTTAAAAAAAACAAACCACATCAAATGACTGTTTTATGATTTTACATTCAGTTTTTACAGTCGTTTTTGTTGTTTAAAAACAGTATTTTAATGTTATCAACTTATAAATTCAGTTAGTGCAACGAAATTTATATTAGATTTCGTAATCTTTTGGGTGTTGCAACTAAAATTCAGTTAAATTGCTCGAACTTTGTTGTGAAAACCAATGTTAATTTGTACCAACCGTCTGAAATTCGTAATAACCAAATTTGAGTTTAGTTGGAATATAGCTAAATTTTTCTCTGTGTGTACAAATAAAAAATGGTTCTAACTTACCACTGATATATTGATTTAGAATATTAATTGAAACTTAAAACATACCTGAAAAGAAATAAAAGAAAAATTTTGTATTAGTTTGAGTATATCTTTATAATAAAAAGTTAAATGAAATTGAAAATGTATGGTTTTTAGAGTTTTCCAATGAACACTGCAGCGTATGAGTGTTGTACATCGTACCCATATAATTAATAACAGGAATACGCTTCATATAACCAAAAAGCTTTATATTAAAAAATTACACCGTCGAACTAACAAACAATTCAGAAAAGTTTAGATTTGCTATCCAGTCATCAAAGTTAAATATCTTAAAATGCCTTTTAATTGCCTCTTTTGGCCAATTCAGTAAAAAGAAAAAAATTACCTGAAATTTATTACACTTCCATACATAAAAGTATATTTTAAACTCTGTTTGAGTATCATTCCCGATTTTATCAACACAACAAAAATCTTTCTAAAAACTAAGTTTCGCCCTATTTTTTTTTATATATGAGTGTGATGAAAAAAAATTAAACGAAGTTCAATTTAGGTTATATTTTGAAATTGTAGTTAAATAAAGTAGAAAAGTATGCGGTTGGCTTAATTCCAGCGTTTCATACATACAAGTAATAGTGATATATTCATACAACCATACATATTATACCCATCCATGATAAAAATCTATGGCTAACTTTGTAATGTCACAAACTATTCCTATTTCTATAGTTAACTCTATAGTTAGAGATGACTACCCTTAACTAGCGGCAAACATTTTGTGTATAGCTATGGTTAACTTCGTTTATATTTGACGCTAATGCTGCATACAATTTGACATTTCTGACAATTGCTTTGCCAAAATGTAGTTAAAAAAGAGTTTGCTTTTTTGTTTTGTATCCACCAATTCTGTAGTTTTTGGCAAAGCCAAGAATAACTCTTTTTAACAGTTTTTCAAGCCACCAACATGACAATGATGTCTATCAGAAGGTTTTTTATTATACATACAATAATGTTTAGTAGTCGTTATTATATGGAATTGCAGTGCTGTGGGTATATGATTGTAAATATGAAGAATATATGCATAAAACGCAGTATTGTAACGATTTTAGCGTTTCAAAAATTTGATTCTACTCGTATAACACTTCACATATATTTTTTTTTAGGTTGAGGTTTTAGTTATTACTTGTGATAAATGCCTGCATGTTCAGGCATAACTCTTTAGATTGTCGTACGAGTGTAAGTGTGATTGTCACTTTAATGTTCCAATGGTGACAACATTGGGTTCATAATTTACATACACAAGCATACATTGGTATATGAAATTTTGTTAAAGTGCAAACTAAAAATGCATTTCTTATTAGAAACATTTCAAAAAGCAGAGACTTATTTTTATGGGTGGTATGACTAGATGATCTCAAAAAAGCAAGATATCTTATAAATCTTTAGACGAAGGAAATCTATTCTTAGCATTATTTTCAAAGAAAAGCTTATTTTTAAGTCCTTGGCTTTTGAGAAGTTTTTGTAAGAAAAAACTTCTTAAATCAAATAAAAATTTCTAATACAAATTTTTATAACTAAAAAAATTCTAAGAATTTAGCCTGAATATATTTTAAAAACGGCATATCTCAATAAATTTAATACAATATTATCAAAATAGGTATTTTGTAATTTCTTAGAGAAAAAGCACAACACAAAGTTGTTGAATTTTACTCAAACTTACATACACTAAAACAATCTTCGATTTTTTACATAAAAAAATTTACATTTTTACATAAAAAATTCTAGGATTTTTTTTGTTTATGTATATTTGAGTAAAATCAAACAACTTTGAGGCGGGCCTTTTCTCTAAGATATTAAAAAATTCTTATTATGAAAATATTGAATTAAATTTGTTGAGATATGTCCTTTTAACATATTTACAGGAGTGTCGCTTGTATATTGATATTAGTCAAAACTTTAAATTTTTGAATAAGCGTTTTGTAACAAAATATCTTCTTAATTCTAATTACTCTTGCTTAAAAAAAAATCTTCTATTTAAAAATTGTTAAGATTTTTCTCAAATAGATGTAAATTTAAGTCAAGTCAAACAACTTTAAGGCGGGTAATTTTTCTAAGTATATAAAAATAACGTTTACAATAAAAATATATTGAGTTTGGTATAATATGAAATTTTTAGGAGTGCCTTTTTTGATCTCTTTAAAATAAGCGTTTTGTAACAAATGCTACTTTATTCTAACTCCTTTTACCTATAAAAAAATTCTTAGAATAAAAAATTTTAAGAATTCTTTTAAATTTTTGTAAATTTAAGTCAAAACAAACAAATTTGAGGCGGGCCTTTTATCCAAGTAATTAAAAAATAACTTTTATAATAATAAAGCACTACTATTAAAGCTATTAAGAGTATTATAACGCATGCCATTTGCAGATCAATATTATCACAAATTCTCCATTTTAATGAAACTACCTCTCTTTAAGTTAAGCGTTCCAACATTAGACCCTTTATCAAAGAACTCATATAAAATATTTTGTGCATATTTTTGACACACATATAGAAAAAAGTTCAATGGTTTTCTATAGGACGTAAAATGTTCGTAAAACACACACACACACACTTAAAAGCTGATGATCACGTTTCAATGCTGTCATGCAAATGAAGCGTTAAGAATCGAAAGGTGTTGAAATATAAATTCTAAATATATGTGCACATCTAGATACAATTGGTATGTACGTACTGCATACGAATGTATAACTGTTTGTATGTTTAAGTTGAAGTTTTCGTTACGATTTTTGTCACTTCTTTGGCATCTGCATAATTTTATTCCTATTTGGGTGGCAAAAATTCAAATACAGAAACATGCACCACTCCACAAAATATACACTCACTCATTCACTACTCACTTATGTATGTAGATGAGGTGTTTTAAAAAAATTGTATGTATTCTGTTTTTGGTTTGGCGTTGTTGACAATATCAAACATATTGTCGCTCCATTATATTTTACACACTCACACAAACAGTCATATGCAAAATTTTGAAAATATATATATCTATCAATCTATCTTCGAATGCATTTATGTATGCAAGTATCGCTGCATATCTACGCATTTATGTATAATTTTCAGTTTTTTCTAGTTTGTGCAAGAAAATATAATAGGGAGATATTTGATTTGGGAGGTTTAATATCAAAAATCTACTATAAACTAGCTTTTTTTAGGCGGGTCCTTATAGTTATTTGCATTAAAAATGAAGAAGACTATGGTTCTAAACACACAAAATTACATTTTTGGTTAAATTTTTATTTATTTTGTGAAGTTTTTAACTTTAAAAGGCAAAATGGTTATTTCGGCCAAAATAATTTTTGGCCCGCATAAGAATTTTCTTCTTAATCTTAATTTCTTACTACAAATGGAATATTGTTGTGTTATTTAAACATTTTTATCGGGATCAACATCAATTTCAATAAGTAATTAAATCTGTCTAAATACTTATTAAACAAACTGTTAAAACTATTTTGTTTTAATTCCGTCAAGGGACAAAAAAATCTCTACAAATATTTTTCAAGTTTTATTACAAACTTAATGAGAATTTTGTCTTCTCGTCTGCTAGAGCTTTTTAACATTTCAAATATCAAAGAAAAAACAAAAACAACACAAAAATTATCACAATTGCTTTGGACACTATGTGCTCGAAACAAATCTGGTTACGCTTCCTAAAAATTGTAAGTGCCATAAATATAAACCACCCTTATAATGTTTAGTAATCGTTGTTGCCTGATGTTTTCTGTCTCGATGTATGTGGTCCCAATGTCTTGTGGTAAACGGCTTTTATTTAAAATTGCACTTCAAAAATGAATATCACATTCGTATAACATGTTTTTGTCTAGTGCTTAGTAATTGCATTGTTGACAACTTCAGTCGTTTATTTCGTTGTCTAGAAAACTTTTCTTATTGGCCGAAAAAGGCTGTTCATATAATAAAACTATTGTAGGAGTTTATGTTCGACGTTTTAGAAACAAGTTGTGGTAACTAAAAGTTAAAGAAACTAATTAAATATTATTTTTTTAATATGATAAACTTAACATCTCTTATAGTGTGTATCAATTAAGATCTTATTTAAATTCTGAAATTTCTTAAATTCTTAATGTCTCACACGAAGAGACAAAATATGATTGGGCATGATTGAGGACAAGAAATCATCATAAACATGATTCCGACTAACCATATTAAAATCACCGAGGACGATTTTATCACCCTATAGGATCATAATATGATCATGAGGATCATATTCTGATTGCAACGTTTTTCAACCATAACATGATGCTGTCAAACTATAATAACAAACTTCTCTGCGTAAAAAAATATGGAACATAATTGTTTGTATAAAAATAACTTCAAATAATGTAGAATCTATCTCGTTTGCCTCAATTTCTGTCGGCATCTTTAGCTTTAAAATTATCTTAATAATGCATTAACATATTAAACTTCAGCGCCTTTAATGGCAAATCAAAAAAATCTTTCAACCAAATATAATTGGCTTTCTATGCTCTTATAAAGAAATGACTCACATACATTAAAGTATTTAATAGTTTTCACTATCAATAAGTACTAAAATTGTAATTGCCATAGACATCAACTGATAAAACAAACCAAAAAAGAATCTTAATGTCAATTCCTACCAATAAACCTTTAACCTAAACACAATAAAACACCCGCCTCTTAAAAATCCATTATGACAGACCCCATAAAAAATGTAAAGTTTTTTAAAAGAAAACACACTCAAAACAAAAAACGCGGGTAATAAAAAATGAAATTTAAATTACTTTACTTTACTTGACAAAACGCTCAAAATAAACAAAAACAAAATTTTAAAACTGAAATGAATGAAAGTGATAAGAAAATAATCAATACTAAAGTAAAAGAGGAAGTGCAGCCGAAAAAAAACAACTATGAATTTATATTAACATACACTCGAGAAAATAAATAATAGATTTTAAGTAGCAGCTGCCACTTATGTTAAGAACTTTTACGAATTGAAAGATATATTGAATACAATAAAAAGAAGAACAACAAATAAAATACCAGAGTAAAAAAATAATAATGAAATGAACATTGGAAGTTAAAGAGTATGAAATATAAAAAATTTATTTTAAAACATGTACTTTCCGAATTCGATTAGCAAATTTAGAAAGTTGGACCAAAACGTTGTTTTTTATATATACTTTTGTAATTATTTCATTGATATTTTATACAGTTGGTCAATAAAGAGCCAAAATATTACTGAATGTATTTTGGCTCTTGATTAACCAACCGTTTCGTTTTCGGCACAGTACTTTTAACCCGCTATACTTTTGTTACTGTTTAAGCGATAATAAAGTTTCTTGAAAACACTAAAATAATTATACATCTTGACTACAATCCAAAATAATAAATAGTATTAACTAAAGTTGTTATCCAGAGTTGCCAAGTAGTGTTTAAATAAAATGCATTTTTTTTACCTTTTTTAAACATATTTTTAATTGTTATGTCGCTGAGAAAATATGAAAATATATTTCTCTGCTAAAAACTAAGGTGCTTGTGCAAATTTAAATGTAACTGACACTAATAGAAAACATATGATTTTCTATTGTTGATTTACTTGAATAAACGTCACTACATTGCTAGGTCTGTCAAAAAAACAGAGTAGTATTTGGAAGATGACAAAGCCAATTGTGACAATTTTTTGTTATGGTTTTTGTTTTTTCTTTGATATTTTAAATTTTGCATCTCGCTCCTAGACGAGGACAAGGAATTCTCATTGAGTTTGTGATTTAACATAACAAATATCTCTAGAAATTCTAATAACAAAGTCCCCTGAAGATTTCCTTGGGCAGGAATGAAATCCGGATAGGGACACGCCTACATCAGATTGCTTTCACAATTTGTTAAATAAGTTTTGGGACTTTAGCACATTTAATTACTATAAATGAAACTAATTATATAATTTTTGAAAATCTGACCAATCGGACGGACCATGAATTGTTGAAATGATGCTGTAGTAGTAGATAAGATGCTAAAATTGGTTCTGTTTACACTTAAAATATAAATAAGTCCTTAAAAATATGTACGCCTAGTAACATATAAATGTGGGTACTCAAATGAAAGGATTTCAAAAATGGAATTTGTTTTATGATCCATGATATGATGCGCCCTCAAGATTCATTTAAAGTATATTTAAAATAAAAAATGGTACGAAATTTAGAGACCTCTTTGTACGTAAGCTTTCTTGACGTTTTTTGGTTGTTTTTGTAAATTTAACTAAATTTACAGTTAAATTTACAAAAACAACCAAAAAAACCTCAAGAAAACTTACGCACACAAAGGTCGCTAAATTTTGTACCATTTTTATATTTTAAATATATTTATTCATAACAAGAGAGGTGATATAACAAAATTTAATCCATTTGGATGGTTTATTATCCATCCCCTAGCCTCGCGCGAAATGACTTTTTAACGTGAGTCCCCCTGCCGCTCACAATATCGGTTGAGTTGAAAGTAAAACAAAAAACGATATTTTTAGACTTTTTTGTAACTTTAGTGCTAAAAGTGCCGCAGGCGAACATTTTAATTTTTTTTTTTTGGATTGTAACTTTGATAAAGTTAAAACTTAAGAAAAAAAAAGTGATTTGTAGCCATATTTTTAAAATTTTAACACCTGGCGCCGCAGGCGAAAATTAAATTTTTAATTTTTGTATGCCTTATATGAATAATGATCATCACTAAATTCGCGAGGAAATTTACTTTTTTTGAGTACCCAAACTTTATGGTTAGGAGTTAAATTGTTATTTTAGACTATGCGGAGGTCTTAAATTTATCTGGAGAAAGCCTCATTTTATGGATCTAAAAATCAAATGCATTTCAGAAATCGTGGAAAAATGTTCTTTCGTTTGAATACCCACGCTTATATGTTTCTAGGCGTAACGGCTTTTGCAGCCTGGAGGTCCCAGGGGCTTCATCCCTCTAAACCAATAATAGAAAAAAAATCTTTTTCAATTTTAGGGGGTGTCACAGTGACACTGTCACTTACTTTTTTTCTGTTTTGATGGGTGCTCAAAAAGTAAACTTTATCCAAACTTTGTATTATTTCAGTGTTGGTTTTAATTAATATTTAGTTATCAGCTTAAAAAATCGTATATCTCATAGATTTTCATTAACAAATTTAATTTTCTTTTTCTTTACAGGTACGTGATCTTTAAGTTCTCTTTTTTATATTCAGGTATTTATTAAAAACAAATAAAATTAAAGTAATTTGTCTATTAATAGGATTATTTCCCAATTTAAAAATTAATCTAACAAAAACTGTTTTCTCTTTATGGCCCAAATTTTGGAATGAAAAAAGCTAGAAACGAATTTTAATTAAAAGTTTCGTAAATACGATTAAAAGCTTTATGTTGTTTGGACCAATAAAAATTTTAATTGTATCAATTAAAAATTTAGGAAAATTTTAATCGCTTAATTAAAAAATTTAAAAAAGGGTAACAAACTAGTGAATTGGATATCTTACACATTTTTAATTAAATTTCTTAATGATGGAATAAATATTTAATTTATTTTTAAAATGTTCATTTCAAAGATTGAAAAACTTTTCATAATTTATAAAATTTATTTTTAATATTAATTTAAATTTAACATTTAATTTCATTCAAATTTGATATTCAACCCGGTCTTATTTCATAAAGCTATTTCTTTCTTTTTTGCCATTTCTTGCTTTTTTCAATAGTTCTCTCAATTATAAATGCTAGAGAGTACAATCTCCTAAAAAAAAAAATTGCTACGTTCCTTCATACCTTTTTACACTTTTCTATCATATGCTATTTTTTCTATTTTTGGATTGTCTTATTTTGCGTTGAAAACACATTTTCTTAAGATTTCTTAGCTTTTAATCAAAGATTCTAAACCCTTTCAAGTGACTATCGTTATCTCTAAACCACCGTTATCTAAATAAATAAAAACCCGTTATCAGTAAAATACCGATACCGATATAACTGAAATATCGATATCCTTATAATACCGTTACTAAAACTAAATAACTAAAATACCGTTACTACTAAAATATCTATACCGAAATAAATGAAATAGCATCACCATTAAAATACCGTTAACGAAATAACCGAAAATAGAGTTACCCTTAATTACCAATATCTTTATTTTTTTTTTATTACTTTAAGGCTCGATTACTGAATGTCCAGTTAAAATTAAACAAACAGTTAAATTGAAAATGTATATGCTGCACACCAGCAAATGTGTTAGTTAAAGTCCCAGTTGCTAACGGGACATTCAGTAATCGGGCCTAAGTCGTATTGTTAACTGAATGTACGCGTTTTATATCGTTACACGATAAATAATTAAAACAACATCGCCCCTTCCGATTTGCATGAAACTTGGTAAATGTAATCTCCTAATTGGTATGACAAAGCAGTATTTTTTAAATATTGTTGTCGATTGCGTTTTATCGCTGCTTAAAGTAGGTATTTTTTTTTTAATTTTTAAAAATACATACTGTTCAAATGTTTGTGAATATTAAACGATTTGTTCGGTTTACAAATTCATATCTCATTCCAAAGCTTATTTAGTTTTCTCTGAGCTTTATGACGTTTTGATGTATAAGTTTTTAAACAAGTATAAAAAAAACTTAAAAATGTTAATTTTACAAAAATTGGCAAAAAAAAAAATGTAACTGTTTTTTTCTTAAATTTTTTGTTTGCAGATTGATCAATATGTTCTCTAAAACATATAAAAAAAATCAGATTGGAGTCACAATATGTATTACTTCATATTGAGAAAAATTTAATTTCTCTAGTTCTTAGTATATACTAAGTAATTGCTCACTGGATGCACTTTATGTATTGAGTAACTTTCATAAATGTTAAAAATCAATATGTCTTCAATGTCATGGTTAAAATTATTAAATTATATACTCAAGTACTCACTCTCCAAATAGTGCTTAACGACCCATAATAAAAAATAAATTGGCATTACTAACTTTAATTTGCTATAGGAATTGTGTTTAAGATTCTGTGGGGAAGTTGTAAAGAAAGTGTGGTTATTTATATCTAACATTTTCTCTAAAATAAAAACTGTTCATCTATGTGTGTATAGCTACTACTACATTGAGAGAATTATTCTGCATGATATCAATGAATTTCTGCATTAGATCTATGAAGTGTACCTGGAACTCGTTCATTGAAACTTTTCGTTAAATTAATGTCGTTTTGATAAAATTTAATGAAAAATTTCATTTTATTTATTAAAAATGTAATACGATTAATGAAAAAGTTTCATTAAAACTAGATTCATTAAAACTATGAAGCTTTTTCATGAAGTTTAACAAATTTTGTATTCACATTGTGAAGAAAACTTCATTAGTTTAGTGAAAAAAAAATTCATTAAAACTTGTCCAAATAATTCTCTCTGTGTACTTTCAAATGCATTCATATCAATCAATAAAGATTTTCCACACTTAATAAACGCATTTTCTTCCCATTCGCTAGACTAGTTAGTGTGTATTTTTATATGGTATAGAGGATGTTTGCGAGACATACTAATATGAGTGCATACTTTTTTTATATTTTTGGAAAAAAACAAGCTGCTACTGCATATTTATATTTTTGTTGTTGTTTGTCGTTTATGTGTTACACCCGCTTATTTTTCAACGTTCACATGTATACAAACCTACAAAAACACAATAACCAATTAAACGCCAAAGAAGAAAAACTCAGCATTTACACTGAAAATTGTAATGTAATAAAGTGGGAGTACTCGAGACAAGGTGTTAATCGAATTACGAGCGTATGACATACATGTTTACTCACAGGAGTACGTACATACGTATTTATGAAGGAACATTAATGTTAAAATGAACTTATAACGGGAACATATTTATACCACACACACACACTGAAGCAGGTTGTAATGAATATACAGGATATAGGGAAATAGGGAGTGTAGTAAAATAGTAACTGACTACGATGACAGTCTGGAACTTAAACGAGGCATTAACAAATTGTACAATTTAGCATAAAAAAAAACGAAAAACCTTAGAGGTAAATGATTATAATGGGTATAGAACCGAATTTTATACCCTACATAATAAACATAATTTTAAAATAGTTTAGAAGACAATGATACCTTTTAATTGCCTTTTAAACTATTGTAATGCGCCTAAAAACTGTCTAAAATAAAGGGTATAGAAACGAAAAAAAAATTACCATTTTGAAATCTAAGTACAGTGTTCGAAATAATTATAAGTTTACATATGCAAATATTTAAAAGTTTTTGCTATCACATAAAAGAACAATAATACCAGTAGATGCCAACCCCTTGCGGTCCATTTGCTGCAGTTTTTACTGCATTTTTAATATTTTTAAAAATTATTCAATGCTCGACAGCGAAATAAATATAAGTTGTCATGTTGAACTCAGTTTTTCTGCAAAGCATTTTTTTTTAACTTTTCCTCATTGGCGTATTTTGAAACTACATTCCATTTATTTTAAAAACAATTTCATTGCGAGACATTCTTTTCTAAAAAAAATGATTCAAATAAGTCGAAAATCGATGTTTTTATGCAAAAATCAACTAAATGTTTAAACATTCAGCTGTAAAGGTGTTTTTATGATTCCATATAAATAATAAATATTGCTATCAAATATAAAGAAATTATGAAGAATAATGTAATGCTGTGGTAGAGCACTTTAAATACCTTAAGAATCCAACGCTACTTTTTTGACGAATATTGATCGTAATCTTAAGTGTTTCGTCTGGATAAATTTTTTTATTTTAATTTTACTTTATATTCGTCCCAAAGCGACTTCCAGATGCTCGCTGTAAATTCTGTTTGGCTAAGATGACAATGTTTTAGAAAGGCAAGTTTCTTTGGAGAACCATAGCACGCAAGGTCCTAGCTTGATTAAATAATTGCGAATAGTAAAAAGGAGATGACTTTGTAATAAATAGAATATAATTTGTTTAATCGGTCAGATTTTAAAATTTTGTGGTCTTTAAAATAAAATTCCTTGGATAAAGCAAAAATTCTTAGCCAAGTGAAATTCGGGTACACACAGGTGGACGACTCTTGGACTCTAAACTGGTCCTAAATTTAACAAAAAAAAAATAATTACCAAGACGAAACATTGCAGTTTTTATAACCGATTTCGGCAAAAAGGTATCGTTGGAGTCTTAAGGTATGTAAAGTGTCATACTATATCATCATTTCTCCATAATTTGAAGCAAATATTTATTACTTATATGGGTCTACTTCATAAAAAGATTTTTAAGCGAAGAATTTTCCAAAATTTAGTTGTTTTTTATATTTGAAAACGTTGATTTAAGACTTTTTGAAATAAATGGCATATTTGTTTATAAAAGAACTTAGCAAAACAGAATTGTACTTAAAATTAATGTAGCGAAGTTGTACAACAATTTAAATATTTTGCCACAAAACTGAGTTCAACATCACTAAACTTATATTTATTTCGCAGGCAAACAATGAATAATTTTGTAAAAATTATTAAAAATGCAGCAAAGACTGCAGCAAAAACTGCAGCAAATGGATCGAAAGATTTTTGGTATCAACTATTGTTATTGTTATATTTATGTGGTAGCAACAACTTTCGAATGCCTGCAAGTATTTTGCAAAAAATTCTCAACTTCATGGGTGACCTTATAATTATTTCGTCCACTGTATTATTACAGAGAAAGAATTCTGAATTTTCCCTTTTTCGCTTTAAAACTTAATGCTACGATTTGGACACTTATAAATGAAATTATTCGAATCAGTTTAATTGTGAAAATAATAGACTTTTGGTAATTTTTAGAAAATTCACCCATTCGTTATGAAATTTTGTATGACAAATGTTTCATATTGAATTTTGTTTTTTATTGAAATTTTTATTTTTTCTTTGAAATTTAGAAAATATTATTTGCAATTTAGACTCGTTGAAACTCACAAACTACCAGAAATGATTTGAAATTCTGAAACATCAATTATAATTATTTGATGTGTTATTAATTTTAAAAGAGAATTTTTTAAATAATATGAGACCTTTATGAAACGTTTCATAATATTTATAAAGCATTTCATAAGAATTTATGAAACATTTCATAAAAATTTATAAAACTTTTATAGAATTTTATGAACCTGCTTCATCATATTAATGAAATATTTAATAACATTTTTAAAGCGTTTCATAAAATTATGAAACTTCTTCCTGAAATGTTTCCTAAATATGAAGAAGCCCGTCATCAATTATTCCTTTTATGAAACAGCTTCATCATATTTATGAATATTTACATTGGACGAAAATCAATAAGTTTTTCATAATATATATGAAATGTTTCATTAATATGATGAAGCTTTTTCCCTAAGTATTTAAAGGACACTTCAAAATTATGACTAATTGAAATACCTGATATTCAAAACGGGCGTTTTGAGGGCTAAAATGTTTCACGAATATGTTCGGCGGTAAAATTTCACTAGTGTTAACTGAAGACGAAAAATTTATTCAGAGATGGTAAATCGTGAAAATGTTGAATTGAATTTTTCATTTTTAGCCCAAATGTAAAATGTTGAATGCTGTTTAAAATTATGTGAAAAAACTTCGAGAGTCATAAAGAATGACGCATGACTTACCTTTATCGTGTGTGATGAATATATGCTGATGTTTATAGATTAAACAAATTTTTTATGATTGTTTTATACACATACATATTTATAATTAATACATTTCTTTTTAAATTCGCTAAAAGAAGCCGTAATCATGCCCAATCTGGATAATTTTTTATACAGAGCCAAAAAACATCACGCCAAATAATGTTGCCAAATTTCGGGTCGTTATCTCATTATTTAGAGTGTTGGCCAGAAAATCCCAAAATCCCTGAAAGTCAAGTGTCATTTAAACGACCTATTATAGGGTATACAATCCGCACTTAATGTTTGGTAAACAAACAATTCTTTGTGACATTAAATGAAGAGTAAGAAAATAGTTTGGTAATAAAATCATCATCATCAGCAGTTACTACTCCCGTTGCAAACACATAAATATCTAGCCCATCATCATGGGTATATAAAGATGTCTGCGTAACAGTTGCAAAAAAATGGATGCGGGGGAGTAGTGTAAACATTGTAAACTGTGTTGCTGTATGTCACTTAAAATGCCAACGACTTTTAACTGCAACAAACAGAAGCAAAGCAGCAACAAATAACGCACAACACCTTAAATATTGTTCATATTCCCTAAAAACCCAAACAACAAATATGCACAAACATATAAAAAGGTGTAGCATAAATATGCTTGTATGAATGAATATATTTTACAATGTTCTACATTACACAGTAAAGACGTCATTATAAATTAACCCTTTAAGACACTTAAAAGTAAAAGTTTTACTTAAAATGTGCTATTCGAAAAGCGTAAAAACTTTGGCTAAGACAAATGGCAGTCATTGAGGTTTTGTGTTTAATTCCAAACTAAACGTTTAGATCAACTTTTTTTGAGTAGAAAGTGCAGTAAATTTAAAGGTGATGAAGCCAAATTTATTAACATTGACATCCTTCTTAGATCCTGTCAAAAAACTTCTTGGTTATTAGGCATAATGTTTTTACTTGAAAACCTAATGCTTTGGTACAAATCCTCTACGTTGGGCGCCAAAATAAATTATGTAACTGCTTTACATCAAACGACTTTGTATGGATATTTAATTGCATTCAAATCAATTCGCTTAAGACAGGTGTTCACATCTATTTGGGGTTTGTTTAAATTTCAGGTCCATTTTGTTCATTTATAGGTTAAATTTGGATTCCACATTGTGAAATGTATACTGAGAGAATTATATAATGATATCAATGCATTTTTTGCATTAGATCTATGAACTGTCACTGGAACTCGTCCATTGAAACTTTACATTAAATTAATACAGTTTTTCAATTTCATATTATTTATTAAAAATTTCATACGACTAATGAAAAAGTTTAATTAAAAATAGTTTCATTAAAACTTTTAAGCTTTTTCATGAAGTTTAAGAAATTTTTCATTCACATTGTGAAATAAACTTCATTAGTTTAGTAAAAAAAATCATTCAAACTGGTCCAATGAATTCTCTCTGTGTACCTGAAGAAGCATCTGTAATACACTTGAAATTGTTACTACTGCAGTATGCGTTATGAAAATTTTTCATATTTTAAAAATTTTACAATATTTAAAGTGAACATACTTTGTCTAATACATACATATCTGTGTAAAACTTATATACAAACGTAAATATGTGTATTCAAGTAGATATATTTTGATTAAACATGGATATGCTTGCATTCATTTAAATTTGTGTGTTTTGAACTAAAATTCTTGTTTTGCTTTTATGTGGCATGTTTGTATGTAGTTGTGTTGTTCTTGTTTATATGTATGAGTACCGAATACATGTACATTTGTAGTCGTTTTTGATTCTGTAAATTTACATACGCATACGTATGTGTTCAAACAAATTGAAACTCGTTAGTGTCACCAAATGTTTCAAACAATTTTGTGGGCGTTGTGGTATTTTGGGTTACTTGACATATGACAGTTGGAAAAATGGGTAAATAACCCATTATTTAATTGTAGTTGAAATGAAAAAGGTTTTTCATTTATGTGGAAATTAAAATTAAAGAAAATGTATGGGGGAGAGAGTAGTATAATCTAATTTTAGAGTTTCAGTTGTGCTAAACTTGAATTAAGGAATATACCGCTATATATATATTTTTGCTTATACAAAGCAGCTAAGAATTATTGGTTTGAAGCATCCCAGTAAGAAACTGCCAGTAGTACAAAATATCAAGCACTGGCATACCACGGGTTAACCAAGGAATTGAAATATATTACTGGCAGAACACTTGTTTAAGACGCTTTACCAGCGTTTCCAAAAAGCATTTCGCCAGTATTTATTTAACAATAATATCAGTTGTCTAAAAAAAACATTGTCAAACAATTGACTGAGCCCACTATGCCAACGATGGCAAAAAGTGTTTTCCCAGTGATATCCAATCAGAAATTTCCAACGGCTCAAAAATATTACCCCTGGTAGAACATTTTTTTTCATAAAAAAGTTTGTAGACCGAAGGTCCCGAGTTCGATCCCGGTTTCAGGCAAACATTTTTTTGGTGATTTTTGTAAACTTTTTAATATTTTTTTTTTTTTTTATAAAATTGATTTATTTTTGTTTCTGGAAAAGTTCAACCAACTTTTTTGTTTGGTTAGAGCTGTCGGCTGCCACCCTAGCGGCCAGGGTTCGAGTCCGGCGGTACCAAAAAAGTTATAAATGAACTTTTTTTTAATTTTATTTTAAAAAAAATTATTTTTAGACCACCTATTTCATGGTTTTACCAACATTTATCCATCGTTGGAAATTTTGTTTCCCCAATGCTTGTCCAACACTTTTTGAACAGACGGACCTTTTGTCTAATGATGTTATCATTTTGGGATTGGGAAGCACATGTTGCCATCACACGGGCCTTGTCAGCGGTGGCCCGTTTGTCTTTTTCTGACTGGGATGTTAAAGAGGGCATCTGTTACTCAGAAACAACTAAAATCGGACTTCAATTAAAATTATAAAATTAAAAATATAATTGTATTAGCATCAACTATACTTTTAATCATATC
The DNA here is from genome assembly GCA_021234595.1 of Delia radicum. Classification (NCBI taxonomy): domain Eukaryota; kingdom Metazoa; phylum Arthropoda; class Insecta; order Diptera; family Anthomyiidae; genus Delia; species Delia radicum. The sequence goes on along the minus strand of CM037853.1, from coordinate 232,754,117 downwards.
AATTAAATTTCAATTTAAAAAATTTCAGTTAAAATTTTAGTCAATTCAATTAAAAAAATTTATTGAAATTTTCAAACAAATTTTCTAAAAAGTAAAAAAAAAAATGGTAACAATTTAGGGATATTCATGTTAAATATATATTCATATTACTTATATTCATGTTACATAATGTTATTCAATTTAATCGTGCACAAGTCATGGGAATTTTAAGCTTTTAAAATGTGCATCCAAATGTTTTGAAATTAGTTCATTAGTTTGAAATTTTTTGAAATATTTTTTTTTTAAATTTTAAAATAATTAAACAAAGTAATTATTTTTCGATCTTTCATCATAAATTATGACGTGAGCAAGATTATTCGAGTTCAAGATCATTAGTTCTTTGTTAATAAATATATTAACCAAAAGGCAGTGCAATGTTATTCTAAGGCCGAGTTTTTGGAATGTTAGTTTAAACTTGGTTTAACTAAACCGATGATGGATTTGGCCTATCATTTACAAATTTATTAACAAAAATTTGTCGGAACAACTTCATCTTGTTTGGAATTTTAGTCTTATTATAATTAAAAAAAAATAAATTACATTTCAGAAGCAGTATTCCATTTAAGAGATTCGTTAATCTAAGTTTAAAGATAATCTAAATCGTAAAAACTCGGCCTAAATATCGCAGAGTTGCTATTTTCAATGGGAAAACTTCCCACACAAATCCGAATTTTTTATTTTTTCAAAATGAGGTTTGGAAAGTCTCATATATAGGAGGTTTGGAAAGCCTCATATATAAGAGCAAGGGTATAACATCATCTTCATAAATTATATTTACCACTTCCTTCCTTGGCTTACATTATAAGACGTATCATCACGAAACATACACATTTCAAACATTTACATTTTTTATCATTTTCATTGAATATATTTATTTTTTTACATAAAAGGATTTCATTATATTTGTAACATTACTTTCTAGTGTAATATCTAAGATCCTCATTTATCTCACTATATTTCCCTATTGCATCTACATATTACTCAGCAATAATCAACATTTTCATCAAACTCATAATGTTTTACTGGCTGCGTATACTGCTGCTGCAACTGAACCTGCATTATTAGAAGTAGTATGCAGTCAGTCGCATTATGAAGATGCCGCAGCATCAATGTTATCATCAGGGCAGCGACTTTCATGCACTAAAAAATCGAAAATATGCGCATAAAATATGCAGTCAAAAACGTTAAATATGCGCTTAAATAGAAATATGCACTAAAAACAAAAAATGGGCATAAAAAAATATGCATTTAAAATTTGACGATTTTAAAATATTGCATTTATTACTCTAGCGCGTTGGGTAAAACACGAAATCCAATCAAAATATGCAACATGTTTAAATTTTTAGTTTGGTGATAAGTAAATGTTAACAAATTCTCTTGTTTTTTTTATTTTTTTAATAATTTCAATTTAAATGGGCAAATATATGCAATTATGTGCAATATATGCAGAAATGTGCATTAAAAACTATACAAAATGTTGTTTGCACTTTAAGGCAAAATGTACAAAAATATGCAAATGTACAAAAATATGCAAAAATATGCAACAACAAATCGTTGTCATTTTGTTGGAAATTCTTTGACTCAGAAAATATTATAATATAATTTACGAACATGCATTTGCATGGAAGTCGCTGCCCTGGTTATCATCAACATCATCATCATTTGTAAAGATGATTTCCTTTTTCCTGTCTTTAGTTTTCCATATACATTTTATTTTTTAATATCATCCTTTATTTTTTCAAGTTGTTGCTGTTGTTGCTAAAACTCCTTACATAGTCAACATTTGCAATTGTCGCAAACTACTTGAGATCTGTTATACATAAATAGATAAAAAAAAAAAAATTATACTAATGTTGTTGCTTTCTACCTGCTACAACAGAGTGCAACAAGAGTTTCCTTAAATTGTTTTTATAACCCTAAAGAAGCGACCATTCGACGACAAAGAGGAAGCTTAATGGAAACTGGGTAAAATAATCCTTCTGATAGGATAATATAGCAAGAAAGCACCGCTGATGGGTTCCCTCTGATTGCTATAAAATTTGGATATGTGATAGAATGGACAAAGTAAATGAGAATGAAAACTTTTTTACATTGAAGGGCTAAGATTTTGATATCAAATGAAAGGTATTTGAATGACCTTTCCATTGGGGTATAAAAAGTGCAAAAAACCCCTTATTATGTTTCTTTAAAATTTTGCATTACTTTCGTCTCTATCATATATCCGAATTTCATCGAAATCTAGAGGAACCATCCAATAGAGTTCCCTTGTTATACAATTATTTGAATACATTTGAGTTATCATATATATATATATATATATATATCAAACATATCGCACTTGTCCAACTGTAAAAATATTAGATCTTTCTATGTGCTCTTTAGCCACACAAAACACCTGATTAAGATTTTTACAATAGATTTTCTTGCAAAATCCGCATTAAATTCGTTGAAGTCTTGAATTCAGACTTTTATTAGATTTAATTTTATATTGAAAAATAGTTAATTTTTAATTTATGTGCTTAAGTTGAATATAGGTTCGAATAAAAAAAGAGTAAGGCCCAATCCCAGCTAAAGTGACACCAAAATATAATGAATTAAATTCAGTTCCAATCTTGCAAATAATGTTAAATTAATTTGCAATTATTTCGATTTTTTATTTTTTGTAAATCAATTCCTGTAAATCAGTTCCTGAAATCGAACCAGGCAATTAATAATCCGTTAATAGTTTTCAAATCGCCATTATTACTACATTCCTTGCCGAAATTGCGAAATTACCTTATTCCTGAATTAGTCAATACTCCAGGCGAAAATATATTTTAAACTTTTGATTTCATAGAGGTTGGGTTTAAAGCGCAGACTTTTTAAACTTTGGGACCAGTTTCTGAAAACCATTTCGACAAAAATTATAAAAGGACCTCATTAGTAAGTTAACGCATACGTAAGAAAGCATCTATTTCAGGTTTCACGTTTCTAGCCAAAGAGGTTTGGGCAAGCAGTTATGGCAGTGACTTCTTCCTTTTTAAGAGAATATTTTTACAACGGTCCTTAACGAAATTGCATAAAGTACCTTATCAGTGAATTAGATCCAGGGAAGAACTATATATAATTTTACGTTTCTATCCTATGGAAATTGAGAGGTCTTCTTGGGAAGAAGTTTCCCCCATCTGGTCGTAAATCGTTGTTCGACTGTAGTTACTTAATCCCCGGAATATTGTAAACGCTAACGTTTACATATTAAACATGCTAATTTTTTTATTTTTACCAGGGATGTCAGGCAATACCGCTAAAATACCGTTATCGGTTAAAAACCTTCAAAAATTGTTATCTCTAAAATACCGTTACCGAAAGAATTCAAATACCCTAATCGCTAAAATACCGGTGCCGAAATAATTAAAATAGCGTTATCCTTGAAATACCATTACCGAAATGATCTGACAAAATCAGTTATCTGTAAAATACCGTTACCTATATAAGAAAAATACCGTTATCGCTAAATATTGAATTGAAATAGCGTTATTCTTAAAATACCGTTAGCGAAATAACTAAAATACCGTTACCGAAATAATTGAGATAGCGTTATCTTGAAATACCTTTACTGAAATAAATAATCTATCAAAATCAGAAAAAGTAATCGCTGTAAATCAGTGAAGGGCTTCCTCTCAATTTGCAACCCCAGCAACTTTCTCTGGCTATCCATTATGAACTTTTGGCTGTTGCTTTGTTCTCATTGTGTGAAAAAATTAAGTCAATTGTTGTAAATACTTGTTGAAACAAGATCACGCTACGCAACATAAGAAAGATACACGTACTGCACTTTCGTTTAGCGCTAAAAAACCATTACCGAAAAAACTGAAATTTCGTTGCCCGTAAAATAGGGTACCGTCAGAGAAGAAAATATCGGTACCCTTACCGATAACCGAATCGAATCGGTTATTATCTATTACTTTTACCAGTTAATTTTTTATACGTTTCGTTGTTGTTGCAATTTTGAGTGCTTGTTGCATTAAATCCCTTCAACTCAACTGTTACTCACCTGACATTAAATATTCCGCTATAGCCCCGTGTTTGAGAAGTAAGACAGATTCAAAAAGACACAGAAAGCAGTGACTTACTAGAGAAGTTTCCTAAATCACACACGATTGATTTTGAAGTGTCTAGAGAGGAGTTTCCATAAAGTTTCAGGGGTTTTAAATTATTAATTACAATATAAAACACCAAAAACGCCTCCTTCTGCAACACATAATTTTATATAATTTTGGAAACGCTTAACATGAATCAAGCAAACAAATTTAAATCTCACGGTTAGTTTTCAAGATATTTCAACTTAAAATTTTTATTAGCACCCTGTTTTTACATAAATTCACCTCAATAACGTGGAATTGAAATGTTAAAACCTTTTATGGGTTTTATGTTAATATTATAATGTTTTTTTAGTTAATATTATAAGGTTTTTAATATTATAATAGTTTTTTAGTTCAGTTAACATATTTCAGGATTTTATTAGGGATTGGAAAAATCTAATTTTTTAGTTTTATAGCTCTAAAAATTTAAATTTGTCGAAATGTTATTAGTTCAGTGTTATCATGAATCTGATGAAAAAAAACTTCATAATTTTATGAAATATTTTATTAACATCATGAAGATAATTCTGATAGAGCAAGGAATCAAATGTAATATGATTTTTCTTTGGGCTACACATCGGAGAATATGAAATAGATGGACAAAAACGGTCGTTTTTATATTTTCATTTCTTAGATGGGGTTGCTTCCCCTGTTAGTTATTCCTTCATCTTTACCCAACATTAGGCAAGTGAAATGGAATTGTGGCTCAAACACAACCACATTCATAGTGCAATTTTACTTAAGCATAAAAATTATGGTCGTTTCAATTGTATCAAATGTTACAGAGTTGTAAAGAGAGTTTTGCTAAAGTTACTTTGATAGCAAAAATGAAAAGATGATGGTTGGTTAGTTGGTTTGGTAGATATAGACGATGCACAACAACACCTAAAGTTTGTTTAGCTGTTGCATTTACTTTGGCTCTAAACTGTCTGTGATGACAATAATGATTACATTATGCAATGACAACAACGACTATGATGATGACTACACAATGACATCAAACTATACGGTGACATTCGAGTGATAGTACTAATGTTAGTGATGACATAGGAGTTCTGGTTGGGTCTACTTGGTTGTCATTTAAACATACAACAATAAGGACTAGGACTTTTATTCCTTTGTGGATTTTTTGTATAAGCCAAACGATAGTAGAGATGGAGTAGTAGTTTTTTATTACTTCTTTTCTTTTTAGTTTTTTTTTTTTGTATTTGTAGTATTCTCTCCATAGAACAAGTTTAACTTTGGCTTAAGGATAAATACCCAGCAAAAGGTTAAATTATATTTATTCTGCGTGGCTTCTTAAGTATGTTTCATACCAAACAAATATTAAAATAGAAACTGCGTTAAGTAAAAATTACTCCTCTATGTTTTTTTTTTTTTTTTTTTTTTTTTGTTTAGTTCTAGTAGTAGTTGCAATAGAAAAGTAAGTATTTGCTGTTGCAGTTGTAAGTTAAAAGTTGAGGTTAAATATGCCATTTTCAATTTTATTTAAATTTTTTGTGATATTTTTCGTCTATCTTGAGTTCCCACTTTACTTGTCTTTATGCAATTTTCATTTCTTATTATTTATTTGTCATAATATACACCAAGTAAATAGTATGGAAAATAAGAAATGAGTTAAAAAATAATATTTTTTGCTTAAAATAGTAGTACTTTTGTAAGAAAAACTCAACAAAGTTGTTAAATATAAACTTTGTTTTCTTAAGTACATTTAAGTGGAAAAAATATATTGTATAATAATTTAAAAAATGGTGGTTTAATAATGACATAAGTTTTTGTAGGGAAGGGAAAAAACATAAATAATAAACCCTCTAATGCACATAACTGCCTTTATCGGGAGTGGACCCCTTGTGGTGGGAAAATGGGACAATTCCAACCCAAAATTTTAATTTTCTACATAAAATTGTAAAAGGAAACATGAAATATAATAAAAAGAGACTCGAACTTCCCTTGTGAGATCATTTCACTTAGATGTCACTGTTAGTTGGTAACAAATATCAGCTGCAAATTTTCTACAGTATATTTGGTATTTTTTGAATAACATTTGTTATTTTTTTAATTACATTTGTTATTTTTTTTTTGAATTACATTTTGGTATTTATTGAATTACATTTGCTATTTTTTTGAATTACATTTGCTATTTTTTTTAATTTTTTTGAAATTTTTTTGTATTTGAAGTGTTTTTTTTTTTTTTTTTGAATTGCATTTGGAATGTTTGTGAATTTTGAAATGGTATATTTTGAATTTCAAATAAGCATTTTTGATTTACATTTTCTATTTTTGAAAAACAAAGGTATTTTTTTGAAAAAAAAATGTGATTTTTTGAATAACATATGATATTTTTTGAATAACAAATGCAATTTTGAAATTACATTTCATGTATTACATTTTGAATTACTTTTGGTATTTTTTTGAAAACCAATTGCAATTTTGAAACGGTGTTGTAGCTTGCTAATAATTGGACTTTGACGTTTCGACGGGTTAAAAATTTTTCAAAACATTTCCACGGTCGCTGAATTTGATTAATAGCTGTCCTTAGTAGTCGTTAGTCGGCAGACGTCCTATTTGTGTTAAATCTCTGAATTGTTTAATTTTTTGTTATTCCTTTTTGATTAAAAAAATGTTGTATTTTTTTTTTTGTTTTTATAGTAAATTTATAGAAATTAATACTTTAAGCCAATTAGACAAATAAGGGTATTACAAATAACAAAAAAAAAAGATAATAATAAAGAGAACAAAAACTATTTACAAATAAAAGTGCATAATTTTTTACATTTGTGCGTTTTTATAAAACTAATTAAATTCGTGCATGTTAGTAACAATCCCATACAATAAAAAGTACGAACAAAATATGTTAAAAGTGCAAAGATGCCAGATTTTTAAA